>JARHVA010000143.1:4275000-4785000 GCA_037957365.1 Torreya grandis
TGAAGGGTGACTCTGAGTTAGTGTTAAACAAGTTTGGGATGTTTACATCATGAGCTAGAAGAGGTTGAAGTAGTACCATAATGTTGTTTGGGATTGTTTGCATTGGTTTGATGCTTTCATCATCTAGTACCATACCTGAGAGCTAAATCAATTGGTAGATGTGCTTGCCAAGAGAGAAAAAATTTAGGATTGAATCTAGAGGTGCCATTTGTAAATATCAAGTTGAAATATTGGTAAGGCCTTCTGTTCCAGACAATATTGACCATTGGAAAGTCTTTGATGATGATAATCACATAAAAAAAATTCTATGCTGCATAGAGTAATTTGAGGGAGTTATTATAGACTAGGAGTCAATGATCCATGTCTATGATGGGAAGGAAACCCTGTATGAGAAGGAAATAATCTAGTTCAAGACTAATACCATCCTTAGGGGATTAGTTAGTCTTGAGGTAGCCTTTGATGGAGTGGATCAAATCAAATCTAGAAGTACTTTTGTATCAAAAGAAGTGATTGAGAATAACATTGGGACACCAGAAAACCCAAAGAAGATATGTCTTGGTGTTCACTTAAGTAAAGATGAAAAGAAATAATTCATCACTCTATTAAATAAATAACAGGATTGCTTGGCATGGTCTTACGTGGAGTTAAAGACATATAGAGAGGATCTCTTGCAACATGTTATTCCCCTACAACCCAATATAAATCCATTCTACCAGAAGCAAGGACCAATCAACCCCATCTTGGCAATCAAAATACAAGAAGAGATAAAAAAGCTAAGGGATAGAGAGATCATCCAACCTATTAGATATTCATCATGGGTGATGAACCTTGTCCCTATTAGAAATAAAAATGGAGACATCCAGCTCTGTGTAGATTTCTAAAATTTAAACAAGGCATCTTTGAAATAAAATTATCCACTACCTAACATGGATAATATGCTTCAAGATATCACTAGATCAGAGTTTTTGTCTACTTTGGATGGTCTTTTTGGATATAACCAGGTGGTGGTCAAAGAGTCAATAGAGCTAAGACTAATTTCACCACCCTATGGGGCACCTACATGTATGTTTAAATGCCTTTTGGTTTAATAAATGTAGTTGCTACTTTTTAGAGAGAAATAGATGTAGCCTTCACTAGATTGATTAGCTAATTCATTACTGTCTACTAAGATGATGTCACTATGTACTCCAAAAAGAGGAATGATCACTTGGCATATTTGGAGTATTTGATTATCAGATGTTGAGAGTTTGGGATCTCCATGGACCCCAAGAAGTGCCATTTTGGAGTGTGAAAAGTGAAGCTATTGGGACACATTGTATCCCAACAAGGTGTTATGATAGACCCTGAGAGGTTGGAAGCCATCGATAAAGTGCCCATCCCACATACCAAGAAAGGTATTCAATCTTTCTTTGGCCAAATTAATTTTGTTAGAAAATTTGTTTCTAATTTTGTAGGGATTACTTTGTTGATCACTTCAATTTTAAATAAGGATCAAACCATAAAGTGGGAAGAAAAGGCTACCTAGTCATTTTAAAACATCAAGGCAACCTTAAAAATGGCCCCAATGCTTATTAACCTAGACTACAGAAAAGATTTTCAAATATTTTCATTTGCATCTATGCATACCATTGCTATAGTACTACTGTAAAACAATGATGAAGGTCATGAGTAGCCAATTGCCTTTTTTAGCAAGGCACTTCAAAGATCTAAGCTTAAATATACCATAATGGAAAAGCAAGCCTTCATTCTTTTAAAGGCTATCAAACAATTTAGGTCCTATGTTTTGAGTTCAAAAATGATTGCCTATGTTCCTCACACTATGGTGAAGGACATATTAACTCAAAATGAAAGTAATGATAAGAGGTGTCATTGGGTTACTAAACTACAAGAATATGACCGAGAGATACAAACCACCAAGCTTGTCTAGGGCATGGGTTTGGCTAAGTTGATGACTGAAGAAAATTTAGAAGCTGTGGAGGTAAATAATTTAGAGATAATGATGGATAACTATGAATTAAAGTATAATAGATCCCCATGGTATAGAAACATAGTACATTACCTGAGGACTCTGAGTTATCCTCCTCATCTAGAAAAGAATCAAAGGACATTAAAGTTGGTATCCTAAAAGTATGTTTTTTTGTAGGATGACCTCACATAGAGAAACCTTGATGGTGTTCTCCTAAGATTTTTGGTAGAGAGTGATGTCTCTCCAATAATAAAATAAATGCATAGTGGTGTGTGGGGTGGCCATTTTGCCCCAAAGGTCACTATACTCAAGATTATGAGGGCTAAATATTGGTGGCCTACACTATTCAAAGATGTAACTACTTGGGTTAGAAAATGTGAAGAATGTCAATGGTTCTCTGGAAGGATGAAGGCATCTAGATCACTTTCTCTACAATTGGTCTCTGTTGAGGGGCCTCGAGCACTGGTCATAAATGGATCTTGGTGGCCATTGATTACTTCATGAAATGGGTTGAGGCAATTCCTACCAAGAGATCAACCCACCAAGTAGTGATTGATTTCTTATTAAACAATATCATTTGTCAATTTAGGGTACCAATCAAGATTGCATTTGACAATTCTATGTGTTTCAAAGCTAAATAATTGAATGTATTGTGTGAGGATTATAGGACTACTTTAGCTTATACACCCAACCATAATCCTCAAGGAAATGGACAAGTAGAGTCTAGCAACAAAAACTTATTAAAAATTATCAAGAAGACTTTAGTTGAAAACAAAAGAAAATGGGGTGAGTAATTGAAGTTTGCTATTTGGGAAGATAGGTTAACTCTAAAGAGATCCACTGGGGAAAGTCCATTTGAGCTTGTGTATGGGACCCAAGCTATTCTGCCTTTAAATCTACAATTGCCTATGTACCAGTTCATGTGACAAATGATTGAGGTGGGAAAAAAATAAGCCAATATAAGGGGAGAATTGACCAAATCATCAAACTTGATGAATCCAGGAGACAGGCTCACAAAAAGCACATAAAATTTAAGGAACATCTTAAGAGAATTTTTGATAGAAAATTTACTCCATAAAATTTTTAGGTCAGTGATCTAGTTCTACTTTGGGATAGTAGACATGAAGACAAAGGGAAGCATGGAAAATTTGATTCCCTTTGGATGGGTCCCTACACCATCAAATTTTAGATAAGAAATCACACCTTTTATCTCAGAGACATCGATGGATAAATTTTGGAGTTGCAAGTGAATGATAGACATCTTAAGCATTTCCTAGATTGAGTTTCTATTTTCCCATGTACATAATTGTCTATCTTATGTTCCCCTTGATAATATTGTATTTTATCTATCCATATCTCTTTTATTTTTGATTGATTGCCTTGTTTAAATGGTGATTCACCCATGGTATGTTTCTTATTGACTCCATAGCTCAATGGATAAGTGACTGGTCTGGTGTTCTCTATATGGTAAATGCCCTATGCCAGAGCTAAGTGAGCTTCAATGTCTTAATTTCTTGTATTCCTCATCAACAAGAAAGGTTGGGGCATGTAATTTGAGAAATCATGTATGTTATCTTGGTTAGACAAGTTCAAAGGGATGTCTACCAAAGATGGAAAATACCTAAGGAAGGATCGAGAAATATTAAAAAATTAACCTCATGTGGAACAAGGATTCTATGGCATGAGATTATACAATAAATAAGTGAGGGTGTAACTAAGTCTTTTTCCAAAGCTTGGATCCTTCACGCTTGAAAGAGGAAGTATGTCAGTGTCTCAAATAAAAATAACACATTTCACTTATGTGTTTTGGTGATTAAGGTGAGGAGTAGTCTGATGAACTAATTTAAAAATATGTATTTGACTTAAGGGATCCCCCCTCTAGATTGAGATTTGGGAGATGGGAGGATTTTTCACTCCTCCCCTTTTTGAAGAAAGTTGGTATAAGTGGAGAAAGTGGCCATGATCTCAGTTTCTTTTGAGTTGGAAACTTGGTAGAACATTGGGCCCTCAGATGTTTTAGGCCTCTTTGAAAATTTGCCCCACTTACATTTTTGTGGACATGGTGCTAAAAATCCCCAGGGCCCCAATGTCTATTTTTAATAATAAAAAATATTCATGTCATGTGAAGGTGCTCGGTTACTTGTTAACTTTGAGACCTTTTTGAAAATTACCTCAATTGATTTTATGGACATTTTCTAAAAGGTCCTCGAAGGCTTGAATGCCTGAGTCTTTAAAAAAGAAGGATCATTATAGGTTGTGTCCTTGGTTTCATTGAGGACTTGAGAATTTTTATCCCACAACACTAAAATGTCATAATAGGTAAAAAAGGTGAGAAAATCCCTGAAGATCCAGATAGGAGTTTTTTAAATCTATGATTCAATCATATTTCACCATGTATTATGAAAAAGTGATTACTTAGTGTGTAAGGGAAGGCCTTGAATTTTCCCTCTATTTATCAAATAAGGCTCAATAAATTAATGGCAGTAGGTGTTGATTTACCACCTTATCTTGGAGCATTAATGGTAACCCTAATTTTAAAATTCAAGGGATTATAATTAAGTGTTATTCTTCATTTGAACTTACCTTTCACATTCAGAGCTAAATATTTGTGTTTCCAAGTGATTAAGTATGCCAGAGTGAATAATGACATGAATATAGTGAATCAGAGTGCAAGTTTCAAAGGATTTCTACTTCCACTTATGTGCAACCTCCACTACTACTAATGGTATCTACTTCAACAACATCAAATGGAAGCATCATATTAGTATTAGATTCAATCAAGGTTATGAATTTAGAATTTGGGGCACTGGTAAATGTTTTACAAGACCCCAAACCCCCACAAGTAGTTTCTAATGTTTACATGAGCTACATCACACTAGCAGTAGTGTTTCCCTTGGCTGCTCTATATCCAGAGCTTATCATAGCATGTGCTCAAGCATATCAAATAGATACTAGAACCATCATCAATGGTAGTCATTTAGTAGTGTTATCCTTTACTTTAGAGGCCATCAACACCATGCTTGGTATTCCCCCTCAACTAAAAAACATCACACTCAACATCGAGAAATGCTAATAATAAGCTGACAATGATGAGAAAGCCATCTAGGAGGTAGTAAACTCATGTTGGATGACCAAGAAAAGAATAAAAGTCTCAAGAATGTTGAAGAACATAAATTTGGTAGAATTTAATGAGTTTCCTTAGTATGTTAGATCCATGGCTACAAAAATTTATGGGCTACCCACTACAGAGAAGTTTGAGACATGGATGTTTTTAATCATGCTCTACGTACTAGAAGGGAAAAAGAGGATCAACTGGGCCACCATCCTCAGTGATGATTTGCATGATAGATGATTTACCTACAAGCATACATCACCTCTAAATAAAAATTTCAAGGTACATTTTATATGTCTTCCTACCTAATGTATAGCTTGGTAACACAATAGGGTTTTCCAGGGACTTACCAGGAACCCTACAAGGATGAGGATTTATGAGATATATCCTGAGGTAACCTTGGAAGGGTATAGGAATAGTTTTTTTAGGGTGCATAAATTCTTATTCAACCCCATGATGAGTGTGTTATACTCCCTAAGAAGCCTAAATAGAATGTCTACAAAAGCTCAATAGGTAATTGAGAATTTTGGTGCCACCTATATTTAGTTTAAAACTTTCACATACATCAAGGTGAGTGGGTATTTTGGATGCCCATTCAAATTACCTAGATAGCTAGATGATAGATTGGAAATAATGGAGTTGTATAGGTAGATGTTACCACTATATGAAATGATTACAACAAAAAAGATAAACAATCTTGTCAAGTTTCATGTGGTGATTGGTTTCTATTCATGCCCTTCTGTGGCCAAGGCAAAGGTGTGAAAACTAGAAATGAGTTTGTATGCACTTGATAAGATGCCAACCCAACCCAATTATGACATCAGGTGGTTGATAAATATAGTGATAAATGTGGTGTGGCATCATTCCCACTATGAAGACCTATGGTTTGATTGCACCACTAAAGAAGATGTCAAGAAATGGGAATACATGAGGTTAATAATACAAGAGGTCATAGCATATGACATCTCTCCTCTCCCCAAGGACATGTTTGATGACAAGTTGACACTCTCCTCCACGTACAATAAGATCAATATTGAATCCTAGCCCATCACTCTATTAGATTTCACTGAGGAAGAAAATGATTCTATCCCCAGGTGAGTGACATGGATAATGAGGAGAAACTTTAGGTGGTTAAAGGAGCATGGGGTCAACCTTGGGGCATACAACACCCATTCCCTCCAAGAGTTGAGTGAGGTGAAATAATTGAATGCATTTTTCCCTATGCATAGTAGTGAACCTCTAGCCCCGTCATCATCTGCAGTAGGAAGAGGGAAAATAAAGATGGGAGACACTAACTTCACCAAGATGGTGGATGTCAAGAAAATGACTATGGCCCAATCAAAATTTGAGATATATTTTTGGAAGATAACAATCCTAGTTAAAACTTGGGATAAAATTCTCACAATGAAGGTCATACTGACTAGTTCCATCCCTATTTCAATTTTGGGGAGGGAAGCTCTAGGGGTGCTAGCCATCTCAGTAGTTTCTCCCATGGCCAATAAATCACTAGTCCCAACTTTCCTACCTCCATAGTAGGCTATAGTTGAGCCTCCTTCAAAGATATATTCAAGGAAGAGAGGAGGTGAGGAATAAGAGGAGCCACCAAAACAAAAGAGAGCCAATAATACCCTTTAACCTTTAGCCAAATCTCTGATCAAGCAAAGGAAATTTATCTTCAAAAACCCAATCACTAAGGAGTGCCCACAGAGAAAAAAGAAGATCAAGCTTCATACGTGAAGAAGGTCAGGGATATGAGTGAGGGGGAGGACTCACATGAAGAAAGGTCAATATCTAAGGTAATGAAAAATAACATGCCTTCACTCCCCCTAAAGTGAGAAATGGGTAGAGGACCCCTAGGGAGAAACGTCACTCCCCATCAAAAATATTGATGGAAGGGGCATCTATAGAGGGGAACCTACAATAGAAGAAGGTAAAGGTGATGAGGAAGTGGCCAAAACTTCATATGATCCTCTATATTTTGATAATGTTTTAAAGGTTGGTGTTGAGGTGGCCACCTAAGTAGAATACCCTATTGAAAAGGAGCCCCACTCCCTAGAAATAGAGTCATTTGTCTAGAATGTTATTTGTTAGTCACTTGGGTAGGATAAAGTCAATGAAGTCAAGGATACCCCAAATTAAGATGATAGGGATCAGGGTGAACCTAGGGATGACATTCAATCTTCCACTAGTAGCACAAAGGTGGGAGAATAAGAGAAAGATAAAATAAGAGATGAGGGATCAAGCTGGTAAATGGGTACCCCTACAACTTTAAAGGTTAATAAAGATGCCAAAGAGAGAGCCCCCAAGGATATAAATTCACTCAAAATCCCCTAAGGGATTCTCCCCACCATCAAGGTGCATGACCCAGATAAGAATAAAGGTTCTAAGGCTATGATTGGTAAAGAATCACCTAAACTACAAGGAAGTCACCATAGCCTCTATAGACCTAGTGGCCCTGGGTGTTACAGAAGGAGAACCATTATTATATCCTCCATCCAACACATAGAAAAAGGGAGTTACATTGACAAATTTCACATGGAGTCTCACTAGCTTGGGCCTAATTTCAAATTTTTGGAGTAAGTTGAGCCAGTCCCAAAGGAGGAAAAAGAAGAGTAGGGAAGCAATGAAGACACACAACAATTTATGTTAAGCCCTCCTCCTAAACTAGTGATGCTCCTAGTATATATTTCCCCACTAGCACCACTCATCACTACTACAAGGCCATCCTCAGCATCTACAACTTTAGCAGGTTTCTAGATTAGGCCCCTTCTTTGGATTATAGATCAAGTGAAGGAAAAGAAGTATGTGATGAGCAAAGTATGGGATATTGATATATCCTATATTGTTCAAAATAAAAAGGCCAAGCCCCCAAAGAAGGCCAAGATGCATGTCAGAATGATATTCATTAACATAAGGGAAAGAAGTGTTGAAGTAGCCATTCTTCCTCTAAATGCATTGAAGAAGGATACTCCCATGGAAAACTATTCCATCTACCACTACAATCTTAGGGATCCATCAAGGAAGGAATTGAATCATACTTAAAAATTCATAGCTAACATGGTGATACACAAAATGGATAAATATAAAGCCACCATGGAGGAATTAAAGGCAAAAATTTAGGCTATGATACAATACTTACAAAATTTATTGAGTGAGCCTCAGGCGGTGACTTCAACCACCATCTAAGCTCCTAACCTTTCCCATATCCCCCTTAGAACACTAGAAATCACTCATGGTGAAGAATTAATGATCAAAGGATGGGTGACAAAAGATTGGCAACAAGACTTGACAACTCGAGGCTAAGTAATCCATACAGCTATGGGATGGTTAGATGATGAGATAGATAGGAAAGAAGAGTGTAGCTCTTTAGCATATTTTTATGATGCTGATATCAAAAATTGGGAGGAACTGAGGCCTAAAATAGATGAAATATGTAATATGGGCAAGGATGTTTTAATTACAGAGAACATTATCTCTCTAGATAATATTAAGATGCCTAGAGAGTGCCAATTGGCCATAAAACACAGGCTTACCATACTCATAGATGACACTTTTGATTTAAAAGGAGAAGAAGAGTCTCTCAAGACTATGAGAACAGAGATGGAGGCCACTCTGAGAGAAATTATGAGTCTAGATGTGTGATGGACCTAACAAAATAACTATTAGAGAAGGCTCTGGAGGATCTCATCGATGCACCTCATGGAGCTTTCAATGGCCAAAAAATAAAGGACCTGGTATCTCTCAAAAAATCCTATGACAAATTAGAGGCATTGATATGAAAGAAATAGGGAGTGATCTAGAGAACCACCAATTGGTTAGAGGAATATGATGCCAAATTCAAGTACCAGATGGGCCTAGATAGAATGATCCTCGCAAGTATGATCAAAAAGTTTGTTACACACAAAAACAAGCTGGCAAAGGACATAGTCATCGATGTGGATTCTAAAAAAAATGGAACTATCCCATACCTCTCTTTTTCTTCTTGTCATTTTCTGCTTTTTGTCTCTTTTCCTTTTTTAAGGAACTTTTGTATTTTGCCAAGTAGTGCCATGTCCCTTTCTGAGTTTGTTTTGTTTAAGGAAGGGACATTTTTATTTCTTTACACAAATGGACAAAGTTTTGTTTTGTCCCTTGTGGGTTATTTTACATGTATATAATTTTTAATATTTTTCTATAGTGGGATATCATATCCTTCATCATCATGAGAGCACACCTATAGGTATGAGGAATCAAGTTCATTACAACCAACTCTAAGCCCATGAAGGAATCTTCCAGTTGGAGTATATTTATAAAATATGCCAAGTATGGTTATGGAATTGTATAAGTAAAGGGGGTATGTCCCTTTACAAAGGTCAGCTAAAAAATTTGAGTGTAAAAGAGATAGCTCAGAGAGTCATCCCTGTGTAGTGCCCTAGTGCCAAATCAATTTCATTTGTAAAATCGTTGGCAAGCTTTGAGATCATCTATGATGTTCCCTTGTTAAAAAGTCATTTTTATAGAATGTCTTATGATATCTAATTTTAAATAAATTTGTTGTAATCAATATTTTCCCAGCAAATGAATAAAATATGTTCATGGTTGCCAATCTATCTTATTGTTCAAATGTAATGTTTCTCTTCACAAGCTAAATAGATCGGTTGTCTAGTGTATGTTTCTTTATGGTAGTCATTTAGAAGGTGCAACTAGAACATAAAATCCTTTTGATTTTAATGTTTGGGGAATGAAGCATTGATATCCTTTTTAAGGGTAGTCTTGGGGTCATGGATGCAATAGGAAAGAATTCTTGAAAGGTAGCCTGTAGTGTTGCTTGTAATCTTTTAAGGACCATTTGTGCATAGTTTATTCTTGGTTATTTTTAGAATTAAGCAAGAATTTGTTGATAAAGGAGATATAATTATTGTGAGAACCCATCCATATTCAATTATTATCCCTCCACATCTCTTCATTAGAATTTTCTTGAAAACATAGTCCTACCCTATTCTACCCTACATACAACATATAATTAGTATACCATAAGTGTTGCCTACCTGATGAATGCACTATACATTGTTCACCTAAAGTGTATTCACTTTATATGCTCAAAATCCTAGCACTGCAGTCCTCACTTACCCCTTGTAATTCATCAACAAACTCTACATTGAAGATTGAAACCATTTTCCCATCTGTCTTAAATAGCTTTTATATGACTTAAGCATTCATTCATTTCATGTGACAAACTTCCAGGGTGGAGTGTGTGAGTTTGGTTATGCTTTCATCATATTCCCTCTCCCTTAATTTCAAATCCCCATGAAGGTTAAAGGTTTAAAATACCTTCACCAAAACTAGTTATCCCCACCTATAGGTCCTCTTACCTTAGTTCAGGTAGAGCCAAAAGTAGTAGAGAACTAACCATCTTCTTTTTTGGGCTTCTCTCGATCATTATCCCTATTCAATTATTTCAAGGTTATGAGCCCTCCCTAGCTCCAATGACATATTTATGGCTCCTCACCTTCAACTTGCACTCCTCTTCTTGATCTTGCTCCTAGGGCATGTGAGGCTGAGTGATAGCGGTGCATAACTGGGAACCAACATAGGGTAAAGGCCAAAGACACCCACATGTATAGGCATAAGTCACATTAATTGTGGATTTATAGAAAGTGTTGGGTAGGTGTCAGGTTTTAATGATTTCAAATTAGTTATCAAGTTTTGACACTTTTGAAAAATTGACAGTGTTATGAATTCCCTAATTCCATGATAAAAATAAAAACATATTAACTCTCCTACTCATACAAGTGAAAATTATGCTATAATGACTCTCAACTCGACTCGATTTGATCAATTACAAACAATCACACTTGGAATATCCAAATTTTTGTATAGACTCAAATTTAGGTATAATAATTGGCTCTAACTGGGGACTTGATTTTAAAAGATAAAGTATGAACTTTAGAATCTCGGGTTATGTAAATCAATGCTTAAGTTTATTGGGATATAGATTACTTATCATACTCAATATTTTAAAATGAGACTTTGATAAAAGACAAAAAAGAAAGAGAAAACCAAAACAAAATGAAAGAATGAACAAAAAATGGGAAACATAACTATTGTCACCAAATATCACACCCTAGAAGAAGATGTTAAAGCTTCTTCTAGATTTAGGAAACATGGGAACACTTCCAGGTATGTGAGTGTACCTATAATGGAAGTGAGCCTCTAAATTTAAGGGCTAGCTCTCTGGATGTATCTTGAAATTCTCACACCTACTTGAATAGTTTCCTATGGGGAAAAGATTTAGAAGTTTCATGAAATGAGCCTAATATAAGGGAAGTGATGTACTAAGATGTATTCCATATGACCATCTTACTTTTATGCACTAAGAAACAAAGCACACAAATTAATTTCCAAGTCCTATGGATTCTAACTTGAGTATTGCAATATGGAGGTGAGATGAATGAGATCTATCTAAGGTAAGTGAATAATAGGCTAGTTTTAGACACTAAGGCTCATTCTAAACTTAAATTATAGGCTTATACACTTGACAATGCTTCATATGACCTGTTAGAACAAGAAATCTTGTACAAACATGAAAGGATAAGGGAAGAAAGGATAGAGAATTATCACATTGCATCATCATACATCACTTTCACACTTAGAAAATTGTTCAAGGACTCAAAATCATATTTGCATTAATGTTTAAAGGCAAAATATGACATCATTCCAATAGGGATTTGCCATACATGGAGTGGGACTATTTTTCAAGGCCAAAATGGTAGCTACTTATAAAATTTGAGAGAGAAGTGGGAAAAGAGAAGACCCAAGGGGAATCAAATGAGTTTAACCTCATTTGAACCATAGTTAAAACCACTTTATATAATTATGATCATTCAAGCTTCTTGATTGATCCAGGTCACTTTAGTCTATTACACAGTCATATTATTCCCTTATTGATGCTTCTAAATAGTTACAATGGTGGGATCAAGTTGTTTTGAGCTAAGCACCAACATAAATGTAGTTACCACAAATGGATCAATCTGTTAGGGTTTTTTCATGGTGCTAACTACTCTTTACTATCTTGTCATGGTATGTAAAAGAGGAGAGAAGGGCCACTTTCATGCAGCTAGCTTTGGCGATGAACCTATTAAAGTTTATGTGTCTGATTTATTGGTTTCCTTTAAAATGTTCGCTATAGTTAAAATTGGACCATGTTTAAACTCAGCTCCATGATTTATGTTTACCTTTCCCCATAAAAAATTGCTTTATTGACCTACATTTAAGTCACCTGGGCTCACCTTGGTTTGATTAGCTATTGAAAAATGACTCAAATTATTGACCTTTTGACTCATCTCTCTCCATTGAGCTACCTAATGTGAATGAATGAAATCCATAGATCATTTTCTAGGACTCACATGATTGTGCCACTTGTCACTTATGCATTTTCACTTAGGGTTTGCTGACCTCTTTGACCCTCGCTCACTATTGATCTTGATTTGTACAATTAAACATGTTTCATTGATCTTCTATCAACTTGAATGTGCTCATGCCACTTGTTAATCATGTGTTGATCTCAAGATCCTACATTAGTCTAACACTTTATATTCTTATGCCATGTGGTGGCCTCTCAAGCTCTTTGACCCTTTGAATCATCTCACACCATTGATCTCCCTAGGTATGAATGAATGCCAATCATTGATCTTGCCTTTTAAATCCAAATGGATATTACACCAAACTTAAAATTGATGTTTATATGCCTATATTTACCATATTTGTGAACATATTTGATGTTCATGTGATCATCATTGAGATATTTGAAAATCAAAGGTCATTTATCAAAGCTTGAATTTGACACTTGCATGAATGTCTTACTCTATGTGACCAGCTTTAAAACTCCATAACTTGAGCTAAAAAGCTCGCATGGACATAAAACTTACAGAGCATGTTCGTGGTATGAATAAATCTATGGAAATATATCCTTTTGGATCATGATGCTTTCTTAGGTGTACTTATAAAATTCATAAATAAGCTTACTAGTGTGGTTCTATGTGACGTGTAAGATGGCCTGGCCCCTTACACTCAGTAAGCTAAAATTTCAAGGCTTACGTATCGATATAGAAAGCACATCAAGATATGAAACTTGTAAGGAATGATCTTGGCACTAAGTAAATTGATCACTCATGGTCTGATGATCACATGAGGCTTCTTGAGCTCATTAATAAAATGCACAAACACATTGTCCAGTCTAGTTCTTCATAAAGTCCTGATGATGGTTTGGTCCCTTTACTTGCCCAAGTCATTTTGATTCAATCTTTCAAGATCCTAATGAGTTTTTGAGGCTTTGTCAAAACTATTCCATGTCCTTGCAAGCTTATAAACACTATGAGATCATGCTCAAATCAATTTTGAAGGCTTGGACAAATAAATTCTCCAAAACCATTCAATTCCATTAGAGCTTTGCATCGGGCATATTATCTTGGAAATTTTATCTCAGACCTTTTCTATAAAATAACTATGTCTATGGCCTTTTTGTATCAGACAAAATGTTTAAAAGAAATAACTTCAAGATTTTGACAAGGACCTTTTGTTTTGTACATATTATCCAAGAGAAATGTGTATTTAGAAATATTGTCTCAGAATTTTTTTTGCAAACAAAATGTCCAAAAGAATTTAGTCTTTAATAAAATTATCATAGAACATTTTCCCCAAAATAAATCCATGCCTTAAAAAAAATTTGGAAACAATTTTCCTAAAATAATTCATGACCTTTTACCTTTTGTCAAAACCTTTGTTACAAACATTTTCTCCAAAGGAAATATGTCATTTTACCCAAACACTTTCCCCAAATAATTAGTCTTTGGAATTTTTACAAAGATATTTCCTTTGGGATTTTTACAAAGACACAAAACCCATATACCTGATAACAATTCTATCACTTAGCCAAAAGTTGAAATATTTCCCAAGTGTAAACTAGGCTTTTCTGGACTTATTCTTGCAACTACTCAAACACCATGAAAACTCTGCCACTTGCATATATGACTCTAAGATGACCCCTATGACACCAAATGACACAAGGACTAAACATAGACTATGACCAAAGATAGAATGGCATATGAAATGACATCAAATGAGATAAAACATACCCTATGGCATTATAAAAATCCCTTATACAAGATTCTAACTATAGGAGGTTGACCCATTTTGGACTGAGGTAAAAATGGTCAACATCTTTGGTGATTTAGCAAGGGTGGCATGCTTAGTATGCCATGACTAGTTGCCTAATCTTGTCCATTGGGATATGGAGTCATAATTATGTAGGTTTGACATACAAATTGACTTGAACAACACCAAAAACACAAGAAAACCAAAAATAAGCAATACAGAAGAAGGAAACTAAGCAAAAACACACTTGTTCTTCATGAGCACTTAGGGAACACAACACACACAAATTAATAAATTGACTCAAGTACTAACTAACTTAAGACAAAAAATTCCTCAAGGATCAAAGGGGAAGTTTGAAAACCATCTTTATTTATTACATGAAGGGTTGAATGAGACATGTAGCCTTTTGATCTTTGACATTGTTGCCTCTACCTTATTCATGGTGTTTTCCAACTTCATTGGCATGATGTTCAATGAGAACCAAACAACTCCAAGTAGGCTAACTATAGATGCAAACTCTTCTTGCATCCAAATAGCCTCAAATTTCTCATATGGTTCCTTAGCTATGACCTCTAAAGGTGGTTGAATAAGACATACCTTTTTGTTTTCCATGCTTCTCTCAATGAGATTCGGCTTCTTATCAGCTGCAAGTTCTTCAAGCTCATTAAGGAACTTTGCATAGTCCACCTAATCTTAGTCATTGTCCTCCATGGGAGACTCTTTGTACACCTTATCAAGTACTTAATCCTCATCTTGGAAAATATATTCAAGCTCTTGAAAAAGCTTCATTTTCACCTACCAATCATCTTTATCCTCCATGGAAAACTTTTTCCACCTTCTCATGTACTTGGCCCTTAATATACAAGTCTAAAAATATGATAGTCTTCTCAGCCTTGCTTTTCTCTTTGACAAATTATACTTGATGTTTGGAAGAATCAAGCTCTTCTTATTCATGATCCAATACCTTTGGATATGGCTCAATATCAGGTGGGTCTCTTGACTATTTTTGAGGTAAAATAACTTCTGCCTTGACCTCACTTTCCATGTCTGCAATATCTTGGACACTAGCACCATCAAATTGCTTTATGATAGCATATTATTGATCAAAAAAATGACCTTCATATTTATTCTTGATGGAATACTTGTCAATGTAATAATTAGTATTTTTAGAAATCTTGTCATTAGACATAAAATCTTTTAGAGAAAAAAGAGACTTACCCAACTTGTTAAACTCTTTGCATATGGCATTAGGTTTTCGCCATAGTTACTTTTCATTTACAACATGAGACCTTTTTCCATACTTATTGAGAAAATAATCAACATGATTGTTAGAGGAATTATCCAAATCAAATGTATACTTATTAGGAAGAGGAATAACCTTACCGAGCTAATCAAATTTATGACACTTGAAATCAAACTTTTGCCTCAAGTTATTTTAACCCACCTCATGAGTGTCATCTTCAAGATATGTTTCATCTATCTTGGTGTCATGAGACTCTCTTAGGATTGAAACTTCTTGAGGAGTGGCTTGACCTTCTTTATTGATAGTACACTCCACTTTATGCTTGAGATGGTCATCCACAACTTCATGATTAGACATGGAGTCTTATTTAAATGCCTCTTTCTTCAAGTCTTGTCCATATTCCTCATGAATAGCTGCAAAAGAGTCTTTAATATGTTTCTCTTTATTAAATAAGGTAGGATTGCCATTTTTTTCACTAAAGGGAGTCCCTATGGTGATTTATTTCTCATAGTCACTCATGACATCCTCTAGGTCAACCTTGGCTTGGATTTACTCCTCTTCATTTGATTCTCTTAAGATTTGTTCTTCCTCAAGAAGGTGTGAGGTGGAAGGTTGATGGATAGGCTCATGTGAAAGAGCTAGGATATGAGATGAAGGATGAGATGTGATGGGGAGATGATGAATTAGAGATGGAGTGTGAGGTGAAGGAGAAAGCTTATGAATGGATTCATGTAAGAGGAATGCACTAGTAAGCTCATAGGGAAGTGATTTCTTGGGCTGGTTAGAAGAACAAACATCTACATAAGCAAGTTTTGCATCTTTCCAATAGCTTTCTTGAAATGCCTCAATAGCATCATGTTCATTTTTTATCTCTTTATCCTCCCACATACTTATCCTATCTATTAATCATTGAAGGCACTTCTTTGTTAAGTTCATTTATTCCTTGATCTCCCATTGAGTTCCTTCTAATTCTTTAAATGTCTCAAACTTTTATATCTAATTTTGAGTAGAACCTCTCAACAATTCTATGAGATGATCAGGGTGCATATCATACTCATCATCCCATGTTATCATTTCTTCTTCATTAACTAGTAACTATGGTATGGATGATAACAAAGACTTGATATAAGATGGAAAAACTGGAGGAGGAGGAGGGTAATGATGAGGATCAAGACCAGTTTCATTTTTTTGCATTTTAGCCTACAAGAATCCACATCTTGCCTTATAATATCTTTATGTATAATCCATGTAAACATTTGATTCCTCATGTCAAGACTCATATGAGTACTTTTGAGGTTCATAGGCATCATGATATGGTTGATAGGGCTCATATTGGGACTGATAGGGAAGCATTTATTGATAGGTATCTTTGTATCCTTCCTCATAGGGTTGTCCAATAACATGGTGTCTATATGGGGGGGGGGAGGGGGGGGGGGGGGCGGGGGGAATGGATGATTATAAGGCCACCATGGCTCATAGGGTTGATATCCATTTTGATAAGGATGTTGGGGAGTATACTGTGGTTTATAACAAGGTTGATAAGGAGGTCTATGTTAGGGATATTCACTATATTTGTTCATGTCAAAATCATGTATCAAAGGAAATTTAAAAAGACTGATCAAACTTCAACTAAAGATAACTAGACTTCTTAGACCTAGAAGTTATCATTTAGAGTCACCATTGGTGCTAGGTTGTTTGTTTCTAAAATCTGATTAGAGGAAAGACACACCAACAATCTTTCCACTCTCTTGAACCTTGATCCCACTAGGTGTGATATAAATATTGCCACCAAATATCACACCCTAGAAGAGGTTTTTTAAGCCTTTTATAGATTTGGACAACATGGGAAAACCTCTAGGTATGTAGGTGTACCTATAATAGAAGTGAGCCTCTAGATTTTGTGGATAGCTCCATGAATGTATCTTGAAATGCTCACACCTACTTGACTATTTTCCTATGGGGAAAAGAATTATAAGTTGCATGAAATGATCCTAATCTAAGGGAGGTGATGCATTGAGATGTCTTCCACATGACCATCATACTTTATTGTACTAAGAAATAAGGCACACAAACTAAGTTCTAAGTCTTGTGGATTCTAACATGAGTATTTCAATATGGAGGTGAGATGCATGAGAGCTATCCAAGGTAAGTGAACCATAGGATAGTTTTAGACACTAAGGCTTATTATACACTTAAAATATAGGCTAATACACTTGAAAACACTTCATATGACCTATTAGAATAATAAATCTTGCACAAACATGAAAGGATAAAGGAAGAAATGATAGAAAATTATCACTTTACATCACCATACATCACTTGCACACTTAGACAATTTTTTAAGGACTCAAAATCAAATTTGGATTAATGTTCAAAGGAAAAATATGATGTCATTCGAGTAGGGCTTCTCCATACATGGAGTGGGACTATTTTTAAAGGCCAAAATGGCAGCTACTTATAGCATTCAAGAGAGAAGTGGGAAAAGAGAAGTCTTAAGGGGAATCAAATGAGTTCAACCTCATTTGAACATTAGTTACAACTACTTTATACAATTATTCTCATTCAAGCTTCCTAATTGATCCAAGTCACTTTAGTCTATTGCACAGTCACATTAATCCCTCATTAATGATCCTTGATAGTTACAATGGTAGGATCAAGTTGTTTTGAGCTAAATTATGGCATTAATATAGTTACCATAAATGGATCAATCTATTAGGGTTTTATCATGGCATTAACTACTCTTTACTAGCTTATCATGGCATGCAAGAGTGGAGAGAAGGGTCACTATCATGTACCTAGCTCTAGTGATGAAGCCATTGAAGTTTACATGTCTGCCTTGTTAGCATCCTTTGAAATGTTGGATCTGGTCCACACTTTCTATTTACCTTGCCCCATTGAAAATTATTTTTTCAACCTTCATCTAAGTCACCTAGGGTCACCTTCATTTGATTGGCCATCAAAAACTGACTTAAACCATTGACCTTTTGACTCATCTTGCTTTATTGATATGCCTGATGTGAATGAACACAATATGTAGATCCTCTGTCAAGACTCATGTGATTGTGCCACTTATCACTTACATATTTACACTCAGGGTTCACTGACCTCTTTTACCCTCACTCATCATTCATCTTAATGTTCATAATTAAATGTGCTCCATCAATTTTTTATCAGCTTGAACTTGCTAATTCTACTTGTTAATCATGCATTGATCTTAAGATCTTACTATCAGTCTACTACTTTATGTGCTTGCACAATGTGGTGGCCTCTTGATCTCTTTGACCCTTTGAATCATCTAGTACCATTGATCTCCCTTGGTATGAATGAATTCCAACCATTGATCTTGCCTTTTAAATACAAATGGCTATTCTACAGGGCTTAAAATTGATGTTTGTATGCCTATATTTGATGTCTACATGAACATATTTGACATCTATGTGACCATCACTAAGATATTTATTTGTCATTGAGATATTTAAAAACCAATAGTCATTTGTTGAGACTTGAATTTGACACTTGCATGAATGTTTTGCTCTGCATGACCAATTTTGAAACTCTATAACTCGAGATAAAAAGCTCACGTGGACATGAAACTTGTAGAGCATGTTCATGGAATGAAGAACTCTATGGTGTTGTATCTTTTTTGATCATGAGGCTTTCTAAGGTACACTTATAAAATGCACAAGTAAGCTAACTGATGTGGTTCCATGTGATGTGTAGGATGGCTTGACCCCTTAGACTCAATAAGCTAAACTTTGAAGACTTAGATCTTGATATAAAAAACTCATCAAGATATGCAAATTGAAGGGAATGATTTTGGAACTAAGGACATTGATCATGAATGGTCTAATGGTCACATGAGGCTTATTGAGCTCATTGATAAAATACATAAAGACACTATCTAGTATGGTTGTTCATAATTTCCTGATGATGGTCTGGTCCCTTTACTTGCCCAAGTCATTTTGATTCAATATTTCAAGATCTTGACAATTTTTTGAGGCTTTTTCAAATCTATTCCATGTCCCTATTGGATTATGAACACTGTGAGATCATGCCTAGATAAATTTTAATGGCTTGGATAAACAAACTCTCTAAAACCATTAAATTACATTGGAGCTTTACATCAAGCATATTATCTTAGACATTTTATCTTGGACCCTTTCTATGAAAGAACTCTATCTGTAAGCCTTTTGTATCAAAAAAAATGTTTGAAAGAAATCATGTTGAGCTTTCGACAAGGACCTTTTGTTTTAGAAATTTTCTCCAAGAGAAATGTGTCTTTAGAAATATTGTCTTAGACTTTTTCTACAGATAAAATATCTAAAAGAATTTGGTCTTTGGGAAAATTATCATGGAACATTGTCCCCAAAAGAAATCCATGCCTTATACAAATTTTGGAAATAATTTTCTCAAAAAAATTTGTGCCCTTGTACCTTTTATCAGAACCTTTGTTACAAACATTTTGTCTAAAGGAAATATGCCTTTAACACTTTCCCCAAATAATTAGTCTTCAGACTTTTTGCAAATATATTTCCTTTGGTATTTTTGCAAAGACACGAAACCCAAATACCTGAGAATAATTCTATCACTTAGCCAAAAGTTGAAATATTTCCTAAGTGTAAACTAGGCTTTTTTGGACTTGTTCTTGTAACTTATTAGACACCATGAAAGCTCTGTCACTTGTATATATGACTCTAAGATGACCCCTAAGACACCAAATAACAAAAGGACTAAGCATATACTATGACCAAAGATAGAATGGCATATGAAATGACATCAATGAGCTAAAACATACCCTATGGCATTATAAAAATACCCTATAAAGGATTATAACTATAGGGGGTTGACCCATTTTGGCCTGAGGTAAAAATGGTCAACAATAAATAAAATATTAAACTTACCTATGTAGCTGGTTGGGAACAACCAACCACTACTCCTAGAATAGTTTTATATATTGCCTGATATAAGTAAGTGGGAGATGATTTCCATCTAAACAAGCTATATAATAAGTATTATCTCCATAAAAATTTCATATTTTAAAAGGACCCATCCATAAAGAATCAAACTTACCATGACTACCTTTGGGTTATCCTCTTTTATCCTAGAAGAGAATAAGATCATTAATCTAGAAATCCCTTTGCTTAGATTTCTTATTGAACAATACCTTTACCTTTCTTTGATGTTTTGTAATCTGATCAACTAATTCAACTCTCTCTTCTTCTAGTTTATTAAGATATATGATCCTCTTATCTAAAGAATCTTTGAAACTTTAATCTTTAATTGCCTTAGCTAGCTAAAGGGTTGGTAACTCCAATGAAATAGGTAATGTGGCATCAATTCCATACATCACCTAAAAATGTGACATGTTGATATCCCTTTTTAGATTGATACAATCAACCTAGAGTACATCACACAAATTTTTGTGCCAATCTCATTAATTTTCATCAATGAATTTTTGAATGACGATGACAATATTTTTATTATTCAATTAAACCTAGAAATTACCTTGTGGATAATAGTCATAAGAATGAGACAAGGATATCCCATATCTATATTGGAATTTTTCTAACTCATAATAAGAGAAATTTCCATTACTATCTTTTGTGGGACACCATACCTAACCAAATATTTTCCTTAATGAAGTCACATACTACTTCCAAAGTGGTCTGCTTGACATGGATAACTTCTACCCATTTCTTGTAATAATCAGTCATCATAAGAACATGGATGTGACTAGCACTAGAATGAGGGTTGATCATACCAATGAATTTGAGTCCCCATTATTGAAAAGATCCCTTTATCATGACTAATTTTAATGGAAATACTGCAAGCTTTGGCCTCCCCACAAACTATTAACATGACTCACACTTTGAAATTCACTTTTGAGCATCTTTGAAGAGGGTAGGCCAGTACTAATTAGATCTTAGGATTTTATGTGATGTAACAAGATAAGAAAAGTGACCACCAGAAGCCTTGTTATGAAATTCATCTAGTAATCTCTTCTACTGCTCTTTACCAACACATCTCAAGAAAATATTATTGATCCCTCTCTTGAAAAAGGTATAATCCCATATAATGTACTTGGTAGCTCTTGGTTTTATTTCCCTTTTTTCTTTGGCAATGATACTCTAAACACATTATAACTATGTGATGAAGTACACTATGCTTTTATAACATTCATTGGTGGAGCTAATGAAAAGGACTAGGGGAAACTCTTTAGGCACATTATGTTTTTGTGGTTTTTCAATGTCCTCATTACTGGGCCCATTTTAAGCTATATAAAATAATACATGTCCTCAAACAAGCTTAGTCATTTTGATATGCAATTCATACTTTTGGAATTTTGTTATCCATCCTCTTATTTTTGAGCTAAGTTATTATTTTGTCAAGATAAACTTGACCATTGTATTTGGTACCATTTTGATGGTATAAGAGTTTAAGATATAATATATAAATTTATTGAATACCTTGACTACTGCACAAGCATGCTTTTCAATTGAGGAGTACTCAAGGTCATGATTATTCAAACCACAACTCATGAAGGATATAGGTGACTTGATTCCTTCATGATTTTTTGTACCAGGATCATTGATAAACTATATTATGATGCATAGAAATAGATTATGAAATCCTTGTTGAAATCAAGACATACTAATGTCAGTGTTCTGGTAGTGGAAATATTTATTTCCTTAAAGGCTTCCCTACATTCCTTAATTCACTTGAAAATTACTTTAACTTTCATCATTTATGAAATCTACTTAGTGAGATTAACAAATTTAGGTACAAACCTTATCAATAAATTCACCTTATTAAAGAAAGAGTGAACACATGGTTTGCTAGTGGGAAGAGTAAACTTTTGGATGGCCTAAACTCTCTTTGGATTGATCTGTGTTCCTTAATTTGATACAATGTGACCAAGAATTTTCCCTTTATTCATCTCCAAACACAATTTTTTTTGGATTGAGTGAGATACCAAAGCTCAACACTTTTGAAACACATTTACCATATGATCATGATGGTCTTCTTGTTTCTTTGAGAAGAAAGTTAAATCATCCAAATTTACCACTATGATCTTATTTTTGAATCATATAATTCCAAATCCATTACCCTTGGAAAAGTGTATCCAACATTAATGAGGTTCTAATGCATTCTTGTGTAGGATAAGGTTCCCCAAGGTGTTGTGAATGTCATCTTATAATGATATTCAACTCCAACCTCAACTTGATTGTAACTCAAAAATACATCAAGCATGGAGAGCAATTTTTATCCTATAATAGCTTAAAATTTCTAATCCATGATTGGTATAGGGTAATTTTCCTTTAGATATGCTTGATTAAGATTCTTTAAATAAAAATAGATACAAATTTCACCACTCTTTTTATAAATGGGCATGATATTAGCTACCCATGTAGAATTATAGATAGGGAAAATAATACACATATCAAACATCCTCTAAATCTCAGCATGGATGGTTGCCCTTTTTTTGGGGTTATAGTTTCTTTATTTCTACCTAGAGACATATTGGGTTTCAAAGGTATGTTGTGTTTCATATCTTTTGACTTGAAGGTTTTGAGATCATCATAATTATAATCAAAGACATCTTTCTATAACTTTAATATATTGATGAACCTACATCTCTCTTCTTTTGAGCAATTTTTTTTGATGTTAACATATCTAGGTTCTTCAAGAGTACCAATATTTACTTTTTCATATTCATAAGATATAGTTAGTTTTTGATAAACTTTTCATTTGAAATACCTATCATTCTTGTCAAACAAGTCTTAGAGAGAAACCAAACCTTTTGGAATATCATTACCTTTCAACCGAATCACCCCTTCATGCTCACTTTCATCATGAGTTTTTGATCCTTTAGTTGCCTTAGTTGAATAAATATTAGTAATTTCATTTTCGTTATATTGGACATTTAATTACTTGTATGCATAAGTGTTACCTTCAAAGTACATATTTTTAAAATTATTCACCTTTTCAAGGAAAAATATTATTTGTTCATCATTGTTGAAAACCTACAATTTTTATGCATTATAAAGCACACTAGGCCTACACACTATTTTGGTGGTGTATTTTTATCTATCTACACTATGAGGAGTAATCATTAGTGAAGTGGAAATAATAAGTGCAACTACCTTTGCATTGTCATTATTGACCAAGTTTGACTTTCTAGTCAAACTGGGGCACTTATAGGCAAACACTTGATTTTTTTAGATCTATAAGGGGTTTAAAAAGATGTTTTAAGGTGTATAAAGGGTCAATTAATGCCATTTCATGTTATACTACCTTTGGTTATTAGTCCCCCAAGTTTATTTATCATTTTTGGGCCATTTAGAGGTCATTTTAGGTGCATTTAATGCTTTGTACGGGTTTTTTGGGATTTGTGTAAGTTAAAAATACTGATGTCATCCCCATGTGTCCTTATAAGTCTTTAAGAATCTGACATAACTAAAGAAATGGTATGTTGTTTAGAAAAGGGCAATTTTCTTAACCAAAGAGTGAAAAAAGGACACTTGTATGATTCCTTGGGAAGTGTGCCACTTGGAAAATATGGTGGTGCGACTCTTCACCTTACCATAGGTTATCTCCACATTTTTATTGAAGAAATTTCATAAAATTGGCTTCTACAACTCATTTTCTCATTCTCTCCTCTTGGTATGCAAAGAAAGCTCAAATTCAAATGCTCACCATGGACCGTACAGGTGGAATCAAGAAGAATGGTATTTAATGATGTTTTCATGCTTCTATTTTCTTTAAAGGTTTCAATTGTGTGAGAAAACCTCTTCTAGGCTTGTAAAATGCCTAGTTTGCACCAACAATCATCTTGGTTACTTTACAAATGACTCTCCACATTAATAAAAGTGATTTGATATTTTTTTAAGATGATCTTAAATTTTAGGTTATATTTAAGGGTTAAAAAATGATTTTTTAGTGTTTGGAGAGTCTTACCCTTGCAAAATATTGCTTCTTCATCTTCATGCTTATGTACAATAGTCAAAAATCCATATACATGAGCATGTTGATGTCACAAGTATGAGTTTGAAGATTTGACATGATTTTTAGCCTCTTGAGATCACTAATGATCATTTAAATTTTGGATGGAGGCATGTAATCACTTTAAACTTATAAACTTGGAGAGTGGTCTAAGTCTACCTATATGGGAGAAGATAACCATCTATAACTGAGGACATAGACAAGCCTTTTGGAGGTGTTATAATGAAATTGTCAATCCATTTTGAGACTCCTTACCATAGATAATGCATAAACAATCCTATTTATCATCCTATCTTGGTAGGGGAAGTGTCAAAACATCAATTGAAACCTTGGATTGTGCTTAGGCCCTTTTGCCCCAAATATGTCAAATAGAGGCCTTGAAGGTTTTTAAAGACCTCACAAAAGTCACTTGATAGATGATCCAAGTATTAAAATTGGAAAATTTGGTATCCCTATCAACCTAATATAACCATGCCAAATTTGGCAACCAAAGTCTAGGTGGAAGGTTGGTTTTGAGATCTTCCAAAATGGCAAAAAGTCACTACAACTAAACAGTGACATCTACAGGTCTGGAGCTAAAAGGATTTATTTTTCCATCCAAGTTTTAAAATGGCATTAATATCATGTTAAATTTTTTCTAATATATTTAAGGAGTGTTTGTGACCCAATATCATCAAAGGAGAGGATGATATACTCTTATCTTGCTTCACTAGCACACCCCCTATCCGTACAATAGGATTGACATGTACCTACAGTTGAGTATGAGGACATAGTTGAAATCTTGGTGCTTGAAGTGGGGTTTATATATTTCAATGAAAATAAATACATGGATAAGTTATGAATGAATCTCATTCTCATATGGTGATTTCACTCCATCATGACCAATACAAATGACCCAAACACCCATCTACAGCAGGCAGGGGCAGACAGTGAACTCCTTGAAGTTGTGATGATGTTTAAGGAGAATTAAAGAAATAATATAATCCAGAACATACATTGTTTCACTTGAGAGAATTAAATGAAATCTAACATTACTATAAGAAACCCATTTGAATCCCATAAAACCTACACGCAGGTTATAGAACATGATTGTCTCAATCAACTAGATGTTGGTAAGTTAATGAGCAAAAGAGGACTATGTTTGGTGCATATTTTCATATAAAAGGTTAATAAAAATGATATAAATTACTTATATATATTTATAATAGGTATTAATAATTGCATTTGAAATTTAATTATACATAAACACCTACAGTCAACTAGGTAACTGTGATGTAAATAATAAGCAGAGTAAGGTTCAAAGGGATAGATAAAAGCTTGGTAAAGTGAATAATGGGGTTAAATAAAGTATAAACTGATTCAAGAAGATTTTATGGAGGTTAATAATCACCCATAATAATATATATCATACAAAACACACCTATAGGTCCATACCTAAGAACATTAAACATGCCAACACATTCAGTCAAGTGAAAACTAGTCTTGAAGATTCAGGGATGGGAGGGTTACATGGAGCATGTGAATTGGTAAATGGACCCAAAATAATATCATGTGTATCATGAAAATATCTAAATCCTTGTTTATTTTCAAAAAAATCAAAGTTAAAATCTCTAAACATAACAAACATAGTCCTTATAAAGAAGATCCTACACATAGTTCTCTAACAAGTCTGTTTCAGATCTCCATGTTTTTGAAAAGTATTTACCTAGAATAAAGGGTTAAAATTTGATGAAGAGCATAATTAAAAATTGAGGGAGACCATCCAATGACCAAATTTTTTTAGAGAATAGGGGATATACCCCTTGTTTTGTCTTAGACAGGGGGTACTTCCGTAATGGTCAAAACTAACAAAGTTTGGAAAATGGAGATAGAAAGGTGAAAGAGAAACTAAGGAGATCATTAAATGAGGTTTTTAAATTTGGAATAAACTTGGAGGAAGGATATAAAAATTTCACATAGTAAAGGAACCCAATAAATTTCTCTAGATACCAAATATTGCAGTCATGATATGAGAGCAAGGTTTAAGGCCTAGAGACCAATGAAGTACCAATGTCATTTATAGCCTCACAGAGTCATTAAAAATTATGGAGACATTTTATAAAGATATATTAAATGTACTTGAGCTAATGATAATTAAAGAAAGATTCAAGAGGCCATTTTTGGACCTTAAAGTACAAATAGGCTATAAGGACAACACTAGGCCTAAGGCTAATTAGAGGATCATCCACCATTTTATTAAGAGACAATCTTGGTAACCTATTGATACATGACCTTGAGGTCAAATAGGAGGTGATAAAACCATTTAATTGAAGGAAATATGTTAGAAGAGATCATTTTAATCCTAAGTTTGAAACAAGCCTACTAAGTAAGGATTAGGCCTATGCTCAAATTGAGGGACTTTCACATTTTTAGACTTGGAAATGCTTTGAAACCTATTGAATCATGTTTTTGAGGCCTACACAGAGGTTTTAAGGATTTAGGAGTATAGATAGAACCAAGGAAACTCACTTTCAAGCCTAAAACCCATCAGACATGCAAGGAAACAAGAAGACAAGCTTGAATGGATATTTTTAATCACTCATATCTCTAACAAAAAATTTCATGGGATATTGAGTCAATTATAAATGTTAGGAAGGGTCATTAATGAGAACTTAGTGAAAATTTTCAATCGTTTCAACATCTGACCTTTATGAACAAAAGTTAAGAGTCTAGGTTACTCAAAACCCTCGCTAAACCCTTATTAGAACTTGATTGGAGAGATAGAACATTTTGAGAGTATAAATTAAATGGGATGGACATGAAACCACATATATTTTGTATAGGACTCTTAGAGGATTCTATACATGTACTATTTTATATAGAATTATATGGAACAAGGGAAAACCAGGCTTATTTTGGCCATTTTGAGTGGTGTAAAAGCTACAAGAGGAGTTAGAGGATGAAAAATGTTTTGGAAGGAATTTATAAAATTTATATAACTCCAAAAATTCATCTCATATTCTTAATCAGACTATAAGTGTCCTAACCAGACTCACACTTTCAGCCAGTCTAGTGAGCCAAAATAGTGAACACTTGGGAAAGTGATGAAAATTGATTAGGGAGTCATTTTGAAGGATTTATATTGAAAATGATGGTATTTAATAATTTTAAAGGTGTCATTACCCATTTTAAACTATTTTTTTTGTAGGTTTGGAAGGTTTAGAGTGCCAAGTGGTAAGGGTGCATAAAAAGGGGTCTTTTGAAAACTATCTAAGATCATTGTGCATGTCCACAATAGTAGGAATGATCGAAGACCAAAAAAATGCATGTTTGATGTTTTTTATAACCCCTCATATCTTGGAAAATCATTATACTTTAGGTTTTGTAGATAAAATAGGATTTTTGGAAGGCAAATCAGGTGAGCAATTTCTTATGTCAAAATGACAGTTTTATGCCACTTTTCACCATCTTTATGACTTGTCTTGGATAATTATGTAGTAATAATTGGCATATCTCAACAAAATTATCTTCCACATGCAATTTTAACTAAAATTATCAGCTTGACACATGTCCAAGTGACCCTTGGACTTCTTTCTCTCTCTCCTTCTCTCAAGCTTTATAAGAGTTGGCCATTTTGGCATTATTTGGATGTTCCACCAGAGTATGGTGAAGCCCTGATAAATTTTACACATTTATATAAATAAAATTACTAATTTTTTAACTCTCTCATATTGGTTCATAGTGTGTTATAATTTAATGTGGATTTTGCTTACTAAAAACTATGGATTCCTTAGCTTTGTCCTTCATTTTTGCACCTATTTTAAGTCTTTTCTTGCAGGGCATGTGAAGTGTTCAATATATGTTTATGTTTTAAGTGATAAATATTTTAATCATTGTCACCTAATACCTCTTGTCTATTTCTCCTAACCTTACATATCATTTAAAACCCCACAATGTAGTATTGATGCCAGAAGACATAGGTTTGGGAAAGTGTATGCCTAGTTTTTTCATTGGTTTTAAGTGTTGAATACAAGTTGTTTGTAATTAATAAAACATATTTGGTGCATCACCTTTAGTAGGATATATTTTTTTTAGTTTTCCTAACCCTTTTTCACCCCAAAAGTCTTTAGAAGTAGGAGCAAGAGCTTAAATGATGCATCAAGGGGAGTTAGCCCCTAGTATAGAGATTCAATCCATGATAGGGATACCCAAAACCCTAGAGTGTTTTCATGATGCCACTTTAAATGAAGATAATTTATTCCCATCTCCTCATAGGGTTCAATTTCAAGTGACAACAGTCATCTCTTGGAATATTTGTGATTGAAAATTCTTTAAAAACCTTGATATGATCCCGCGCATGATTCTTATAGTGCCTCAAGTAATCATTTTTAACTTTATATTGATTATTTACTTGTTTAAAAATGAAATAAAAATCACCTCATGCTTTCAATTTTTTTATTCCCATTTCTTTAATAATTTTAAATCCTAGAAGTAAAGCTTCATATTTAGAAGTGTTATTCATACATTCAAATTATAGATTGTAAGAGTAGGGAAAAGCTTATTTATTTGGTGATATAAGGATAATTATATATTTGACACTAGTTGAAGAGAAGACACCATCAAATTAAATTATTTAAATGTAATTGTAATCACCTTCAATAATTCTTGGTACATCTAATTTTCCTTCTAACATCATCATGTAGTTTACTAGGCCCACGCCTTCATAAAGAATATTAGCTTTGGGGTCTTCTTATTTAAAAAATATGAGTTTGATATTTGATTTAAGTTTTAGATTGTGATTGACCCCATTTAATAATAATTTATCATGTGATAAATCCATTTGGATCTCCCCACATAATTATTTACAAAAGATGCTTCCTAGTAATATACCATAAATGGCAAGGATATCTACCACTAGGATAGTCATCTTTATCCTCTTTTTATGGGAAAGATGCCAAATCCCCTTGGGCATAATTGATTTATTTAATTAATGGGACCTATTTTATGTCCATTGAAAAACATCAACCAATTTTTCTTATAAGTAAGTCCTAAAATATGAGCAACTTTGGTTGACATGATATTATCAGATGTTCTAATATTAATTATGTGGTTCCTTAGATTGCATCCTTTCAAGAAAAGGGATATACAAAATGGTTCTTATTTTATAGGATTAGAAGTATATGTAGCCATGGTGTTTACTTAGGGTTTTAATTTATAAGGTGCAACGAGGATTCCTTTAGTATAAGGTTTACTTGTGTTGGAAATATCTCTTTTGATAAACCTGAAAAGCATATTAAGTTGGTCAGGATCAAATCTCAATATTTAGCTTGGGGAATTTGAATATTGGATCTATTGACATCATATAGGATATCAAATGAATGGATATTGGTATAAAATGTAGTGTTTTAATTTATAGGTGATGAATATACATCCACATTATTTTTATAATTAACATTGATCTTCTGATTTTATAGAGAATTAGTCCTAAGAAAGGTACTTATCTTGAGTTCTGACCACTTTGTATTTTCTTGAGGAGGTAAGTTAAATCCTTAAGGAAGGATTATAGTTGTATGAGATACCTTAGTAACTTTCTTAACTTTAATATTTTTATATTGGTTTAATTTTTCATCCCCTACTTCTTTTTGGTACTTTATTTGAACCTTGTGATCTTATGAATATTGTATAAAATTTACCATTCATATCTCCGACTACATACTCATAATCATATTTTTTAGAATAATATTCCATAAAAATAATTGTTGGAGCCACCACCAGGTTCTTCAGTCTCATACTCATGAAAACCTAGATCTTATGTTTCAAGTTTAACATCATGCACATAGCCTTATTCTATTTCTAATACTACATTTATCTGAGGAGCTTCAATAACCAATTTTGGATGTGGAGCTCACAACCAAGGATGGTTATTAATTTGGAGAACATAATTAATTTTGGGGATATCTTGATATGGAGTAGCTAGTTAGTTTTTAGGTACCTAATTTTTAAAGTGACAATATAATTTGCCATTTTTTAATCAATTATTTCATGAAATTATGGTATGAAGCTTTTCTTTTAGAATTTGAAGAGTATCGTATCAATTTATCAACCATAACCATATCATCTTCAACCTCAGTTGAAAATGCTTGGGTTTATTCTAAATCAAGTAATATATTTTTCCTTAATAATAATCCCACTTTCAACATTTATAAAGAAACATTTCTAATTCTATGATGTGGGTTTGGATGCATAAGGAATCTTATTCAACAACTTGTTGAACTTGGTAACAAAGTCCCATATGGGTTTGTGAACTTACTTATTCATCTAAGTTATTAATACAATAATAATATACGCATCCTCAACTATTTTGAATTGACATTCAAACTTAGTTCTCATAGTATTTTAACTAGTAATAGAACCCAAGATGAGATGATAAAACTAGATAGCTGCCCCATTTGTGTGAGTTTTTTAAAAATAACCTTACTACAACATCTTCATGCTTAACTCCAAGGATTCCACATGCAGTGAAAAATAAAGCAATGTGTTCATCTAGGTGTTATTTCCCATTACCTAAAAATTTGGGGAAGTTCTTTTGTGAACCTCTAGGTAGTTCATGCAATTGTCCTATATATAATGACCCAAACAAATTATCCCAAGGTAATGCCATATTTTGAAAAATTACTTTTTGGGGTATAACAGTCCTAGAAAGAACAAGCACTTGGCTTATCAAGGTGCCTCCTTGTCGTTTCCTCTTAGATTAATGACTTATAGGTAGGCTTAAAATTCTTATACTTCTTATTTTCTTCTCAAGGTTCAATTAAAAATTAAATCATTGCAATTCAAATAAAGGATCAGACACACCTTTAGCCTTACTCACTCTCGTAAAATTTCTTTCTACCAGAATGAAACACATACTGTGACTAGGAATGTGAGGTTTTTGAAGGAAATTAGAAACCACTACTATCAAGAATTCTTATGGATTATATAGAGAACTTATGGAATTTTTGGGTTCCATGGAAAAACACAAAATGTGCCCCATGGTGGGTGCTAAAAACTCTTCCCTATAAATTTTATATGTAAATAAAATTTACCTATCAATAGAGCTATTAGTTAGAGTCCCTCTTATATTATCAAGTGAGGCTACCTTCATTAAAAGTAAAGATAGACCAAAAATGAAAAATATTTACAAATATACAGTGTTGTGTTTTTTTTGGGGGGGACAGGGTTGGCATGTGTTTAGAAAGAAATTTTAATGAGTGGGAGATAGATGAATAATGAAAATAACTATATGATTTATAAGAATAAAAATTAAATTACATGAATAATTTAGAAAAATCATATTTCAATTAGTTCCACGCTCTTGAGATGAAAAATAAAAAGGACCATTTAACCATGGGCATTTTGAATGAAAGATAGTACATAAATTAACTAAATGAATCAATGAACACAAGAATATTAATTCACAAAGACAATAGAGGAACAAAGTCCTAAAATGATCTCATTTTATTAATTTCAAATAACAACACAAAGTTTCTTATTTTTCCTTTCTTATCTCCAAAATCATGTTTCTTGTCAAAATTAAAGTTAAAAGTTTTTTTTTAATGTCATGCAAGCCTCTATTTATAACTTAAAGGTGGTAGATACAAAAAATGAGGCTACCCTTTGACTTAGTAAACCATAATAAACACTTTTATAAATATATAATAGTTTCACTTTTAATTCAAAAATGACATTTAAAATTTTCAATAATAATTACTTAAAAATTGTAAAAGTGCTTATGTCAAAACACAGTTTTTGAAAATTAAAAAAGAAAGTACACCAAAGTACAATTTTAGAAACTATGATTTAGAGAATCTCTTATACCTCTTTTTTACCACTAACTTATACATAAACAACTTGAACATCCTTCTAATTATATTACTGAAGCCTTTTATGGTAGTCATCAAACAACTTCATTGTCTCCTTAACTTTATTTTCATTTGGACCATTTGAATTGAGGTAGTTGATTTCTCCTTCGACTTGAAGATCTATCATTTGATATAGAGCATGTCCAAATTTATTCAAATATTTATCTAGTTTATTAAAAGTGTTATGATATTTGATGAACCTTTGAAAAGACTCAAAACTAAATTAGTGCTAAGATCTGACTCCTCTATCAATTGCTTAAATTAATTCTTGATAGTTTTTATTGAAAGTACAACTCCATTATTGTCAACAAATGATCAAGGGAATTTTTCAATCACTTCTTTTATATCATATATAGCATCTATTTCCATCACCTAGAACTCTTTGAGTTTTTATATGTATTATTTAATCATATGAATCTAAAACTTTGTAGCACCTAATAATTTGGTGTGATCTCCCAGACATTCATGAGTTATAACCTTTTCTATGACAAGAATGTCTGGATTTGTTCTGGATAAGGCTTCTAACTTTGGCAATAATTGTTTCCATTTGTTTATTCATGTTTTGTATGTATCTTAATTTTTCTTGGCATAATTGAGCTCAATCTTAATTTTTTTTATTAAGGTTAAAGGGGGGATTTTTTTAGCTAGGGTCCCCAAACCTTGGAAGTACATCAACAACAAGAGTATCAAAAGGAAAGTACAACTCAACATTAAAACAATAAAGAAAATAGAATAGAAACAACTACAATACAACTTAAAAATAGCCCTAAAACATCCTAAGAACTAAATTACTCCAAACTCCAAGATACATCTTGCCAGCATGCCTTCATGTTGTTTAGATTCATATCTATTTATGTCAATAAGATTTTATAGGAAACGTTGTGTTTGGTGTTAATGCTTTAGCCCTTGATGTCCTTTTATTTACCTATATAAATGGATTCAAATAAATCTCTGAGGTGAACCCTGAGGTTTTCCATGTTTTGTATACCTTCATCATTGTAGTCTTGCTACAATTAAATAGTAATCTTATTTTTTATGAATATTTTTATTAGCATGCTCAAGTAAATCCACTCTAAAGATCAATCTTTGGATTTGTATGTCCTCTCTTTAAGCCAAGGCTTTAGGTAGCTTTTAGTTTTCCTATTGAAGGACATTCATCTTACTTTTTAAGCTCGACATTTCCCACATGAACCACCTCGTATGAGTTTTTTGGAGATCAAGTTATTCAATTATTTTATCCATGTTCTCCTTTCCTTTGAGGGAATTGGCAAGTTGATTAAAATATTCATTATTATCCTTTTGAACCTAATCTATCTCCCCTTTCCCTAAAGTTTTAAATTGTTTCTTTTCCTTCTATTGCTTAGACCCTATATGAGCTTATCCCTACTCTCTAACTTTTCCCTTTTCAAAGCTGAAATCATCTAAATCCTCATTGTCACTCTCCACATCGACAATGTTCTTCTCCCCTCTTTTAATTTGCAAAGCCTATAGCTTTTTTCACCCCTACCTTTCAAGGTTGTCTTTATCAAAGCTAATGTGTTTGGATTCACCTCTGAGGCGTTTTATATACTATCATGTTCCTTGATAGTCTCATCTCCTTTCTTGATAGTATCCTTACTAGCCCCTTTCTTCTTATTGTCGATATCCCTGCTTGGACTTCATGGATATTTAATCCATACCTTCCTTATCTTTATTATGTCTACCATCCCTTCTTTGCGTTTCTCTTGCTTTTTCTAGGTTAAATCTAGCATGATTTGTATCATACCTTTAAAATACTTGAATATAAGGAATATAACCCCCTCATGTCTTGGGACAGAGTAATTACCATTTTTAAATTTTTGAATGAAGGTTTCTATGGATTTAAGAATGAAAAAAGGTAGACTAAATGTAATCCCATGTCTAAATTAATTTAACATTCTAAACATAGACCATCTTACTACATTATATCGACCCTTTAAAGTAACATACTAGATAAGGTAGAAGGCTACCTCAACATACGATTTTGGGAAAGACACCCTATTGAAGCCATTGTGGAGTTGATCCAACTACTCACCATCTTCCAAAAATGCCTATTTATCTATTTGAAATATCTAAGAGTATAGTAGTTTTTCGTCTCTTCAATGTCTAGCCCCATTACATGAGACATGATCTCCTTTATGATATCAAGCATGACCCCATTGATGGTGACTAATTTTTCTTCTTAGGCATTAGAAAATTAGATAGATAAGTGTTTATTGAATCCTTTAATCTTCTTCATGAAGCATGTGAAGCTGCCCACCTGAAGAGCATTCTAGACTTTGTTGTTTGTCCTAACCTCTAGTTGTAACTTAGGTTTGATTCTATTGGGCAATTCCATGGTATTTCTTCTATTGGCTCATAAGTCTGAGTTTCATTTTCTACTACCTCTATGGACCCACTCCAAGTAATTAGTGGTATGTTCATGGAATGAATTATGAGCTTCATCACATTTCTTTTCCCTTTCTAAAAACTTCTCCCTATATGCACTAAAATCAATTGTCCTTATACCCCACTTTATAATCAAAGACTTCACTTTCCCCTTAACCAAGAGGGAAAACACTAAGATACTAAAAGTTATTAGAGTTATTTTTTACTTCATTGGTAATTTTTAATATTAAATCTCTAGGTAGATCCTTGTAACCTAACCAAGTTTTGAAACCAACATTGCTTGTCCCCCTATTTGCAAACCAATATGCAATCCCATTACCTTCTTTGTACATGTGTTGGATTCACACTTGTTGAAAGGAATTTAAAATGTCCTTTACTTCATCAATGACATGTTTGATGGACTAGCTTGAAAAATATTTGCCAATTAAGTAATTGGCAATGTTTATGGAGTCCCCTTCCACTCTAAATTTTGGATATTTATTTGTTTAGTTAATCTGATTCCCTATAAAGATGTTAAGGCTTTAGCCTAGTGATTTGTCTTTATACCCATGTCTCTTACATAGGCCACAATTAGATTACCTTCAGAATATCTGATAATACCTCCATCCCCTATAATTCTTGGATTTCCCTTTGATGCACCATCAAAGTTTAGTTTCACCCATCCTCGAGTGGAGTTTTCCACTTTGTTCTCTTTCTAATTTCATCTTTGGGATCATATTTCCCTAAGATAGAAAGGTCTATTTTCTAGTTTTGAGTTGGGATCTATTCAAAATGATAGAGATCCTTTCATTTTTTATTTGAATAGAGTCATAGTTTTCCTTGATCAACATGATTTTTTTTTTAGAAACCACTTTATTGTTGCACTTTTTATCTCTAAATTTTTTTTTTTCTATCTCTCCATATCTCCCACCAAATATGTGGTAGAGTAAGATTACATAATTGTTTTATATGAGAATTTTTGAAAGTATAACTTTAAGACATACATACTTCTATGGGGGATCCAAGCTGAGCCCATGAGATGTTAAATTTATCCATAAATAAATTCCAAACCTTCTATGTAAAGGAACAATTAACAAGAAGGTGAAATGCAGTTTCATTTTCTTCTTCACACAAGACATATCTATTGGTTATGATACATCCTCTTTTCCTTAGGTTATCAACCATCATAATCTTATTTTATATGTCTATCCAAGTGAAAAAGTAAACTTTCAGGGTAATAAATTTATTCCATACCCATTTCTAACTTACGTCTATGTCTTGATCCTAAGATATATGATCATAACCTATTTTGACATTATATTAGTCATCGAAGGAGTCTTTCCACACTAACTTGTCCTCCCTATCAAATCCAAGAATGTGGATGGAGTGTAGAACCTTATTCAGTTCATTTAATTTTATCTAATCATTTTTATTAGCTCCATCCAAGCTCAGGTCAATCTAGTGTTTAATACCATCTCTTAATTGTCAGTAATCTACAACATATTTTCCATTTTTTAGCTTCAGATTCTCCTAGATGTGTGGCTCAATATTCATCTATAGTGGTATCAAATCCATGCTCTACTTATCCCTCCAAAAATTTATATTCTTATCATCACCCATTTTTTAGATGGATCCTTCAAGAATAACTTCTTTATTCTCAATTAGAAAATTATAGATATGTGATCCTCTGATAAACTACCCTTAATTCAATATATCAATTGTGTTCTTTCCTTAAAGGTATTTATAAGATAAATTCCTTCCCCAAATAGAATTGGCAGTTATGAATCTCTAAACAAATTTGGATATCAGAGCTTTATTAATCTATTGGATATTTCTTATGCCTAGGCCTCCATATACTTTGCTATTGTATACTTTATTCCATGATACGAAATGGAATTTACTCTTTTCTTCAGTCCCAACCCTGAGGAAATTTATTTGTATCTTGTTAAGTTTTTCTTCCACTCCTTTGGGTAATTAGAATAAACATAAAATATAGATTATAAGGCTTTACAAGATACTCTTGATCAAAACTACTTTCCTAGCTTGAGATAAGAGTTTACCTTTCCATCTTGCAAGCCTCATTTGGAATATTTAAATAAAAGGGTTTAAGGTAGTTATATATATTTGATTTCTAATGAGTGCCATACCTAGATAAGTGGATGTAAGGTCTTTAATTTGGAAGCCCAATAATGTAGCTATCCTATTTTGTCTCACCACTGGAGTATTAAAAAATTACACTAATCTCTTGTTGAAATTACTATTCTAATTTGATGCCTTTTTATACATAACCAAGATTAATTTTATAGTCCTTGTTTCTTGCAGTGAGGCTTTAGCTATAAAAACGGTGTCATCAGTGAACTATTGGTGCGTAATAGGCTCAACCTACCTGGCTGGTTTGAAGCCTCTTAAATGATCATCCACCAAAGCCTTAGATATAAATCTACTCAAAGATTTCTACATAATAATAAACAATAAAGGTGACAAAGGATCTCCTTGCCTCACTCCTTTTCCACTTCTGAAAAACTCTTACACCACACCATTAACTAAAATAGAGAACATGTAAGTGGAAATGCAAACTCTAATAATTTTTTTGATTTTTCATTGAAACCAAAGTGGTCCATTAATCTATCTAAAAAACTCCAATCTATTCTCTCATAAGCCTTGGTCATATCTAATTTGAGAATCATAGAAGCTTTTTTATTGTTTTCCATTGAATGGATTACTTCGTGAACCATAATAACTCCATCTTGTATTTTCCTTCCTGGAATGAATCCTCGTTATTGAACTTGAATAATTTTTTCCATGATAGATTGCATTCTCATAGCAATAAGTTTGGTGATTATTTTATAAAAGGAATTACACAAAATAATGGGTTGTAAATTAGACAAGTTCACTACCCATTCTTTCTTTGGAATGAGCATGAGAAAAGTATGATTGAACTCCTTGAGAAGTTATCCTAAATCTAAAAATTCATTTACTACAGTAGTGATATATTCTCTAATAATGTTCAATATTGATTATTGTATACACTAAGATGGTCACATTTATTTATTTGGTTCCCTAAAAGATAAATTTATCTAACCATTCCTTAGTGGCCCTTATCATATATCATATCTCCTTAGTCTCTCTCATTGTATTAGTATCAAGTGCATAATCTTATGGACATAATTGAATTGGATTTTCACTAATTTTTGGACCACCAATGAGAGTTGTTCAACCTTTTCCTTTAATTTATATTTGGTCACTTTATCCTAATCATACTTCAACAATGTGTCGATGGTTGTTTAAACATATTTTTTTATCCTTTCATGATATCATTTTAGGATTATTTGGTGCATGAGGAGAGGTGTAGTGAGTGCATGAAATTTGACCTCATGTGGTTGAACTATTTTATTTTTGTTATTAACTACCTTATTCATGAAATATAGAATATATGCACTAGGAGTTTATTATAGAAGTGTTTGGTCCATCTAGATCTAATTCTTAGTGGGGTTAAGATAAATTTTTAAGGCTTGGGTTGATTCAAGTGTAGCATATCCCTTACATTTTTTAGGAGATTTAGGTTTAGATTCAATAATAGGAGGCAAAGGTGGACTATAAACATTATGGGAAGGCAAAGGAGGTAAGTTGGTTACCTTAGGAGAGGTAAATACAAGGATTACTAGCTAGGGATCTAAATCCATATACTATAATGTGGGGTTCTTGATTAGGCACTAAGAATCAAAAATATTTGAAGATGGATCACTTCAATTAGTAGAGATCCTAGGAGTTCCTTTATCTCCTTAAGTATAATTTCTTATCTTGATCTTGAATGAATTTTTAGTTTTGATAACTTGTGGGTCCACTTATTTATCCTTTTCTTCTTTAATTAAAATTTGGCTCGTATCGATGCCAAAAGAGGAACATAGAAGTAATTTCCCATATTTTTATTTTTGTGGTTGATCATGACTTATATTTATAGCTCTCAATACTGGAAGGAATCCATCATTTTAAACATAAACCCCTTTGAATTTAAGCCATGCTAGATTTCTATTCAAGACTACCTACTTTATACCCTCTAAGGATGTCAATTCTAGCTTACTCAAATCCACTCAAGTAGGGGTATTACTTCTATATATTTTTTATGATAAACATGATCCAAATTATATTCATCATCTTGAAACTCTTTTAAAATATATGTAATGTTGTATTTAATCACCTATTCAAAGGTGAAATCAGAGATATCCCAGACCCTGACCTCTTTTTTACTATCATAATCCTTATAATAGTCTTCATAATATGGGACATGCTGATAAAAATAACTAAGGATATTTTATATAAACCCTCTAACATTAAAATAAGGTATGTTATGTAAGGGTTGAAGGGTAACTCAAATGATTTCCACATCAAATTACTTTGCCTTGAAGATTGAGGCACAAGTGTATCTCCCAATAGTGATTTATAAATGAACCATTGACTGATGCTTGCTAGATATGAATTTGTGAGTTTCTATAAGCTGATGCATTAGCTCTATTAGGGCCCACCTATTATCAAAAAAATTTGGTAGCATATAAGTGGCATTATAAAATACACATAGTATGATATATGATAAAATGGGTAATTATATGAACCGGGTTGCCCATCTAGAGATATTTGTGGTAATTGTAATAAATAATCTAAAATTATATGGATTTGGATAAAACATCTAAATGATATAATCTAGGAAGGCATAATTGACCCTATGAAAATGTTTAAGGCTAGCATCCAATGTGAGTTGAGGGTAAAAATAATAGTTATGTGATGATGACATCTGCCCAATTGTATTTAAATTGTTATATATCCTCTTGTAAGTAACTATGTAGACTAGATAAGAATTCATATTAAACATCCATGTTTGGTGCACCTCACACAGTTGCTTATGGATAGAGTCATGATTAATTATACCCAATTGATGAATTGTTTATTCTCATGGATGATCTGAATATATTTGTACATCCATTTTTATAAGTCCTTAGCCATAGGATTGTTGACCACTATGTTCAATATTGTGATAATATCATTGATTTCCATTTTGAACTCAGAACTTATAATGGTATTGGGTATTTTAGTAGAAGTGTCCTTATGTTTTATTATCCAATGTTTATTTAGTGACATGAAACATGAAACTGAGTTAGAATCCAAAATTGTTGATAGGCATTAGGAGTGAGATTGATAAAAGATTCATAGTCAGGTATTCTCAATATATCTTCAATATGTTATACATAGAGGTGGAGAACATACTCATCCATTGAATTCTTTGCCTCCCTATTCTCCTTATCATAGTGACTTACTAGGGTGAGCACTAACTCAGGACACCAAACTAATATTTTAAAATTTATGGCATGAAGTAGTCCATTATCATATCTATTTTTTATCTAATCAGATTTTGGAGTAGTATTAACCATGTCTCAAAATTTTGTCATGTTGATGTGCCTAAGATCTGTGTCAGTAATATAATAAACATTAGACTCCACATTAGATTAAGGGTGACCCCTTGAAATTGATACTCTATGTCTCTTTTATTATTTAGAATCCGTGATATGTATGACTAGAAGTAAAAACTTTGGCAGAAAATATGCATGTTAGTGAGTATGAAAATTTGTTGGTTGAAAAATAAGTGGCACATTTTGATAGGTGTTTAACAAGTGTCATATTTTGATAGGTGTTTAATATACATCAAATTTATGATAAGTTTTTTATAGGTATTAGAGTTTTTATAGGTGTTTAATAGTCATCAGAGTTTTGATATGATTGAAACATGCATTAGGGTTCTAAGAGGTTACGAATAGGCATTGGGGTTTTGATAGGTTGTGAATATGCCTTTGGAACTTAAAGAAGTGTAAAAGAGTTTATGAACCATAATAAGGTATAAGGAAATTTTTAGACTTTGATAACATGTATGGGAAGCTATAGAATTTGATGAGGTGTTTTTTAAGTATAAAACCTTAGATATGCTAACCAAATTTAAAATCTACCAAAATAGCCATGAGGAGAAAATAAAAACCTAGATTATAAAAAATCAACAAATCAACAAGAAGTAATTTCACATGAAAATAAAAAACCACATACAAGAGATAAATGGGATAAAATATAAATAAAACACATAACAAAATCTAGGGTTTGGGTGAGAAAAGGGGTAAGGGATTGAGAGTTTAGAAAAATGAGGTGAAGTGGTGAGAAGAATGAGGAGAATGGTTAAGTAGGGAAAAGGTAGAAGATAGCCCCATGTGTAGGCATCAGTCACAATAATGGTGGGTTTTTTAAAAATGTTGAGTAGATGTTAGGTTATGATGGTTGTAAAGAAATTGTTATGCTCTAACAAATTTAAACAATCAACAAAGTGTTGTAAATTCCCTAATTCCTTAATAAAACCAAAAACATATTGACCCACTTGCTGATACAAGTTAAAATTACACTTTTATGACTCAAGCCTCAAGTTAACTTGATTGATTATGAACAATTGCACTTGAAGTATCCAAATATTCACCTAGACGTAAATTTGTGTACAACACTCATCATACTAATGCAAGCTATCAAGAGCTAAAATAACTAAATTTTATAAACCATCCCAACCAAGAGGAGTCCAACATATTTACCCATACAAGGCTTTGAAAGGTGTCATTTTAATATTAGAATGATAAGAGTGATTGTATGAAAATTCAACCAAGTAGAGGTAATCCTTCCATTTATACTATTAGTCTATTACATATATTCTCAACATATATTCTACCACTTGATTTAACATTTTAGTTTAGCCATCTTTTTATAGATGATATGTTGAGATGAAGTTTAGTTTTATTCTAAAAGCAACATTTAAGGTTTGCGAAAACCTATAAGTAAATAATTGATCCCTATTAGATATAATAACTTTCAGAACACTATGAAGGTGAACAATTTCCTTCACAAACTTTTTGGCAAGAGTGGGGCATCCATTAATATTTCTTGTAATAAAGTAAGCAACCTTAGTAATTTTTCCAATTTCCACTAATATTATGTCATGTTTGCCTCAAGACTTAGGTATTTTTGAGATAAAAATCCATATATAATATAGCCCACTTGATATCCAGTACAATATGAGGATATAAAAACCCACTTGGATGGTAGTGTTTAACTTTGACTTGTTGACATGTAAAGCATATTTCTATGAAGACATCCACATCCTTATTTTCATAGTCTATCACCATGGTGATCATTATTCTTGGGGTGTATTTTGGAAACACACTCAAACCACCATAAATACTCATATCAAAATTCATGGTAACTAAAGACATTAATTTCCTTGTAGCAAATATTCTAAAAATAGGCTCTTATAGCTACCATGATAGTGACCAAAATGTAGGTTTGCACGAGGAACCCTAAATTATCCTACTTGCTTCCCACTCTTCCTACCTCCATCAATGTCAACCTAAAAATTTAACATTCCAATACTTTTCCCATGCAAGGAAACCCTAATAATCATTAAATGATTATTTTATCCATAACAAAGTCAAATTGCTAAACCTTGTAATTAGAAGCTCATGACCCCATCATGGGTCAATAGACCTTAAACTAACTAAGGAATCCATGCAATAATATATAATTACTTTTTAACATTAGGCCATCAATCATTTTCTCCAAACAATAATTAATCCCATGAAAATAATGATATGCCAATATTAGAAAAACATGATTTAAACATTATAAAAGTTTATGAGTTTAAACTTAACTATCCCAAGAAAAAATTGCAAGCTTATGTTTCTCCAGCTAGCAAATCAAAAGGGCATGTTCTCATAAAATAATTTATAAACATAGATAGTAAGCACAATTGGATATAAGCCAATGATGACAATTGAATAAACACATATATAGATTATACAACATTGGTTTAACATAATACAAGACATAACAAATGGTCTGGTGGATAACTAAATTAATCTCATTAATTAACCTTCTTATCATTTACCTGTATGATGTTTGAGCAATAGTTCATTGGCTCTTCCAATACCAAACCTAGTTCATTCTCTCAATTTTTACCTATAATCACATAGTGACATCATCAATATCGACTCCAAATGATAATTATAAAAATCATAACTAAATGCAATACAACCAACTACATGCTAAACTAAAATACTAAAATATGAATCTCATAAAGTAAATATAGATCAAATCATATGATAAATCTCATAGACAAAAAAATGGTGCATTACAAAGATACAGTGGACACATTATTTAAGGTCTACATAAGTAGGATATGACATCCACTCCCCCTAAAATGAGGCATTATCATAGGGCCTAAACATAGAGGCAAGGATAGTGTTATTTGAAATGATTTTCATCTTCCCAAGTTGCATTTTTATCACTAAATTAATCCCATTTGACCGACATTTAATGAATGTTTATTTTTCATAAGTTAACATTATAATTGGTCAAGATTCTGATTAGGTCCATCTAAATCATCTCCTCATCTGCCAACTAAAGATTATTCCAATCCAAAAAATGAGATGGATAATACACATATTTTCTCAATAAATCCACATGAAACACATCATCGATTATATAAAGGGAAGGAGTAAGAGCTAGGTGGTAGGAAATAGGGTTGATATTTTCCATTATGTCAAATGGACGAACAAAATGTGTAGCTAGTTTGGATACCTTGCTAAAATTTATAAAGTTTTTATGAGGTCTAACCACAAAAAATAATTTATCCATTACTTAAAATTCCATTGGTGACCTCTTTAGATCAGTATATCTCTTATGTCTATATGAATCAACTTTCAACATTTGATGAATAATGTCCATTTATTCATTATACTCATGTAAGGTCTTAAAACTTGTAATAGTTTTATTTTCTAAACCATATTGGCCAAGAGGAGTGATACATATTCACCCATACAAGGATTTGAAAGGTTCCATTTTAATAACATAATGGTAAGTGTTCTTATATGAAAATTTAACCAAATTGAGGTAATCATCCCATTTAGACTATTGATCTACTACATACATTCTCAACATATCTTCCACCACTTGATTTAACCTCTTAATTTGGCCATATATTTTTGGATGATATGTTGAGTTAAAGTTCAATTTTGTTTTAAAAGTAATAATTAAGGTTTTTTAAAACCTAGAAGTAAATAATTTATCCCTATCATAAATAATAAATTTTAAAAAGGCAAACAATTTCCTACACAAACTTTTTGGCAAGAGTGGGGGCATCATCATTAAAAAAATTTACAATAAAGTGAATAAACTTAGTAAACTTTTCAATTACCACTAAGATTGTATCATGTATACCTCAATACTTATCTAGTCCTAAAATAAAATACATATAAATTATAGCCCTCTTAGTTTTCGATACAACATGAGGATATAACAAACTACCTGGATGGAAATTTTTAGCTTTGACACACTGACATTCCAAGCATTTTCCTATAAAGGTAGACACATACTTCTTTAATCTAGGCCAAAACTAGAACCTTTTCAGCTCATGTGTCATTTTAGTGACACCTAGATGAGTGGAATGTTATGTAGTATACACATATTCTAGCACTTATCCCCTCAAATTTCCAAAATGAGGATTAAAAATTATACATTGATGCCTCAGAAGTTCATCTAAGTCTAAAGAATAGTTAGCAACATATTTAGCCATTATTTACTTAGCTAGTTCAGCATAATTTTTCTTCATTCAAGGTCTATGGGTTTTTGATTTAGAACAAAATAAATAAAATTTGATCTTAAAATAAAGATACCAACCAAATATGTTATTATGTTAAGAGCATCAGCTACTCTATTTTCCTTTCCCTTAACATAATAAATAAAAATATCAAAATTACTAATAAATTCCATCCATCCACATTATCTTGCAATAAATTCATCTTGATGAAATAAATGTACAAGGTTTTGATGTTAAAAATGTACCTTAAAGTGTTTCCCAAACAAAGAGTGTTTCCATTACTTAAGAGCATTAACTACAATGTCAAGCTCAAGGTCACAATTTGGATTGTTCTACTCATGGGATTTGAGCTTACAATATTTTTAGGTAGAACATTTGCCATCTTGGGTCAAAATAAGCCCAATGCCCACACTACAAGCATCATCTTAGATTTAAAATTTCTCATTAGGATAATGGATAACAAGGATAGGAATAGAAGTAACAACTCCTTCAACTTCTAAAAGGCTTCCTCACATTGAGGAGTTGATACAAACTTCTTCCCCTTCTTTTAAAAATAAGTGATAGTTTTTCAATCCTTGATAAGTATTCAACAATCCTCCTATAATACCATACTAAACCCATGAAGTTATGCACTTCATGCACATTATTAGGGGTTGTCCACTCTCTAATGGTTTTTAATCTTAGTAGAGTCTACTAAAAGAACTTTCTTAGAGATAATGTGCCCCAAGTAATGGATCTTTCTTTGGTATAAGGATCTATTATAAATCTTATCAAATAATTTATGTTATCTTAGTCTTTTCAAGACCAAGTGTAAGTGTTTTGCATGTTTTATTCCATTTATATAGTAAACCAGAATGCCATCCATAAAAACCAGCATAAAATGATCAAATAAATCCTTGAATATGATATTCATCAAATTCATAAAAGTAGAGGGGGCATTAGTTAATCTATATGTCATGATAAAAAATTCACAGTGGCCATACCTTTTTCTAAAATTCATCTTATGTACATCTTCATCTTTGATGCAGAGTTGGTGATACTCTGATCGAAGATCTATCTTGGAAAACATAATTACCCCTTTCATTTGATATAAAATATCATAAATTATGAGAATAAGATATTTATTATTGATATTGACCTTATTAATCATTTTATACTCAATGCAACATATCAAGGTACCATCATTATTCTTTATGAAGACAATTGGGGATCCCCAAGGCAATATACTTGGCCTAATCGACCTTTTTTCCATCAGCTCTTGTAGTTGTATTTTGAGTTATCATAGATTTATTGAATTCATCTAATATAGGGACTTGAATTTGGGTGTAGATCCTAGTACTATATAAATAGAAAAATAAAACTCCCTTTGAGGAGGCAAACATGGAAGTTATTCAAAGAATATATACTCAAATTATGCAAATATAAAATATTCTTGTATATTAGGTTCCTTTTCCTTAGAGAGTTTATTTAATTACATAGCATGCATTTTATAACCATTTTTTATTACTCTTTTTAGCTAAAAGGCTAAAATAATATTTCTAGCTACAAGTTGCATGATGCCTTGGATCTCCACATGATTACTAACATCATCGAGAAATTGTAACCTCTTTCTAAAATATTAAATATTTTATTGGTGCTATTGTATCCAATCCATGTCTAAAACTAGGTCATAATATCATAGAGGTCCAAAAATTAGGTTTACTTGAGTCTTAAAGACTCTTAGATCTAGTTCAGTTTGCTCCAAGCATTCTAGAATGACCACTCTTTTCCCTATGTGAAACTTTATCTCCCATACTTATGTTAACCTAGAGGGTTTAGTTTTACACTTAAAAGTAACTAAAGGTGAAATTAAATTGTTAATTACACCATAATCAATTAAAATATCCAATAAAAAACTAGAAATTATACCTTTAGTCTCTATTAGAGTAGAATGCAGTTCTACATTTTTATTATAAATAACATAAACTTGATGATTTTTTAGGTTGATTTCCATTTAAATGGGGATAATCCTTCTTATAATGGTTTTTACCACATTCCATAACTATTCACAGAGGAAAAAGAACTGTGTTAGCTCCAGTGTTTAGGCCACAAAAGTTACTTTATCATTGGTTATGGTTCCCATTATTTTGCCTTGAAAAATGTTGAGGTTTCAAACCTATTTTTACATTCTAAAATCTTCCAAAATTATTGTTATTCCTTAAAAAAAAACTTCTAATTAGATTTATTTAAAAAAATATTCACGTAGGAATAAATGCTTTAGGATTAGATGACAACTTGTTATTTTGATATTATTATCTTTCCTTTAGTTGATACTTTTTTTTCCTCTACATGATGTGTAGATTCATCTACAACAACTAGAGTGTGAGGATTTTTCATGTTGAAATCATGCATCATCACCTAATATAAGCCCAATTTAAATTTAGTCACTTTGGTCTCTTTATCATGCATGTAATTTACATAACACAAGAGCCTGAGAAACTTTTTATTATACTCCAAAATACTAATAATTCCTTGTTTAAGTAGTTAGAACTCAATAATATTTTTTTCCTCATAGTTATCATTTAGGTATCTTTCCTTGAATTTCCTCTCAAAATTCTCCCAAGAGAGGGTCATTAGGTCATAACCCTTAAAATCACACAATTGGTTCCACCACAATGCAACATCACCCACCAACTGGTAGTCTTCTATATGGGCCTTGATATTGGATCCCATATTATGTAGGGTGAATTATTTTTGTAGATTCACCAACCACACCTCAGTAGCATCTCCAATTTCCCCATAAAATAGGTAGGAGGTGGGAGTTCTTTAAGATCATTAATGATGGGATCCACAACATCAAGTTTCCTAAGGTTCTCACCTCTTTTTTCACCCTCATGTACTTACTCATTCCCATCTCCTTGATGTGTGTTCTCAAGAATTACCAATCTTTGGATATATGTTTCAATTTGAATTTGGATATTATGAAGTATGCCTAGTATTTCATTTAGGAAAATAATTTTCCCAACATGATTATCACCATGATCCATGTTGCCATCACCATCATAATTATCATTATTTTATGTATTATCATTATTTATAGCATCATCATTATTGCTAATGATATTATTGATGTGGTCATTTCTAACACAAACATTTCCATTTATGCCACCAATGTCATTATTTTCACCATTGTCATTGACATCATTATTGGCAACATTGTTATCATCATTGTTAATGCTTGCATTTCTACGAGCATTACCACTATAAACACTATTACCAATATTATCTCTATACATTTGTGTCCTTACTATACACACATAATATTTTCAAACTTTTATTGATTATTGACACTTTGTATCTTGTAGGAACCTATCGAGTCTCAATCTCTCTGAGTGCATGCCTTAAGGGGTGCATCAAGAAAGGGGTGGGCAAACCATTGATGCTTCATAATATTATTGTTCCTTTTGTCACTTTCCATATACAGAATACCCTCCTAAAATTATGAAATCTAAGTTTATTCTTTTGATTCTTAACCATTCCTATCATTTTCCATGCTTTATCCCTCTTTTCCTTGTTGTATCTCCCTTCTTCCTATTCAAAAAACTAGGTCAACCACCATGGCTGACCTAGTGCATTTTCAGGCTTCCTATTTAGAAAACTAGGTTGACCTAGTATAGTTTAGGTTCTTCCTCTCTCTTTTGGTTTGTTATCCTCCCAACTAAACCTATCATAGACTTAGTGAGTTAGCCTGAAAACATGCTAGGTCGACTGGGTTGACCTAGTATAGCCAACATGTCCAAATGATTTTAGGGTAATATACTACTATATATACAAGGCCATTTACCACCATTTGATAGAGATAAGAATTAAGTGAATAAGTGTGAACAAACATTTGCCTATTGACCATTCAACTTGAGAAATAAAGCTTTAGGGTTCAATACTTTCTTTGGAGCTCCTATCTCATCTTATGGATAAGTCTTTTGGATGTTTGGATAGGTTGTGTAGCCTAGAGATTATTTATCTTAATTATCCTTACATACCACGATAATATCTTGAGAAGCACCTTGTCTAATGGGGAAATTGAGGCTTGGTAGGTTTATCTTCAAAGGTAAGTATTCCTAACTTTATTCTTCCTTTGTAAGAGTAGATAGATAGTGAATTTATATTCTTCTCTTCCATGTATTAGGATTATGTATAAATTAACATGAGTATATATATTCTATACATGTTTAGTTTAGTTATTTATTTGTTTTGTTTCTAACCCCCACTTTGTGCCACAAGCTTTGGTACACACTAGATTAGATTTACTTTTCTTGTTATTAGATTAGTGAAATATTAAATCATAAGACTTTTTTAGGGTTGTGCAATTGTGTTGTACTATAGTATTTATAATTCTACCTCACACAGTGTGTTATGACAAGCGATCTCCTAATCGGGTCTAGTAGATCCTCACATTGGTCATGTTCCTGCTTAACAATTTTATGCTCCCAATAAAAAGTGTAGGTGTGCTCTATCCCATCCAATCCAAGATTAATTTATGGACATGATGAATTTTTGATTGCATGCATTCTATTGAACCCAACATGAAACTAACCCTTGTAGTATTTCTTTCACTTATTTCATTTCTATTCATAATTATTTTTATCATATCTTTATTGTGCTAGTTTGACCTTATCAACCTAGTTATTTTTCTCTGTGCATAAGTTTTCATGAACAAGAAATTGAATTGACCAGCTTAACCTAGTATAGGTTTCAACACTTTTAAAATTTCTATTTCAACTTACTAGGTTGACCTAGTGCATTTTTAGCTTTTCTACAATAGGTTCCTGTATAACTTGATTGACTAGCTTGATTTAGTTTGCAAGTTTTGCCAGTTTTCTCCAAGGTTCTTTATCAACAATATTCTTCATTTTCATCTCTAATATACCAAGGTCAGTCTCTATTTATGTATATTTTTCTCTTTATATATTTATTTTCAATTTTTTAGTCTTCAAAATTTCCCTTACACAGTCAACTGGATCGACCTAGTTGACCCAATTCTATGTTTTGTGTGCTATCTGAAATAACTAGGTCAGCTTGTTGACATAGTAAGTTTTATAGACCCTATATTTAGTAGTATAGGCTTGAACCTATCAACCCTTTTCTTTATGTTTTACATATAGTGTCTTCACTATACCTTGTTTCAAAGTTGGAATTAATCTCTATATGCTAGTAATTAGTTCACACTTTATTTTCTATTGCTTACATGCTTAAAATAATTCACATAGTCTAATTCGTGGGTTTTCATTTAACCACTTAGTTTCACTATTTTTATTTTATGCACACATGACCAAACCACATAAAAATCAATAAACATTTGACTACCCAGGTCTACCTACTTGGATTTCATCACCAAGGGGGAAGTCGACTTGATGCTCTGGTCAAGTATAATGCATGGTTAATGGTATATTTTGGCTAAGCACCTGTTACCCTTATTTTTACAATGTGTGAAGTGAGTGGGTAGGCCCTAATTCCAATCCTATATCATTTCCACTATATTCCCTTTTATCCTAAACTTACCTAAAACTATCCATAGATTGTTATCTATTGCCTTTCTTGTAGCCAATCTTTCTTTCACACTTAACATTCTTAATAATATAATGAAAATTATAGGTTGAAAAATTAACTAGATTCAATTTTTTATTTTGGTACTTTTTCTTTGATCAATTATGTACATAAAATATTTCATTATCCAGTGTTAGTACACAATTTTACTTTGTGTGCATCAATTGGATTGACTAGTGTCAATTCAATTGACTATTTATTTCCTTTCAACACTTACTTTCCTAGATTACTTTAAAATTATTTTGTTTCAATTCAAAAATTTATATAAAAAATTTCATCATCCTTATGTCATTATGAATCCAATGCATTTTATGGTTTGCAAAATGGATGAGTAGAACCAAAGATATAGGTAAAACAAGGAATCTGCCTATTTTCACTATACTAGGTCGACCCTATTGACCCTGTATCTTTTTTAGCCTCTGTTCACTGTGGTCAACTTGGTTGACCCTGTACTATCTTTAACCCTTTTATATTTTTTTCCAATCTTTTTTCACTATACTGGGTCAACCTTGTGAATCATGTATAATTTTATAGTCCCTATTTTTGCACTAGGTTGACTAGGTCAACCTAGTACTATTTTTTGTCACTTTTTGTTCTCTTTGTGTGGTTATCTAGTCTTGTTTCATCATGATTATATCTTTTCAGCCTTCCCTAAGTCCATAACATTTAATTATTAAGGACTTGGATAGTAACCTCACTTATCTTATTACTTTCGATGAAACTATCCAATTTCTTCCTTCACCTTCTCCTAAGCCTAAACCACTCACTACACAATGCAATGTAGTTGAGATCCTTTGTCATAATCCTCCTACCAATACCAATGTTGGTAATCCTTCATCGCATCACACTAATCAAATTGATAATCTATATGGTTCCCAAATATTCAAAAATCTTGATGATGATACTATTTACACTCCTCACAAGAATGGTGGCTTGACTAAGCTTCCTTCTTCTTATACCACCCTTAAGACAATTAACACTAAGTTGCGAATCCTCCACCTAAAAAGAATCATGTTCATACCAATACTAACAATCCTCTTCCTATAAACACTAATACCCCACCTTCAAACACTAACCCACCTATTGATACAACTCAACTTCTTGCCCAAGTCATACAATAAATGAACATCATGCAAACTTCTAATCAATCTCAAATGATAAACATGAAACAACACTTATGCAACATGATTATTCAACCATCTCAAGTCATCATGTCTCAACCAAATCAAAATTTTGTCCCTCCTCCTCTTAGAGATGTCAATGGGAATATCATCCCTCAACCTCCAATGAATAACAAAATGCTTCAACATATTCAAAATGAACCTTTAACCCCATTCATTGCATCCATAGATATTGGAAACATTTCTCCAACTATCACATATAATGGGATGAAGGATCCTACTATCTTTCTTAAGTCTTTTGGTAATCTATATAAGGAATGGGTTCAAACTAACACCTTTGCTACCACCAAGATCTTAGCCAAAACCTTTATTTGTGATGCACTTGAATGGTACAACCAATTTCCTAGACATTCCATCTCATAACTAAAGGATTTATTTAATGATCTAGTGAAGCTATTTCAACATGATGATCTTCTTGAAAATTACCTTAGCTATTTCATCAATGCCAAGAAACTTCCTAATGAATCTGCTCATACTTTCATCAAACAATAGAAGTATCTCACTCATAAAGTGGATCATAACATGAATGTTGATACTCTTTTAAACCTATTTATCATCGCTCTTAAATCTCCTCTTCAATACAAATTTTGAATATTTTCACCTATAACTTTAGAAGAAGCCTTAGACCAAGTAAAAAGGCAAGACTTTATTATGACTCAATTTGAACCATCTCAAACAACTACTAAAGCATCTTTCTAATCTTTTTTTCATACCATTGATTCATCCAAACATCCCCAAAATCAAAATGGAGCATCAAATTGAACCAATTTTAACCCAACCCACCCTCCCTTGAGCCTAGAACAACTTAAAGATAAATTACCACCCTCTAAACCCATGAGCTTTTATCCTTCAAAACCTCCTCCAAAATGGTACAATCTAGATAAATTTTTTTGGTGAAATGCTACTATAGGTCATTCTCATGATTCTTGTCATGATATTCATTGGTTTCTTACTTATTCCTTTCTTGGTCCACATTTTAGTCTTAATATTCTCACAAAACAATGTTATCAAGATTATCTTCAACCTTTTCAAAATCAATCTCAAGAACCAGAATCACATCAACATCATCTACCTAATGAACAAACCTCATCTGCTAATTTTTTTCAAACCACCATTGATCCTTCTTCTTACACAAATAAGGAAAGGATAGTTAACATGAAAAACTTTAAACATATTGTTGCATCCATTTAACCTCAACCTCTTAAGCCACATGAACCAAAAGAGTACCTAGTTAAAATGCCTACTCCAAAACATATCATCCATGGTCCTCCTCTACCTCTCCACACCTCTCTTACACATCATATGTCACATTGAACCTACTTAAAATATAACAAACCAACACATTTATCTATTTTAAAATGCACCTACCAACCCAATGCAAATCATTCTAATAGTTCGATGTTACCTCAATCCAACTCACATGTTGGGGCATCTTATGATGCCCATCCACATGTCCCTTCATAATTTGGGGCATCTTGTGATGACCTCCATGTATCCATTTAGACTTTAGGGATTCTTATGGTTCCCATACCTACATCTAATTACCCTTTGGGTCATCTTATGATGCCCACTCTTCTTCTCCAATGCATAATAACAAACAAATTTAGCTTCAAGAAACATTCTAAGACTTATAGACTTGCCTTTCATGTGCTCATCTTTGATACAGATGTTAGCATATGTCTTAATTGTTATTTTTATCTCATGTTTCTTTATTTTTATGCATTTTTCTTCTTTTAGTTTCACTTATCTAAGAATCATCATTTTCCTTTGGATTCTTTAGTTTTCTTACACATCACATTTGGCATTTGTTTTCATTTTTTATATATCTCTCTTATCTTTTGTCTTTTTATGTCATTATTTGCCTTAGTATCTTTATGATCATTTTTGTCCCTTTATTTAGAATTTACCTTTTGATATACCATAGTCTTCTTTCTCTTTTGACATTTCTCTTTTGGCACTCTCATGGGTTTTTATTTTGTGAGTTGCTTCATAAGACCGTGGATAGGGCTGGCACCCCTCACAAAATTATCATATTTTAATTATGTTTCTTCATTCTTTTGTTGCTTTTCATTTCTCTTTTTGGTACCCCTTGGGTTTCTCTTTTATGAATTTCCAAGGTAAGACCACAAATAGGACCCAACCCTCCTCATAAAACTACCATCTTTCCATGTTCTTTGTGATTCTTGTTCTTAGACTTTAAATTTTACTTCTTTTGTTAGATGAAGTCTATAAAAAAATCTATGTTAGCATGTTTTCCTTCATTTCTCTCATTCTTATGATTTGGAATCACATTTTAGTTGTCATTGTATCTTTTTTTTCGCTTTGTCACATTTTCTGCACTTTGAAAAAATTTAAATTATTCCATGTGTCATTCCTCTTGATTTTCCCCTTTGTCTCATCTCCACTTTGGATAAAACAAGGTCAAAGTCAAGATATCACTTTTATTTCACCTAGATTTATGAGACTATTAGACCCCATGCTCTTTGAAGTTTTCTCTCTTAGCAACCTTGTCCCAAGTTTTCAAATGAAATTCATCTTTAGCACCCATGTTTTTTTTTCCAAATCTGTATGGAGGAGGAATAGAAAATCCATCAAGAAAGTTAAAATCCAAATCATTTGAAAATAAAAGGCAATGATATATAAAAGGAAACATACAAATCTTAAAAGTCAAAATCACACTAAAATATGTGATTCAAAGTGCATCTCCTTCCTCTAGTTGAATATCAAACTCCAAAGTTGGCCTCGTGGTAGATTTGAGGTCCTTTGGGGTGTGGTGGGCTATTATATTAGAAGAGGAGAATGAAAAAATATGTTAGTGCTACCTACTTTCTGACATAATTACCCAATATTCATAGTAGATCGATGTCTCTATAAGGGGTCCTAAAGAGTAGGGAACATGTCATGGGGAGGTAGCTCCATTTTACTTTTCATGAATCTAACCTTCATGGGATGATCTAATACTCCATTTTTTGACCTAAGACTTGTGTGGCTAGGAGAAATTCTTCAGAGTCCTTAAGGTCGATAGTCCTCTTGTTTTGACAAATCAAATTTTAGTGTGTTGACTTCGATAAAGAGTTATTCTACTTTATTTTAACCTTCATTCTCCCCTCCACCCATTTCATTTCCCCCTTGACATGCAAATTTTGATTTCAAATCTATTTTTCCTCTTCTTTATTTCCTTCTTCACCTCTTAAAAACATGTTAACACTACTATTGGTGCATTTATTTGCTTTATTGCATTTACTTGTATTTATTATTTAGATTGGTGTACTAATTACTTATTGTAATTAGTTTATTATGTTTATTAATAATTTTCACCAGATAGGATAAGCTTGCTTAGCTAGTAGTCCACTTGGACACCTATCTTATTACCGTTGAGTTACACTCCATATTTAGGGTAAGATATCATAAGATTGCTTAACTAGAAGTCAATTTGTGTTGATCATTTACACAAGTTTGACACCTATATTTTTATTGTTGAGTTGCACTCCACTATTCATGAAGTTAGATATCAATTGAATTACACATGTGTGAGTTCCTTGATCTTTATCTTGCACACCTTGATCTATATAAGAAATGACTATTTGTGTATTCTATAACATATAATTATTAAATTATCAGAGTAATTCATCATATTTGAGTTATTTATTCATTTCATTTTTTGTCTCATATATATATTTATTATTTATTATTATTGCTATTTTATCTCTTATTCATGATTTTTATTAGATTCATTAGATCTGATATGCTAATTCTAACATGGTACCAAAGCTAGCTTGAATCTGTAGATTGTTAAATATTCAAGTGAAAAATATTCAAATATAGGATTAGTTTTTTTTATTTTGTATATAGGCACAATTTGAAGCTTTGTGGATAATTTCTTAGCTCACCATTGAGTTCAAAGTGCCTGAGATAGTCAAAATCATCTACAATTTTGTCCAAATTGGGCATAAGAGGTGAAATTAGCAAGGGTTTGATGCAGAAGCACCACACCCAAATTTGGCAGGTAATTGAAAATCAAAGAATTTATAAGAAAAATAGACCTCACGGTTGTATTTAAAAAGCATCAAAACCTACAAATCCATATAAAATTTATCCTATTTAGACATAGTCATCTAGAAGGCAATTTTTTTGGCTCCCAAGTGTGGCTGTATAGACTGTGCAGGGCAAAAAAAATTGAGTAGGCCTCACGGATTAGTAGGCATAATTGATAGGTCAACTTCAAGAACCCACTATTTAAACACCAAGATGTATTTTTAAGCAATTTTTTTTAATATCTTAAAATTTCATGCTCTTCACTACCGTACTTTTAATTTTTTTCGGATTTGTCCAAATTTTTCCATAATTTAATTTTTTCAATAGTAGCTCTTGCCCATCCTCATTTTTGTAACTTCAAAGGCTCATAAATTTCACAAATGACCTCATATTGAAGTCCCATTTTTTTTTAAAGTTAATATTTTTTTGAGCACAATGCATTGATGTAGAATTTTTTGTGATAAAGTGCATATTTTTTTGTACTTTTAGCTTAGAGGACCTAATTGAGATTTTTTTAAACTATAAAAATTATAATCCAACCTTGTAACTACACTCATTTATAAAGTTCCAAAAAATACTTGTTGGGTGGGATAAAACTAAGTAATTCAAGGGGGTTTTATAGTGTGTTTTGTACTTTGATTTCTACTTTGTGACAATTTATTTATAATTGCATCATGGGGAAACCTAAGTTTCCACTATTAACATCATAAAACTATAAAAAATGGAAATATAATGCTTGGATTCATTAATGATGCTAGGATATACGCCTTACATAGAAACTCTTCTTACTCCACCTACTAATGCAAAAGAGTTACAACAGCTTCTCTTTGAAACTACCAAAGTTATTGGATGCATTCAGTCTTACATGTCTTTAGATTTGAATTTTCATCTTGAAAAATGTATAAATCCAAAATATTTTTGGGATAAATTAACATCATTGTTTGAAAAAATAGATGAGGTTCGTGGTTACCAAATTGACAATGAACTCATTAGTTTGGATCCTAAAAGTTATGCTACAATACAAGACTACATCACTAAAGTCATATATCTTAGCGCACAACTTTCTAAATGTAAAATTGATAAAAAGGATATTTAATTGATTTTTAGTGCCTTACATAAATTAGGTCCTGAATATTCATCCTTTATCTCTAGCTTTCAGACTCACGGGCTCATATTGGGCACAACATATCAAATGCCCACCTTTGAGGTATTCTATAAGATTATAATGACTAAAGAATAAAAGTTAATAGCTATGGGTCTAATCAAGTCATCTAAATCTCAAGTTCTAGTTACAATTCAACCTCAACATAAGCAAGTTTCGACATCAACATCAAATGCAGATTCAAGTAAAAAGAAGTAGAATAATTAGAATAAGTCATAGAAAGATAAGAATAAAGGGCAAAAATCTTCCTCACAAGGAGATTATAAATCCACTAATAATACAGGGTATTTACAAAAAAGGACTGACACTCCTTGCCCTTATTTCAAAAAGGGGTTTCATAGTGAACAAGATTGATGGAATAAATAGATTGATAACTTTAAGGGTCTTCTCAAGAAGAATAACATCAATCAATCATCTTCAAAGGATTCTTCCACTCCTTCAAATTCAAGGAAAGGAAAATCTATGGCACTAGTTTCTTTGGCGAATTCTCCCAAGTAATGGGTACTTGACTCAGGTGCTTTGCACCATATGGGTTCTAATCAAGAACAATTTTCTAGATTAGAACCAAGTTTCTTGCCTCATAATCTCATAGGTGATGATTCTAAGGTAGATGTCATAAAAAAAGGTATAATTGATGTTGATAGTGGTGTATTGGAGGATGTACTCTATGTGCCAGAGTTATCAACTACCCTTATCTCTATCTACCAAATCACTCACTTTGATACTGGTAGGAAAGTTGGGTTCACACCTAATTTTGTATCAATCAAAAAATTGAAGGATAATGCCTTCATTATAGTGGGAAAAGTCAAAAATCAAACTTGTATTTATTCATTCTCCCAATTTATGCCTCAGTCTTCCTCTACATCTTTGCTCTCACACACTCATTCAGTGAGAAATATATGGCACGAGTGGTTTGGTCATCTAAACTACTACTATTTATAGTAACTTAGTCAATAGAAGATGGTTATAGGACTTCCACATATTCAATTTTTAGGGAGTGTATGTCATGGTTATGCTTTAGGCAAACAACTAGAGGATAATTTTGATAAAGGGAAGGCTTGGAGGGATACACAAGTCCTCTAACTTGTTCATAGTGATTTATTGGGTCCATTACCTACCTTGTATTTTAGTAAAACCCATTATGTTCTCACATTTATTGATAACTATTCTAGATATACTTGGGTTTATTTTATAAAACTCAAGAGTGAAGTATTTGATAGATTTCTAGAGTTCAAAGCTTTAGCAAATAAATAATCTAGGAAGTATGTTGAGATCCTCTACACTGATAATGGGAGGGAATATGTGAACAACAAGTTTGAACATTTTTGTACTCTTGAAGGAATTGATCTTCAAAATTCAGTTATATACACACCTTAGTAGAATGGTGTAGCAGAGAGGAAGAAAAAATTCTTAAAAGAGATGGCAAGTTGTATGATTCATGCAAAATCATTAGTACCTGATTACTAGGTAGAATCAAATAATTGTGCTACATATATATAGAATAGAATTCTTCACAAAACTTTAAAGGGGATAACATCCCTTGAATCTTGGTGTAATAGGAAGCTAGATGTGCATCATTTTATAGTCTTTGGTAGTCCATCATAGGTTCACATACCTTCAAACAAGCACCACACTTTAGAACAATAAAGCCAAACTTGCATATTTGTGGGATATCGTGATGGTGATAAGGGATATCGGCTCATTAATCCAAATTCACATGAGCTTATTATAGTGAGAAGTGTTTACTTTTAAGAAAGTCCTTCATATTTATCTTCTAACATTTCTCATTCTTCTTTCTTAGAAGAATTAGATAGCATTGAAGATGATAATCCTACTTCATCTACTCATAGGGATGATAAGGTAATACCTCCCTAGTTGGGTTTAGTAGGTCAAATTCTAGTTCCTCACCCATTGATATCTTTGTGGGCTAGATAGAATTTGGAGGATGTAGACCCTCTTGTTAGGGATCCATTAGATAGAAGGAGAACACAGTCACAACATGATCTTCCATATTTATACATTACCACAACTTTCGATCCACAGTCTTTTTAGGAAGCCACAGGGATAGTTGAATAAGATTCAGCAATGGAAGAAGAGTATGACTCATTTATTAGGAACAACACTTGGGATCTTATTCCTCTTCCTAAGGGAAGAAAATTAGTATGATGTAGGTGGATCTATTAGACTAAGTTTGCAGTGGATGGAAATAATGATAAGTATAAAGCATGCTTAGTGGCCAAAGGTTTTTCCCAAATGGAAGGCATTGATTATAAAGAAAATTTTACACCTATTGTTAAAATGAATTCCATTCACTTGATACTAGCTACTGGTGCAACTCATGGTTGGGATGTACATCAAATGGATGTGAAGAGCACATTTCTTCATGGCATCTTCATAAAGAGATATATATGGAGTAGCCACATGGGTTCATTTAGGATTATTCATTTGTGTGTTCCTTAAAAAAGTCTCTCTATGTTCTAAAACAAGCCCCCAGGGCTTGGTATTCCAAGATGGACACATTTCTTCTCTCAGTTGGGTTCTTAAGATATCACTTAGATCTGAATGTTTACATTCTATGGTAGGAGGATTCACTATTGTACTTGGTGCTCTATGTTGATGATCTCATTATTACAGGTAGCAAAACATCCATCATTATTAGTGTTAAGACTAAATTTCATGATAGGTTTTCTATGATAGACATGGGCCTATTGCATTATTTTTTTAGGATTCAAATAGCACAACCTTATTTTGAGATTACTCTTTCACAACCCAAGTATGCCATGAACTTGTTAGCTTAGTTTCACATGGCTGATTTAGGCCTGCACTGACTCCCTTCTTATCTAGAGTTAGACTTGAGGTTCATTGATCCAATCCCTTGGTTAATGCCACATTGTATCACTAGCTTCTAGGAAACCTCATCTATCTGACTCATACATGGCCTAACATTTCATATGCAGTTGGCATGGTTTCACACTTTATGCACACACCACATGAGCTTCATTGGAGAGCCACCAAGTGCATTTTGAGCTACATTTAGGTAACTATCAGATACAAAACTCACTATACAATAGGTATAAGTTTAGACTTAGTGGGATACATATATTCTAATTAAGCTAGCAATTATGATGCTCATAAGTCCACTTCTGGTTATAGCTTTCACTTCAAATCTAACCCCATTTTTTGGTAGAGAAAGAAGTAGCATGCTATTTCTATTTCATCTACAGAGGTTGAGTATCATGGTTTATTAATGCCACTACTAAGGTTATTTGGCTTCAGAATATTCCTACTGAGTTTGGTGTTCCATTTTCAAAGCCATCAGTGATCTACTGTGACAACCAGAGCACTATCTAAATCTATAAGAATCTAGTTCATTATCAGATAAGTAAACACATATAGATACATATACACTTTATTAGGTAGATGATTTAGGTAGAGATCATTGATCTTCAATGTTGTTCTATGGAGGATTAGATTGTAGATATTTTAACCAAACCTTTCACTGAGAGTAAGTATCTTCACTTGTGATCTCTTTAGGGGTGTCGGACATTAATTATTCAAAGGGTATCTCCTAGACCTTCATTTTGAGTTTTTTTCCTTCAATTTTTTTCTTTTCCTCATTTATTTGTATAGAGTACCTAATACGGCTACACATTATCAAGACTCTTATCTACATAGCCCTACCTAAGCTTTGCTTATATGGGTATTGGTGCATTTATTTAATTTATTACATTTACTTATATTTATTATTTATATTGATATACTAATTACTTATTATAATTAGTTTATTACATTTATTAATAATTTTCCCCAGATAGGATAAGCTTGTTTAGCTAGTAGTCCAAGTCCACTTGGACACCTATCTTGTTATCGTGGAGTTGCACTCCATTATTCAAGGTAAGATAGGATAAGATTTCTCAACTAGTATTCAACTTGTGTTGATCATTTACACAAGTTTGACACCTATCTTTTTATTGTTGAGTTGCACTCCACTTTTCATGTAGTTAGATATTAGTTGAACTACACATGTTGTGTGAGTTCCTTGATCTTTATCTTACATGTCTTGCTCTATATAATCAATGGCTACTTGTGTATTCTACATCAAATCAATATTGAATTATCAGAGTAATTCATCATATGAGTTATTTATTCATTTCAATTATTGTCTTAGATATACAGTTATTATTTATTACTATTACTATTTTATCTCTTGTTCATGCTTTTTATTAGATTCATTAGATCCTATATGCTAATTTTAACATCTACTCTATTTAAATTTTATCTATCTTTAGATTTAAAATAAAATGTTTGAATAACTATGGATCATTCTTTTCTTCTATTTATTATACTACCCTTCTATTATGGATAGTTGAGTCCACACCCTTTTTCATTATTACGTATTTTTCTTTATGTATGCCTTCTTCATGTTTGTCTTACATCTTGACTTACATTTCATTTGACATTCTTTCATATTTTTATTTATGTTTGATTCTTTCATGCCTATCTTAAATGAGCTTACTTTTGACCTTCTTCCATATCTTTGTTAGCTTTGTCTTGCATTGATATTTCATTTGACATTCATGTTTTACATGCTTCTTAACATGATTTAGTATGTTCTACATTCCTTTTTGCAATTTATATTTTATATGCTTTCCAATATGATTTATTATGTTTTATAATCATTTGTCATTTATTTCCTATCATTTGTCATTCATTTTCCAATCATTTGTCATCCTTTTATCATTTATTTGCTTTAAATATTTTAAAAATTCTCCTTACTAATCCTAATTTACCAAATTTTCCTAAAATCTCTTTCTCACTAACCACTATTATATGCCTATTTTCCAAAAATATCTATTTTTCTTTATTTTTTGCACTAACTTTTATAGGTTCACCTAATGTACTTTACAATGGACACCTTCACATTTATTATAGTCTACTTCATCTATGGCACTAAGGTAAGTTAAAGGTGTGTGTTTTTCAATATATATCTTTCATTTATCTTATTTTTTGCTTATGATACTTTATTTAGAATCAACATGGTATGTCATCATGTTCTTTTCTTGAAGTACCATCTCATGTTGCACTTATGTGGCATGTGATGAGCTTCGAGTGGGGAAGATATATACACATAATATTTTCAAACTTTTATTGATTACTAACACTTTGTATCTTGTAAGAACTTTTCTAGTCTCAATCTCTCTAAGTGCATTCCTTAAGGGGTGCACCGAGAAAGGGGTGGGTAGACCATCAGTGCTTCATAAGATTGTTATCCCTTTTTCCACTTGTTATATACACACTAGCCTCATAAAACCATGAATCATAAGTTTATTATTCTCATTCCTAACCATTCATATCATTTTCCATGCTTTATCCCTCTTTTCCTTACTTTATCTCCCTTCTTCTTGTTTAAAAAGCTAGGTCGACCACCATGGCCAACCTAGTGCATTTTTAGGCTTTTTATTCAACAAACTAGGTCAACTTAGTCAACCTAGTATATTTTAGGGTATTCCTCTCTCTTTTTCTTTGTTAGCCTTCTGGCCAACCTATTACAGACCTAGTGAGTTAGCCCAAAAATGTGCTAGGTTGAGCAGGTGACCTAGTACAATTGACATGTCCAAATGATTTTAGGGTAAGATACTAATATATATACAAGGTCATTTACCACCATTTTATAGATATAATAATTAAGCAAAGAAGTGCAAATGAATATCTACCTATTAACCATTCTACTTAGGAAATAAATATTTAGGGTTAAATACTTTTTTTGGATCTCTGATCTCATCTTGTGGATAAGTCTTTTGGATGTTTGGATAGGTTGTGTAGCCTAGAGCTGATTTATCTTAGTTATCCTTACATACCAAAATGATCTCTTGCGAAGCACCTTGGTCAATGGGGATATTGAGGCTCGGTCGGTTCATCTTCAAAAGTAAGTATTCCTAACTTTATTCTTCCTTTGTAAGAGTAGATAGATAGTGAATTTATATTCTTATCTTCCATGTATTAGGATTATGTATAAATTAACATGAGTATATGTCTTCTATACATGTTTAGTTTAGTTATTTATTTGTTTTTTTTATAACACCCACTTTGTGCCACAATCTTTGGTACACACTAGATTAGATTTACTTTTCTTGTTATTAGAATAGTGAAATATTAAATCATAGGACTTTTTTAGGGTTTTTGTGCAATTCTTTTAGACTGTAGTATTTGGAACCCTACCTCACATAGTGTGTTGTGACAAGTGATCCCCTAATCAAGTCTAGCACATCCTCACATTAGTCATGCTCCTACTTAACAATTGTATACCTCCAATTAGAAGTATAGGTGTGCTCTATCCCATCTGATCTAGGATTGATTTATGTACATGATGAATTTTAGATTGCATACACTCACCATCTTGAGAAACACCAACACAAGTTCAGACAAATTTTTCTTAGAGACCCCTAGTGTAAGAACTAGCCTTTGATACCACTTATCACAACCACAAAAAACATCCTACAAAATTTGGAGTTTTTAGGATTATGAACCTTTGATTCCAACAATCAATTATGTATGTGTGGAAATTTTCCAATAATTTTACAAACTTAGGCACATGATTGAACTTGCCTATTCATTATGGCACAATAACAAAATTTACTGGGACCCACTAGATCAAGTGATCAAACATATTCCTCAAATAGTTTATAAGTTATCCACCTTACAAAAAAATTTAAAAGTGGTGGTTCCTATTCATCCTCATGGATTAGTTTAACTAGGTTATAACATAGATTAGTCACAAGGCATTCATAAGTTCCAACATTATAATTCAAGGAAAATTATAGATTTTGACAGATATAAAATCACCAATAAGATTGTTCATAGCATGGAGGATGGTCAAATAATTTAAAACTACACTCTAAAAAGTTGCAATAATTGACTTACACCATAACTTACATGAATAAAAATTTTGAGGTAAGTGTTTCCAACCAAATGCTATGTGACCTTGGTAATACGATTTATTTAGTGAAAGCCAAATTAACCCATTTACCAATTTACGGTTTAAACAATGTCAATTTTTCATCTAAGAAGACTCAAATTGCCTTGAATTTAAGAGGAATAACATCTTTAATAATATTCCTATAAATAATATTCCTAATAATTTGTTTAATAGCTAAGTGACCAAGAAGGTAGGCAATGGCTAAACAACCATGATATTAAATTACTAAATATTTATGGATAAAACTATGTAATATTTTTTAGATGAATGTTTTAGCTCACACTCCATGAACCATCATCAAGATAAGAGAATAAAATGATTAGTTTACAGACTTAGGTGTTCCATTTAAATATATGACAATGAAGTTGATACCTTTATAGATTATTTCCCTCTTAGTAATTTTTTACTTATTATAAATTTTAATCTCTACCTCCTTTCTAAAAATTTTACATAATTTTTCACATCAAACTGCAATCCCCAATTTTTACAGTACTCCCTTTTGAACCACTCCTAATTATCATTCAAATTACTCACTCTACATTTCAAGCATCTCTCTTAATTGGCTTCCTCTTCTGCCTTTCATACTTAGTGTTGTCTATGTTTCCCTCCCCCACTCTTCTTGATTCCCTACTTCATTGCTCTTATATTTCTTCCTTTTATTAATTTTTCTATATACCTTACTCTTTATAATTTAATTTATGATCCATCTTGGCTATAATCACTTAACATATATTTCTACCTCATTTTTCAATATAAGGTAGATGTTATTTTTGAAACTCTAATCTTCTATTTTATTATTTGAGACATTTTTTATTCAAATAGAATTATTCTTTAATTTTTACCGTATAAATTTTCACTTTTATTCATTTTTAAAATTTCTACTCATTCAGTTTATCCTCCATCTTTGACTTAATCTTCCCAACCACCTGACAGTACAAGACTTTATTGTCATATCTTTAATGGAACACCTAAATATGTAAACTAATCATTGTATTATCTTATCCTGATGATGCTTCATGGAGTGTGAACCGAAATGTTGATCTAAAAATATTACATGGTTTTATCTATAAATACTTACCAATTTACTTCATCGATTATGGAAATATATCTCTCTGAACCATGATATTCCTTATAAAAATACCATTGTGTTTTATGATTTATGTTGACCTACATTACTTTAAATACTAATCATCAAGTAGATAACTTAAATGAGAATTCATTAATACAATTACCACTCGGTTAATCACTAAATTATCCCAAGAAACAATAACAACATTAAATATTTTAAGAGAAAACTAGATAGGCAGTTTCTTTGTTTGCTTAGAATCATAAAACCCTTCTTAGAACCTTTAAACAATTTGACTTCAGGTCAATATTCTCCTATTATAAGATATGATGAAGCATATTATTTTTTTAATCTTGTGCATGAAACTAAATTATGCCTAGATTAGTTTCCATAAAAATGCATTTACTACATCAAAAATCATCACAATTTATTTGCATAGAAAGACACTACAATAAGGATTAAATAATTCATTTTTATAACTTTTGAGGTGAAGTGTGTAAAGCTATAGTGAAGTGGGATTATTTAATTTTTTCCTACTAGCCTTGACACCTTAGGTGCTATAGGGGATCAATAGGATGACCAAATTCATAATTTGCCCATCCATCAAGATAAAAGGGAAGAACAAAGCTAAATTATCTTAAACAACAATTTTTTTACTCATAGTCCTTAGGTTGAGCATGATGTGCATTCTTTACATTTATTGCATTCCCAGACCAATCATGGACTATCTTACATAACTTTAGACCTAATTCAAGATTAAATATTCACTTAAACCATCAGAACAAGTATGTTAATTAAGATAATAACTATGAATTAAAACATATCACATTAAGGTTTCTTAATTAAGACTTCTTAGTTAGCCCAATCAACAAGTGATGATGTTTACCATAATTTCATGTTTCATAACTACTAACAGTTCTTCATAGCATCATCCACCATCATACTATATGATATTTATACAATTTTATAATAATAAATCATACTAATGAACCAAAGTCATACAACATAGTGAAATAAGACATCATAACTTATTCCAACAATGCACTATATGAATACCATTCTAATTGATCTGTTCATGAATCTAAGTTTATAACATTGATATAATTATGTAGTAAAACATAAAACTTTCCTAATCAATAAATTCTATAAGACCTCAATCCTCATTATACTTGAAGGATATCAACTATGCCAACATATTTAAATTGATACTTCATATAAATTTATATTTATGAGGCATGTTACAACGATATTAGGTCTTAGCTTAGGTAAGTAAGAATATGAATACCAATTTCCAAAGTAAGTGATTATTAATACAACATATAACTTTATGTGTCCATACTAGATTTAAAGTGGAATACAACTTAGATAATACTAGAACAAAGAGTTATAAACAAGCATTAGGTCTAAGATTACCTAGCTAGGTTTCTGCACACATTCAAAAAATGACAAGGATTCTAAAACTATGATGCCAATAGGGTTCCTTATATATCTTTATATGCAAATAAAAAAATGTAACACCATTAAAAATTAATAAAATGTAAAAATACTCTCAAGATCTAATAATTAAATAATAACTCAGATTTATAATAACATCAGTTTGATATCAATAATAGTATTAATAATTTCCCATACATATTATATTGAGTATTATATCAAAATATAGTCAACCATTGGAAGAGCTTGAATCTCATTTCCACTTGTTTTTACAATACAATAAATACTCAAGGGATTCCTTTCTAACTCACAATACAATATCATAATAATACTAAAGAAGTGATGAAGTCAACCTAACTACCTCATAGATAATTTACACTATTATAAAATCTCATATATCCTTCTCAACATCATGAATAAATCAACCAATTGATATGCACTCCTATAAACAATCCTTACCATAAACATTAAAAAACATTATGAAATCTGAGCCCATCTATATGGTGGTATCCCTACCCACCCAATCTATTAGTCTAAGGTTTGAAAAATACATTAAACAGAGGCCTAAAACCATAAAATCAAATGAGATCAAGTTTTATAAGTGAGATAATTTTATACTAGAGTTAGGGTTAAGTTACACTAAGTCAACAAGGTGATCAACATAATAAAAACATGTAATTCAATATGCATAAAAACACACAAATAAAAAATGCCCAATTTAACACAAAAGCCTTCATGGTTGTATCTCAATACCTTTTTGATCTGTACACCATCTAGGGGTGAGATAAAATAACATTCTTTTCCCTACAAGGTCATTTCAATAAATAATAACATATACACCAATTCATGCTCAAACCCAAGAATAATGCTAACTATAGAATATGAAATGCTTATAGGACAAATGGTTAATTTTCAAGGAATGAATGTGAAATGGATGAGGGTTAAGTATAACCATAGGGTTCTATAGAATCCTCATGGAATCCCTCCATGAAACCTCCACATGAATACAGGGTTCCAATTAAACGAATAGTAACAACATAATTCACCCAAAAATAAAAGATTCAAAGAAAGAAAATACCTTACTTTGAGAACCAAATTTTGTGATTCTCTTTCCTCCCTATCTCCTTTTTATTTTCTCCCAAATTATTTATTTTCATATTATATTACTATGGTGATCATTCTTCTCAGGGTGTATTTTTAAAACACATTTAAACCACCATAAATATTAACATTCATGGTGACCAAATACATTAATGTCCTTGTATCAAGGATTCCAAAAATAGCTCTTAGAATCACCATGATAGTGGTTGAGAGGTAGTTCTTAGGAGGAGCCCTAGGTTATCTTACTTACTTCACACTCTTCTTGCCTCCATTAAGGTTAAATCTTGAAATGATCAACATTCTAATACTTTTCCCATCCAAGGAAACCCTAATTGCAAAACCTTGTAATTAGAAGCTTGTGATCTCATCATGGGTAAACAAGACCTTAAACTAACCAAGAAATACATGTAATAATATACAATGAATTTTAAACATTAGGTCATCAATCATGTGCTCCAAATAATGATTGATCCCATGGCACTCATGTTATACAAATATTATAAAAACATGCTTTAAGCATCATAAAATTTTATGAGTTTAAACTCAACTATCCCAATCCATAATTGTAAGCTTATGTTACTCAAGCCAACAAATTAAAAAGTGTATGTTCTCATAAAATCATTCATACACATGGATATCAATCATAATTGGCTATAAGCCAATGACAACCAATGAATAACACAAATATAGATTATGAAAAACACTTTTTTAGCATAATACAAGACATCATCATAAAGGGTATGGTTGACAACTAAATTGATCTCATTAATTAACCTTCTTCTCATTTTTTAATATGATGTTAGTGTGATAGTTCAGTGGTTCTTCCAACCCCGGACCTAGCTCAGTATCTTGGCCCTTACCTATAATCACATAGTGACATTAGCAGTACTAGCTCCAAATGATAATTATAAAAATCATAATTGAATGACATATAAGCAACTATAGTCTAAATTTAAAAACTAAAATGTGAATCTGATAAATTAAATTATAGATCTGATCATATGCCAAATCTCATAGACAACAAAATAGCTCATTACAAAATTAGAGTGGGCATATTTTTCAAGGTCTACCCAATCAGGATATGACAGAAATAAAAAAACAAGAGCTTGAGACCAAGGTGTTCACCATCAAAGACAAATTTGAGGAGCATAGATTGTTCAAGGAGGTAGAAGAAAGAAAATAAAATATATAAAAATTATACATGAATTTGGATAAAAGTTTCAATGGAATTTAGTTAAAATATAGTGATGAAAAAGTTATTATGTGTGAGGCAAATACTAGCCACTTCCTATATTTCTAGTAGAAATATACGAGCCAGTTCCTAGAGTTCTAGTGGGCACAATAAAAACAAATTAATTATGTAAAATATCTTGTAGTGATTCATACCTTTTTGGGTGAGATGCCATTCAAGTTTTCTCAATTTCAATTTATGATCAAGCATTGGGTTAACTTTGAGAAACAACTTCGATAAAAAATCCATGAGCTTTTGGAGGTTCAACAAGATGGAGATAAATTTTCCAAGGATGTATAATATAGTTAGTGTGAAAAGATGTTGACCCCCAAATTTTGCTAATGACAAGTTTACGTGAGCATCTCTAGAGAATAATATAATTAGAACAATAATCCTCAATTTGACTATGTTTTGCACAATGATGTATGACAAATAGAATCACACACATGGTGTATGTAATGGGAAATGAAACATATCTACAAATCAATCCTAACTTAGAGAAGATAGATCCTACTTACACTTCCCATCAGGGATACATTAGATAATCAGGGTCATGACCAATATGGATCCACTAGATAGAATCAGGGGATATCTTACCATAATAATATCACTATCGAGGGTTTCAAAACCTTTGGTCAAGCAAAGCTACGTAATAATCCTAACTAAGCCCTATGTTTTCATATTCACTATACTAATAACAATTAAAGAAAAAAATTAATCTAGTGCTCACCAAATCTTGTAGCATAAAGTGGGGTAATAAAAAACAAAAGTAAGCATGCATAGAAGGTATATACTCACATCAATTTATACATAATCCTAATGCATGGAATAAAAGTGCAAATGCATATCTATCTACTCTTATAAAGGATGAACAAAGTTAAGAATACTTACCTTTGAAGATGAACCCACCGATCCTCAATCTCTCCCTTGGCCAAGGTACTTCGTAATAAGTTGTTATGGTATGTAAGGATGAAAAGGATAAATCAGCTCTAGGCTACACAACCTATCAATGCATCTAAAATACTTCTCCATAAGACAAGATCCATATCTCCAAAGAAAGTATGAAACCCTAAGCTTGCTTCTCAAGTAGAATGGTGGATAAGTAGATGCGTAATATATATTACTTATTATTCTCTTCTCTTAGAAATGGTGAAATGATTGTGTTTATATAGGTGGATCTAACCCTAAACCCTTTCAAAAGCATCAACCAACAAGGTCAACTCGATTGACCTAGTATCGTTATTGATAAAAACTCACTAGGTCACATACTAGGTCAATCAAGGGGTGACCTAGACCCTAAATAAGTTTTATCAATAAGAGTACAAGGTTAACACAGCTGAAATAGTCATGTAAATTTTCAAAAAGGGATAATGAAGGTGGTAAAATATTAGAGGAGTGTGCAAAAGAGAAGGTCAAGCTTAGGGGAATGGTTTTTAGGAGACACATGTGTAGATATCAAGTGAAAAAACGGACAAAAATATTGTGAAGCGCCAATGGTTTTCCCACCCCTTTCTTGATGAACCCCTTAAGGTGTACACTCAAAGATATTGAGACTCAATGAGTTCTTGCAAGATAAAGAGCATCATTAATTGATAAAAGTTTGAAAATATTATGTGTATACATATGCCCAACTCGAAGCTCATCACATGTCACATAGGTGTAACAGGGGATGGTGCTTCAGGAAAAGAACATGATGACACATAATGTTGATGCTAAATAAATTTTAGTAAGGAGAAAATAAGATAAATGAAATTATAGAATTTAAAAACACATACATTTACTTACCTTAATGTTATAGATAAAGAAGGAGAAGTGAGAAATGTGAAGGCATCCAAAATGAAGAACATTAGGCAAACATGTAGAGATTAGTGAAAAAAGATAATAGTTAGAAATATAAATATAATTGTAACATATAAATATAATAGTTAGAAATATTCTCTATGATATCAATATTATATAACTTTTATGGTTCAAAAAATGAGTTAGTAGAAACACAGATATGATCAAAACAAGAAATTTGATGGTAAATTTTTAAAGGGTAAATATTTTTGAATAGTAAATATAAATAGGGTGGAAAGGAATTCATTTGCCATGATTTTCTATTCTGAGAAAAAATAGAGCTCTAAGATACCTAGTGAGAGTCTAGAGAACCAAGATGGTAAGGAGATGATAGTTGAGACAAGGAGGATGCATAGCAACCATAGTGATTATAGCATTGCTAAACAACTAAAAATTTCAAAATTTTAAGCATTTTTATTTAAAATTGAGTGTTTTACAAAAAATTTACCATTAGGAAAAATCTAGAGACCGTAGTGAACCCTAAAAAAGTTTTAGGAACACTATGGGTCAAACAGGGCACTAGGTAGGAAGGGGTGATAACAATAAATGTCTAAGGCATTTATGACAATTGGTCAAAAACTCATCATAGTGAGAGAACAAGGTTGATCAGGTCAACTTAGTTTTTATAAAATAAAAATTTGAGTGGGTCAACTTAGGAGGGCATGGCTGACTTAGTTGTTTGAGGAAATGGGTCGACATAGTACTAAATGGTCAACCTAGTATGTTTTCTAAGTGGCCAATATAGTACTAATAAGGGAAAAAGAGGGTTGACTTAGTTTTTTAAGTATAATATGGTTAAATTAGTACTATATGGTCAATTTAGTTGGTTTTTAAGAGGCCAATATAGTACAAAAATGAGAAAGATGGCTGATTTAGTATTGTTAAGCCACAGGGTGGCTGACTTAGTACTAAAAGGGCCAATTTAGTTAAAAATAAGTCAAATTGATCAAATATGAATAAATTAAGTCAAATTAGTTTATTTTTGTGAATTTATAAAGAATGTATTTTGATTATTAATGACATATAGGTCTATAAATCTTTTGTTATTTGATTTTTGTAGAGATGTTAGAGATTTTGGCAATTGGTAGATGTGTCATTGCTACTTAATCTACTAGAGCACTTGACAGATGTAGATAAAGCTAGATTAGTTGTGTTAGGATTTGGAGGCATCATAGAGATGTGTTGGATCTCATTGAGTGTTGATCTTGTGGTCATGTTCTTGAGAGCTTGGGAACAATTAGCCAATACATTTATATGGTTGGTGGATGGGGATACCATAGACGTTGGTATCAATTTGGAGGATATCCATGCATTACTTGGACTTCTGATAGGGGGGACATCAATGATCAAGGGGACATTAGAGGATCAGAAGGAGAGATGAAAACTAGCCTGATGGGTGACATGCTTAGATAGGATTTACCTAGGATTGAGGGTGAGTTTATTTGATGTTTACATTACACAAATTATGGATATTTGAAAGGATGTGATAGGACTTGTGATAGAATGAGTGTTGTGTCATAATTTGGATGGTAAGGTTCTATTGTATGTGATAGCCTTGTGTCAGTCCATATTAGATGAGGGGTACTCTATGACTTAGTTTTTTATCATTTAGGTTTAGCTCATATATGATATGTATGGGATGTTGTCTAGAGGGTATAATACCATAGGACTAGTGGTACTATTAAGTGCCTAGATATATGAGAGGTTCCTGATGTATTAGCTATCTAGGTTACCCCATGTGTTCAATGATTGATTGAATCAGGTGTTGAGATGGAGATAGGATCAAGTAGTATAGATCATGCCCCACATGTTAGTATTGTAGATGTTCACATGTGGAGAGATTGTGTGGCAGCTTTATGCACACATTAAAACTATTTAGCCAAGTTGGGTGATGGTGGTGTTAGGGTTAACATGAGTGTGGATCATGGACTACTACACCTGGTGGGTAGAGTCACATCTAGTGGCATGCTTACTAAGATAATTTAGACTCCCTTACTTAGTAGTTTCTATAGTGGTTCCTACATTTTGGGCTTGACATATGAGAGAGCCAAAGGGGAGAGATGGAAGAGGAGCACCAATCAAGAGACTAGAGATCAAAACATGGCATATGAGACCATGGAATAGTTGAGCATGACAATTGGTAGTTGGAGAGGGTATGTGCATGGATATAGGAATGTCATAGGTACCATAACTAGTACCATAATAGGAGGAACAATGACCACCTTGGTCACATCATCGATGGAGACACTAGCGATGAGATAGAGCATAAAAGGTGGTCATCCAAGATGACCCATCAATTGGTCTAGGGTAGAGATGGTCTATAGAGGAACCACTCAAGGGAGGCATGAGATGTGTATAGGTGGTGACTCTAAGTGTTGATTTGATTAGGATGCATCCCATAGATAAGGTGATTGGGGGATAAGTTGATGGAAATACCATGTTTGGTAAATGAGTAGATGAGGAGATGGTGATTGGTGACATCGAGATAGGTAATAAATGTTGTAATTTTTAGTCTTTAGATATATAATGCTAATTATATATGATTATAGATAGATATATTTTGATATGTATATGTGATCTAATATCTATTTGTTTTGAATTTTTTAGATCCTACATATGAGGAAAAGGTCAGATGGGTATCCCTAATGATGGGAGCACACCATAATATTCTGGATAAGGTGTTGACACCATATGACCCCACTATATTGGATGATCTTATGGTACCATCTACCCCAGCTTAGGTGGGTTATTTTAGACTAGTAAGGGAGGTTGTGAGGCATTTATAGTCACGTAGAGATGGGTTACAACCATTGATAGGGGTGGGAGTAGGAGAGGCACATGCACGATAATCCTTGGCTTAGGAAAGAGCCATGCATATGGTTACCACTATTTAGTCAGGATAGGTACAAGACCAAGTGGTCAACCTACAGTGATAGGTAGCAAGATTGAGATCTCAGACAACCTCTTTATAACATACTATTTAAAGGGGATAGTCTAAGGCATCTATGGGTAGCGTGGCTAGGCCATGAAATATACATGATGAGGCCTAGCCTTAGAGCTAGAGCAATGTATATTTATACTTTTTGTATTAAAACACATGATATATATAGATATATTTTTTGATAGTTGGTTGTTGATCTAATGTGTTATATTTTGGTTGTGGTTGTGGATGGATGGATATATTTATTTCTATCACATGTATTTTGTTTTTGTTGTATATGCTATAGGAAATAGGTGTGGTGTTTTCTTTTCTAGAATTATGTAGTACACATGCATCATTAAAAAGAAACAAGTAAAAAGACTTGGAAAAGTATAATTAATCAAAAAAAAAATGTACTAGACACTATATCATGATGGTAAATGTTTAATAACAAAACATAACTAAGTATAATAAACCAAAAATTGGGGTAAACTAGAGGGAAAAAATTATTTTTAAACCATGAAAAATATTGGCACCAAATTAAAATAAGTAAAATTACATTAAATCACATTGGGAAGTATAAAAGATAAACAAAATTGGCAAAATGGTCTTTAAATGAATCATACTAATTCAAGTTGGGAAGTATGAAAAGTTTAAGAAAAGTGGTTGGATTCTTACATACAATTGGAAAATAAGAATATAAAAGTGAAAGATTAATGAATTAATCATAAAACATACTAAATAAAGATGGAAAACATGTAAATGATGTGTAATTCATAATCAATTGCATCTTATCTCATATGTGACACATGTAATTTTGTTTTGACTTGGATATTGGAAAATTTTGTGAGGAAGGTCGGGTCCTATCCATGATCTTACACTACAACTCAAAAAGGGAACACCAATGAGGTGTAAATAATGTGAAAATATGGTAAAAAAAGATGTTTGGAATCATAATGTGAAAATTTTAGTAATTTGTGAGGAAGGCCTAGTCCTATCCAGGGTCTTCTAATGTAACTCGCAAATGGAATCCCTATGAGAATTATCAATGAATGAAGAAATATTTCTCAAGTGGAAATATTAAGATTTTAGGGAGTGAAAAAGGGAATGTAATAATAATAATTTATGAATCTTATGAGAAGACCTTAGGAGACATGAGACACACTAAGGATATGAGAAGACACTAGAGACTAGTTACCATCACTATGCAGAGGATACATGTTCGCTATAGGCACAAAGTTGTGTAGGAAAATAAGTGTGGTATTAAGATTAACTCATGTTATAAGTTTTAAATAATAAAATTAAAATGGACCTACCTTCCCATTATCTATTCTCCATTCCTTAGGACCTCTTACAGAGTCATTGATCTATTACAAAGATTGGATACTTGCATGATAAAGTAGGTAGCACTAAGAGAATTTTTTTTATTATCCTTTTCTAATGTGCTGACCTATTTCACCCCAATGGACCTTGGATCTATCATGATTCCAACTATGGAGTTTGATATTTGATTATAAAAATGAGTTATGCTTAGAATCACACCTTTTAGTGTCATTTAAATTTTGAAAATTTAGAAATTTTGCCTTTTAGATCATTGCCTTTGGTTAAATGATTTAGATTTTTATGGATGTTAAGATTCCTCCTCCATATGTACTTGAAATGACCAATCATGAGAGATAGAGTGATATACATGAATTATCTTTAGGCTTAGGCTAAAGGAATCTAAGTATCTAAAGATATGACTGACTAGGACACTCAGGCTTAACTATGAACCAACATGTTAGCTCAAGTCTCAACAATGTGTATGCTTAGTTTATGAAAGGGAATAAAGGGTAAGAAGGGAGATCCAAGTGGATTGATAAAAGGAGATTATAATGAGATGAATTATTTGCTAATTGATCACATGGTAAATGAGGAATGACTAAAGGGAGCAAGGTTTTTATAACCAAGTCACAATAACAATTGTTCATGTTTATAGAGATAAGATAGAAAATAATCATGAAAAAGAACAAGGTAACCATAATAAATGAACTCAAGAAGAACAAGTGTGTAATTTATGAAAATAAATACATAAGAAAACATAATAAAAATAATGGCATCATAATAAACATGAAGTGCAATAAAAAAATTCACCATGTAAGATAGATAAGATTTTGACACAATGTCAAATGATATAAAATAGATAAATTTAAAGTTGGAGGACATGTCCAATCCAAAAGGAGAAATACATGTAAGAACACCATGATTATGTTCATAAGTACTGATATATTTTTCCACACACATTATCCATAACATTTGATAAGTCTCTATGAAGTTGAATACGAATTGTAGTTAAAGTCTCATCAATCTTCAAGGAAATTTGAGAAGATACTTCACGTTGAACCTCCTCAACAAAAAATGTAGGAGTGTCTAAAGGATCTTTCTAGTGAGGGATATCATGTAGGGGATGTTTAGGAGAAGTAATAGGAGTGTGGTATATAGTAGATGAAGGGGTCACCGATGGATAATGGGTCATAAGTGAGGGAGTAACTAGTAGAGAGGGATCCATAAGGGAAGAAGGGGGATCTTTCTTATGAGAGAAACTTGTGGAAGGAAGGGTAGCAGGTGCCAAAATGGTTATGAGGTAATCCTTGAGATGTTATTGAAGGATGTAGCATTGATTAATATGATGAGTACCACATTAGTGTCAGAGATAATATACCTTTCCATATTTGGAATATATTTAGGTAACACTTTTAGGGGAGGTATAGTCTTGTCTAAGGGTTGAGGAGTGGTAGGATTTAAGGTGTCGATATATTACAACAATTTATGATTGTGTGTGGATGAATGATTATCTATGTTTTGGAAGTAATAAATATGCTTATGAGTAGACTTGGTAGGTGTACTCATAGGAGAAGTAGAGGTAGAAGCTAAGGAATATTGGTGTAGTGAATATTCTTGAGTCTAATGACAGGTAAATTTATGAATATCACAATAAGGTTGATCATCCCATTTGGTGGGAAAAGGAGCTAGTTTTATTAGAGGGATCAAACCATCACAAGAGAAGGTGGGGTTGGTGGAGAGACTGGGTAAGTCTTGACTGAAGGAGCAATAGGATCAAGAATAGGAAGAAACTCAACTAGAGTGGGAGTGGGAATAGGATCCAAAATAGGCTCTAATGAGGGAGGGGTAGGATGCATAAAAGGTTGAAGGACAATCACAAGCATCTCAAGGATAAGTCAACTAGAGGTGTCTTTATATCTAGCAAAGTGATAGGGACCAGTCATAGCATGATCCATAAGTGTACTCTTATGATGTTTTTTAGAAACTAGAGGTGTGTGCATCATCTCTACCCTACAATCAAGAGTAAAAAAACTACAATTAGGAATGATATAGGATGAAATACTAGAATATCTACTAAAGACTAAAGTAAAGAGGAATGATAATGAATAATCATAGTATCTCAGTCTTGAACAAGACCCTAAAAAAATGGATCATCTAAGGTATAACATCATCATAATCAAGTGTATGAAGATCAATGGCATAGATAGGGATGACCTTGTCATCTGATGTGGTGTGATAAAAGGAATGTCAAGTCTTAGTTAAGATAATAGGTATATCATCACAAGGTGGTTAACAGGAAAGAGGTTGAAAAGGAGGAAGATGAGAGATGATATGAGGTGAGAGATCCAAAGTTTTAATCTTGATATTGATATTTTTAGGCTCATCACCATTAGAATTTAGGAGGTTAGGGGTATATTCCTAATGATTTTGTGGTGACCATTGTAACCTTGGGTATAATTGATAGGAAAGTTAAACCATTAAGATTTACAAAATGAAATGCTTAGCAAGGGTTCAAGGGTAGGAATCTTGAATACACTGTGGTCTTGGAATTGTTCAAAATTTCAAAGATTAGTGTTACCTTGAATCCTATAGATGGCTCCATTATGAGGAAATTCGATACATTGGCAAGTGAAAGAGGCAACTCTTATGCAATGAGTCCATGGCCTACCAAGCAAAATGTTATAGGATAGAAGAACATTGAATATCATTAACTTCACATAAATGGTGATAGGTGGGATGGTAATGGGGAACCACACACAACCTAAAGGAGGCACTTGCCTTCGATCATAGCCTTGACACATGTTACATGTGGATTTAATATTACATTTGGAATATCTAAGGTTTTTGATAAAATTAAGAGAGTCAGCATAAGTGATTGAACCCTCATCAATCAAGGCACACTTGACTTGGATATCACCAAATTGGATACTAATAAAAAGAGAATGATCATTTGCATGAAGAAAAATCTCATTAGGGATCATAGAATCAATGAGGAATTTGAGGGAAAGATAAGTTTCCATTATTTCATCAACATGGATGGACATATCTTTGCACTATTTTAAAATCATATCTTTTGATCTGGATAAGGTGGATTTGCATCTTACTAGGGGAGGATGAGGGATGTTCATTTTGAACAAAAGTTGCATAATTCAATTACTATGATATAGAGAGGTTTGCATAAGTTCAAGAAATGGGATTTGAGATAGGAGATTAGTAAGCTCTGTGATAAGATCCCACTCATCATAACCCATAAGAAGATTGTTGGAAAGAGGTAGATAGTGTTGAATGACATCTTCTAAAGGAGGAGTTGAAGTGCATGTGAATTTATGTTGATAAGATGTTGAAGGTTTAATTGGAGGACAAGTTTGTTGATGGTCTTGAGAAGATGGGGTAGCTGATGTAGGTTTGGTTTTATAAGAAGTGTTGATAAAAATTTGAGTATCATTAGTGATAGGTAAAAAGGATAGAGGAATGGTAGAAATGGTATGAGAAGTTTTATCCAAGGGAGGTGTTGGGATTGGTTCATCAAAATATATAAGGTCTTCTTGACCCAACTTTGTTAGGTGAGTTGGAGAAGAGTCTTGGATAACATGAAATGTGCAAGATAATTGAGGGGTCTAGATAAGATGAGGATCAATAAAATTAACCATCCTTCACATATTAATCATATTAAAAACATTCTCTTCAAGAGTTGGGTCAATAAGACTATCAACATTATTAGTATAATGGGTATGCATGTTGGTGATCTTGGTGATTTGGAAGAGGATCTTTATAGATGGCCAAATGAGCATTAGCTTGGTTCAAAGCTTGAGATTTATTTTATGTTGCATGGCCTTTGAAGGTAATGTCATAGTCTTGTTGACATTTATGAATGATAGGATCATGGTCAAAATTGGGACCAAGGATAAAATACATAGCTAAATTATGAAGTTTCTTATAAGTCTCGTGACAATGACCCCAACTAGCATGAAACCCACATAATTTATTGGGATCATACTAAGATTTCATGGGATGAGTGGGATCAAGTTATTGCAGAACATGCCTTGGTAGATGCCTTTGTAATTCAACTAAGGATAAAGGTTTATCAACATTTATGTTATTTTTTGAAGATAAATGAGTATTAGTGATGTGGTTAGGAGGGGAAGCTTGTTCTGGAGTTTGGTTAGGAATAACAACTTGAATAGTATGAGTGGTATCATAAGAGTCGATAACACCATCATTTGTAGCATGATGATTATTATTATTTATTAACATGTGAGTACCCATAGAAGTTTGGATGGCTTAAATTGATGCATAAGTAAGTCTTGATTCTTGGCTTGGTCAATGGCTTCTTTAAAAGTATGTGGAGAGAGATTTTGGACCCGATATTATAACTTGGGAAAAAGAGCATTGGTAAATAGATGGAAGAGGTTGTCATATGCCATATTATGTTCACATTTGTCAAACAAGGTCTTCCATCATTTGATGAAAGCTTGTGCGATTTTGGTCTCAAGTTGCTTATAATTGATAAAATGGGCCAAGTTATTCTCAGGGAGATCACTACTTTATAACTCTTAGACTAGAGCATTGAGTAAATCTTCTAAACTAATAATGAAATGAGATTTGAGTTGGTTGTACCAATCTAAAGCATCACCCATGAGAGTCTTTGCTAGTATCTTGGTAGTGATAAAGCATTTAATTTAACCCAATATTTATATAGATTTCCAAATGTTTTTAAGTGAAGAGTAGGATTGGTTAACCCATTATAATCAGTGGTAGGGGTGATACCTCCTATATAGATATTAGCAATTTGAGATGTAAGAGGCTCATTTTGAAGATGCTTGATTATTTTGTTGATAAGGGGAGGTTAAGGATAAGATTACCATGGGAATATTGAATAGGAGGTAGGGGAACATTTTGGTTATACGTGCCCCATGGCATTTTTTGAAGGTGGTTTTGAATATGGATAAGATGATTTTGTATTTGCACAATTTAATTTGCATTGTTAGCTTGGAAAACATTCATTTGATTAAGAGTTTGTAATAGGAATTGATGGGTTTGATTTTTATTATTGGTATTGTGTGAAGTATTGGAATTGGTAGGAGTGGCTTGGGTAACACTAGAGGTATTAGTATTAGTTTGAGAATAATTGTTTGTAAGGTACTAGTGGCATAATTTTCTTGTGTGGAAAAATATGTACTAGTAAAGGGATGAGAATAAGTAACACTATAGGTGTTAAGGTGTGGAGCTAAAAGCTTCACCAAATGAGCAAGTTGTAAGTTACAAGAATTACACAGTCACCGGCATCGGTCAGGAGAGACCGATGTCGGTCAGGAGTCGACTAGGAGATGTCGGTGTCGTTCATGGATTGGTTGACGTCGGTCACAGGTAGATAGGTAGGGACCGATGTCGGTCACCTGTGCATCCAGAATCTATTTCTATGGACAGAATAGAATGTTTGCATGATAGGATTAAGTGTTAGTCTTAAGTCCGCATCTCTATCTTTAGTACGACTATTTTGAGCCCTTGATTAGGAGGTGCATCTAATGGTTGTGAATGCATAGCTCATGTTTCCTAATATTATATATAGGATTAGATCTTCATAGCTTATTGTAACAGTATTGAACATACATGTATATGTGAATCAATTCAGGTTGTTGGAGTTGATTGTAATTGAGAGAGAGAGAGCTCTTGAGGGAAATAGATCTGGAAAGAGATCTGTACATCTGAGAGAGGTGTGGAAGAAAAGAAGTTTCTTCAATTGTATTCCTTTTGTAAAGAGTTTAATACAAGTTTTCAAGGTGGTTTCTTGTATCTCTTATTGTTTGCTATTTTATGATTCTAGTTACTTATCTTTCTGGTTTAATTCTGCATTTAGTTGCTTTCACATAGTAATCAAAATTGTTGGTTGATCCCCAACAAGTGGTATCAGAGCTCAGGTTGACTAATAGGTGTTTTAGATCTGGTTAGTGTGTATTGATTACAGGTTACTCACAGGGATTTCTGTTTGAGTGGGAGAAGCAATGGCAGAAGAAAGTAAACTAAGAATGGAGAAGTTCAATGGCAAGAATTACCAATTATGGAGAATGCAGATAGAGGATTATCTGTATCAGAAAGATCTATACTTACCGTTAGGTGGAGATTCAAGGAAGCCCACAGACATGGAAGATGAAAAATGGGAAGTTCTTGATAGAAAGACTCTTGGATCTATAAGATTGAGTCTGGCATCTACTATGATATCTAATTTATCACAGGCAAAGTCAACGGTAGAGTTAATGACTACTTTAGCAAATTTATATGAAAAACCCTCAGCTTCAAATAAGGTATATCTTATGAAGTAGTTATTTAATTTACAAATGTAAGAAGGTGGATCTGTATCTAATCATCTAAATGATTTCCATGGAATTGTAAATCAATTAAATTCAGTCAAAATAGTGTTTGATGATGAAATTAAGGCTCTTTTAATATTATGTTCTTTGCCTGAGAGCTAGCATAGCTTGGTAATGGCAGTTAGTAATACTGCATCTGCTTCAAATATTTTAAAAGTAGATGATGTTGTTAGTGTAATCTTGAATGAAGAAATTCACAGGAAAAGCACAGAGGAAACATCAAGGAACGCTTTAAGTTTTGAGAGCAGGGGAAGGAAAAAAGAGAAGAGAAAGAAAGGGAGATCAAGGTCTAAGTCAAAGATGAGAGGTAGATCCAAATCCAAAAATGGTAGGAGGATAGCCTGCTAGAATTGTGGAAAGATAGGGCACATAAGCAAAGATTACTGGTCAAAACCTAAAGAGGACAATCAGCATGAAGGTAAAGAAGAAGCAAAAGTTGTAGGTATTACACAAGATGCTCTTATATTCTCTTTGCATAATAATATAGAATCTTGGGTTTTAGATTCTAGTGCCTCTTTTCATGCTACCCCTAATAGAGAATATTTCAGTGACTATGTCCATGGAGATTTTGGAATAGTTTATTTAGGGGATGATGAGCCTTGTAAAATTGTTGGCAAAGGAAAAGTGCATCTGAAAATGTAGAATGGCAACACATGGGTGTTGAGAGATGTCATGCATGTTCCCAGCCTGAAGAGGAATCTGATTTCTACAGGAAAGTTAGGGGATGAGGGTTGTACAGTAACTCTCACAGCTGAATCTTGGAAGGTGACCAAGGGTGCACTTGTATTGGCCAGAGGTAAGAGAGTAGGTACTCTCTATTTATGTAATTGTATTACTAATAATTCTCCTTTTGTATTATCTACTTCAGATGTGGATGCAAAGTTATGGCACTCTAGGCTCAACCACATGAGTGAGAAGGGAATGTTTATTCTTAAGTCAAAAGGTAAGCTTTCAGATTTGAAAAGCATAGATATGGATTTTTATGAGCACTGCATTTTTGGGAAATAGAAGAGAGTGAGTTTTCTCAAGACTGGATCAACAAAGAAGAAGCATAAGTTAGAGCTTGTTCACACAGACGTGTGGGGACCGGCTCAGGTTGCTTCTATTGGAGGATCATAGTACTATGTCTCTTTCATAGATGATGCTACAAGAAAGGTATGGGTCTATTGTATAAAGAAGAAATCTAATGTTTTTGACACTTTTAAGATTTGGAAAGCTATGGTTGAGAATGAAACAGGCAGGAGATTGAAGTGCCTGAGATCTGACAATGGTGGTGAGTTCTATAGCCACAAGTTCAACTGGTATTGTTATATGTATGGAATATGCAGGCAAAGGATGGTTCCAAGGACACCTTAGCAAAATGGAGTTGCTGAAAGGATGAACAGAATAATAATGGAGTGTGCAAGGTGTATGAGATTGCATGCTAGTTTGCCCTTAGAGTTTTGGGTAGAAGCTGTGGATACTACAGTGTACCTGATTAATAGAGGACCCTCTACAGCTCTGGATGGTGGAATTCTAGAAGAGGCATGGACAGGTAAAAAGGTAGATCTTTTATTTCTCAAATTTTTTGGTTGTGAAGCTTTTGTGCACATTGATAAGGAAAATAGAAAGAAGCTGGATGCTAAGTCTATGAGGTGCACATTTATTGGTTATGGCTCTGATGATTTCGGATTCTAGTTTTGGAATCTAGGAACTAACAAAATAATTAGGAGCCGTGATGTTGTTTTCAATGAAAAAGTGATGTATAGTGATCAGCTCAAGAAGCTGAATCAATCTGGGCAGAGTAATGGAGAATTGGATGAGGTGATGGTCCAAAATGAGCTCGCAGGAAAGAATAATCACAGACAGGAAAACATAGAGATTGATGTCGGTCAGGTAGAAACTGATGTCAATAATATAGGAACCGATGTCAGTCATATAGTGATCGACGTTGGCTAGGAATAAATTGACATCGGTCAGAGAGAACCGACGTCAGCCAGTTATAGGCCTGGAAGTGACCAAGGTCGGTCACTATCAGAGAATTTGGGCAGACAGCGTGTTGTGAATGAGTCTCAAACGCCCATCAGGAGGTCAGAAAGGGTAATTAAACCTCGAATTCAAATTCCCCTTCATTATTCTATTTATTGCTTACTGATGGTGGAGAACCAGAGAGTTTTGATGAAGTAATACAGGTGGAATCCAAGAATCAGTGGGAGCTAGGCATGAATGAGGAGATTTATTCTTTGAAAGAGAACCAAACGTGGGATTTGGTTGAGTTGCCAGCAGGTAAGAGGACACTAAAGAATAGATGGATTTACAGATTGAAGGAAGGTGAGAATGGACAGATGAGATATAAGGCCAGGTTGGTAGTGAAAGGATTTACACAAAAACTAGGTATTGATTTTGGTGAGATTTTTTCTCCTATAGTTAAAATGACTTCTATACAGACTGTACTGTCTTTAGTTGCTATTGAGGATTTGCATCTCGAGTAGCTTGATGTTAAGATAGCGTTTCTTCATGGAGATTTGGATGAAGAAATATATATGGATCAGCCGAAAGGGTTTGAGGTCAAAGGTAAGGAGAAACTTGTGTGCAGATTGAAGAAAAGCTTGTATGGTCTCAAGCAAGCTCCTAGACAATGGTATTTGAGATTTGACAGGTTTATGACTGAGCATGGCTACAGTAGGTGTCAATCTGACCATTATGTTTACTTTAAGAGATTGGATAATGTAAGATATATTATTCTATTGTTGTATGTAGATGATATGCTGGTTGCAGGATCACACATGCAAGATATCTCTGAGCTTAAGGTGAAATTAGCTCACACATTTTCCATGAAGGATTTTGGAGCAGCAAAGAAAATCCTTGGCATGAGTATTAAGAGAGACAGGAAAAATCACAGGTTGATTTTGTCTCAAGAGGATTATGTGAACAAGGTGTTGGAGAGGTTTAATATGCAGGATGCAAAACTGGTAAGTACACCTATGGCTAGACATTTTAAGTTGAGTAAAGAACAGTGTCCTAATTCACATGATGAGGTAGAGTACATGAGTAGAGTTCCATATGCTTCTGCAGTTGGGAGCTTAATGTCTGCAATGGTATGTACTAGACCAGATATTGCCCAAGTAGTGGGAGTTGTTAGTAAGTATATGGCCAATCCAGGGAAGGAGCACTGGAAAGCAGTTCGGTGGATCCTTAGATATCTGAGAGGGACCAGCAGTAGGAATTTGTGTTATGGTGGGTCAAACACCTCTCTACATGGTTATGTAGATTCAGATATGGCAGGTGATTTGGATGGTAGAAGGAGCACCACAGGTTATATTTTCACTATTGGTGGAATGGCGGTTAGCTGGATTTCAAAGTTGCAGAAGGTTGTTGCCTTGTCAACTACAGAAGTAGAATATATTGCAGTCATAGAGGCTAGTAAAGAGATGATATGGATGACACAGTTCATGGAAGAGCTAGGAAAGGAGCAAGAGAGTTACAGATTATACAGTGATAGTCAGAGTGCAATTCATTTGGCTAAGAATTCAGCCTTTCATTCAAGAACCAAGCATATACAGCTGAGGTACCACTTCATTAGACAAGTATTGGAGGATGGTGAGTTGAAGCTGGAGAAGATCCATACAGATAAGAACCCTACTGATATGTTAACCAAGCCAGTAAAAAAGGAGAAGTTGAATCTTCATTCAAATTTTTTTGGTCTTCAGGATTGAGTTTGAAGATGGAGGAGCTAGAAGATGTTGATGTACAGGTACTAGTGCAGCTATTTATCTTCAAGTGGGAGATTGTTAAGGTGTGGAGCTAAAAGCTTCACCAAATGAGCAAGTTGCAGGTTGCAGGAATTACACAGTCACCGGTATCATTCAGGAGAGACTGACGTCGATCAGGAGTCAACTAGGAGATGCCAGCATCGGTCATGGATTAGCCAACGTCGGTCACAGGCAGATAGGCAGGGACTGATGTCGATCACGTGTGCATCCAAAATCTATTTTCATGGATAGAACAGAATGTTTGCATGATAGGATTAAGTGTTAGTCTTAAGTCTGCATCTCTATCTTTAGTAGGACTATTTTGAGCCCTTGATTAGGAGGTGCATCTAATGGTTGTGAATGCATAGCTCATGTTTCCTAATATTATATATAGGATAATATCTTCATAGCTTATTGTAACAGTATTGAACATACATGTATATGTGAATCAATCTAGGTTGTTGGAGTTGATTGTAATTGAGAGAGAGAGCTCTTGAGGGAAAGAGATCTGGAAAAATATCTCTACATCTGAGAGAGGTGTGGAAGAAAAGAAGTTTCTTCAATTGTATTCCTTTTTCAAAGAGTTTAATACAAGTTTTCAAGGTGGTTTCTTGTATCTCTTATTGTTTGCTATTTTCTAATTCTAGTTACTTATCTTTCTGGTTTAATTCCGCATTTAGTTGCTTTCACATAGTAATCAAGATTGTTGGTTGATACCCAACAATAGGCATAGTTACCATGGGTATCAAATGATGTACTAGTGGAAGAATTAAGTAGAGTAGGTCTTGGAAGAGGCCCACTAGATGTATAACCTACCATGTTCGTATAGATGCTAGGCATGGAGGTGGAAGAAATCAAAGAGGAAGAAGACATAGTATGAGAATGGGTTGAAATATAGGGAAGAGGTTGAGAATTAAATAATTTAGTATCTCCAAATCCATGCAAGAATGTGGGAGAAGGTGAATGGGGATCCTTGACTTGACCACTAATCATGAGATGGTAAATAGTAGAAGGATCCTTTCCTCAATGTTGAGGAAACTCATTGATGAAGAAGAACATTTTTTGGGTATACTATAATTCAAGTTGATCTTTAAATGATAAGAGAGGATTATGAATCAAATATAAATTAGGAGGGGTCTCATAGTTTGTATTTTGAGTGGATACATGCACATTACTCTCATCTAGGGTTGGAGCCACAAGCTACTTATGGGAGAACCTATTAGGGTTGGTAAGACTCATCATATTTATTGAATTCAACTCAATGTTGTTTTCAAACATGAAGTTCATGATGGAGAGAGATTAGGGAAGGCAAATATGATGTAATGAAAAAAGATAGGAAGGATACATATAAGAGTATAGAGTTGACTAGGTTGACCTAGTACTATAAATAAGAGATAGAATAGTACAGAGGCAATCAGGTTGACTTAGTATTGTAAATAGGAAAATAGATAGTCTAAAAAAGATACAAAGTCAACCAATTTGACATAGTACTATAATCTAATAGGTAAAAAGGAGTGTTGGTTCAACTAGTTTAACTCAATACTATAGTCAATAAATAATATAGTCTATAAGAGACACTGTCAAATAGAACAACAATGTACTAAAAATAAGGACAATTTTTGTAGTGTAATTTGAAGTAAGAAATAGAATTAAACACACAAATAATTGGATCAATGAGAATGATCCAATTGGCACATAGCATAAAACCTTCTAACAACACTAGCCAATGTAAGTTTTTTTAATATAATATACAATGATCAGAGAGTAAGCCATCAACTAAAAATTAAATGTTAACTAAATGGTCATCTTGAGTGTTTTTAGATTATTATAAAGTGTCTTTAAGTGTGATGGGAATTTGGTTAAAAGTGGGGAACTATAAAGTAATCTATGGAAGGTTTCAAGATGTTTAGGCTGAAAGGGATCTGTGTTGGTAATGACATTAGCTTGGTATTGGGGCCTACCCCCTCACTTCACAATCTCATAGCGATAAAGGTGTCAGGTACTTTTCCAATATATACCATTAATCACATATTTATAATTGGCCAAAAAACCAAGTTGGCATTCTCCTTAGTGATGAAATCCAAGTAGGTAGACCTTAGAAAGACAAATGTTAAATGCATTTTGAAATTTGCATGATTTAGTAGTGTATGAAAAAAGAGAAAAATAGTAAAACTAAATAGTATATTTAAAAATCACCTAATTAGATTATGTGAGTTACTCTAAGCATGTAAATAACTAAAAATGAAACTGTGAACTAATTACTAGCATATAGTTGTTAATTCTTAATTTAATAATGGTACAGAATAGGTTCAGATGACATTATATGCAAACATTACAAAATAGAGTCAATAGGGTCACTATTATTCTATAGAATCAAAAGTCCTTAAGAATTAAGTTGACCAGGTCAACTTAATCTTTTAGATAGAAGATAGACTACAGAACTAGGTTGACCTAGTTTGTTGTATGATTGAAGTTTTGAATACTATAAACTTGTAAAAAATAGATCAATAATGAAGTACTGAATTGAAATAGAGAGAAAGAGAGGAACCTTGGTGGGTTAGAAGATGTTTAAGATTACAAAATTTATGTTGAAGTGCCTTGAATACTATTTGCAATTTCTACCAACTATGTTGACTGGGTCAACTTAGTTCAATGAAAACCTTATTTATTGAATCCTATTAATATAACTGATTTAACCTAGTCAACCTAGTTTGTTATCTAGATTGTAATTGGAATACTATTTGAATTGCATGACTTAGTTTTCTATTCTAGATATTGTCTGAGAGACTAAGTCAACCTATTCGACATAGTTTGTTATGTGGAAATGAATAAGAGTACTATGTTGACCTACTCGATCCAATAACCTATATCTAAAGACCTAAATAGAAAGAACAGGGTCATTTTGATGTGACTATGTGTTAAACCTATGCATATAAGTTATAACTATACCATCTTGGTCAACCTAGTATCACAAATATAGAAAAATAATAAAATGATAGAAATGAAAAGCATGAAAGAAAACCTATAAGGGTTATATTCATGTCAAGTTCACTAGAATGTATGCAATAGGAAATTCAACATATATATAAATCAATCCTATCTCAAAGAAGATAGATCCTACTTACACTTCCAATTGGGGATACATTAGATAATTAGGGTTATGACGAATATGGATTTGCTAGACTAAATTAGGGGATCTCTTAACATAATACTGTCACTAGGGAGGGTTCCAAAGCCTCTAGTAAATTAAAACTATGCAATAACCCTAACTAATCCCTCTATTTTCATATTCACTATAGTAATGAAAAGTAAAGCAAAAATCTAATCTAGTGCTCACCAAAGCTTGTGACACAAAGTAGGGTAATAAAAAACAACAGTAAACATGGATATCATACATATAATCACATCAATGTATACGTAATTCTAATGCATGGAAGAGAAGTGAAAATGCATATCTATCTATTCTTATAAAAAAGGAACAAAGTTAGGAATACTTACCTTTGAAGATGAACATATAAAGCCTCAATCTCTCCCTTAGCCAAGGTGCTTTGTAAGAGGTTGTTGTGGTATGTAAGGATGACAAGGATAAATTAGATCTAGGATACACAACCTATCAATTCATCCAAAATACTTCTCCACAAGACAAGATCTGTATCTCCAAATAAAGTATGAGACCCTAAGTTTGCTCCTCAAGTAGAATGGTGGATAAGTAGATGCATAATATATCATACTTCTTATTATCTTCTCTTAGAAATAGATAAATAATTATGTTTATCTATGTGGATCTAACCCTAAACCCTTCTAAAAGTTTTTACCGATAAGCTCAACTCAGTTGACTTAGTATCATTATTGACAAAAACTCACTAGGTCACAGACTAGGTCAGCCAGGGGCTGACCTAGACCCTAAATAAGTTTTGTCAATAAGAGTAGAAGGTTGACACAACTAACATAGTCATTCAAATGATCAAAAATGGATTTATGTTAGGAAAATGGCTAATGAACGTGGTAAAAGACTAGAGGAGTGTGTAAAAGAGAAGGCCAAGCTTAGGGGAATGGTTTTTAAGAGATAAGTTTGTAGATATCAAGTGGCAAAAGGGATAACAATCCTACAAATCACCAATGGTCTACCCAATCATTTCCCTGTGCACCCCTTAAGGTGTTCACTCAATGAAATTGAGACTCAATGGGTTCCTTCAAGATAAAGAGCATCAGTAATTCATAAAAGTTTGAAAATATTATGTGTATACACATGGAATTGTGTGTGATTATATACATATACAAGGATGGTTTTAGAGGTCTAAGAAGGTTTTTGGATAAGTCCAGTAGAGATGCATATCAAAGGACTTCAAAAAATTATAATATAATAGGATACTTTGCATATATAGGAGACAAAAAAGGTGGAAGGTTAGCTACCATATGGATCAGAGACATAAAAGGTAGAAAGTTGGTGGCTAAAATACATGAAGGTGTGAAAGTAAGGATATAAGTTGGCATAAAATACTAAGGCATTAAAATAGGGAATTATATGGAAATAATCCTAGGCCATGAAAGGAAATTTGTTGACATATTTTGGGAATATTATGTCTTATCATCAAAGTTGAGACTTGTCTTTCAAATCCCACTTTACATTTATATTAGATTCATGACTTATGTATTAGGGTTTATCTATGTTACTCAATGATTGTATTAGAGTAAGCTCTTGAGTATCATTTTTTAATTAAGATATAATTTTCCATTGTTTGATCTTGTTGAGATTATTAAAACTTCATACCAATTTAAGTTTCACAATTATGATAAATGAATATGAATATCTAATGGGAAATTTAGTAGCATATATTTTTATCTATATGTTCTATTATATTTATTTGGTGCAAATCAAATGATAATGTCTTGCATGTTCATTTATGGTTTCCAATTGGTTTATCTTTAGCATCCAACCCAGTGAAATTTAATAATCTATCTACACCTATAGTGAGGTGTCAAGTAGTGCTTGAGTCATAGGCCAATGTGGAAATCTAGTCTTAAATTTTTTTTGTACAAGTGCTCAAGTATATTATATAAGCACTAGGAAAAATTGCAACAAACATCTTGATTTCCTTGGCTGAAATTTCATCCTCTATTTTACATGATTGGGTTGATAACAACATCAATTATTTTACCTTATTTTTTACTAGAATAAATATCCATTCATCCTCCCTTGATTATGTTTTGACTAAGAGAAGGACTTACATATTTTGTACTTGATCATACACGGTTTCCACAATTGGATATTTGAGGTTCACTTCCTCACTCACCTTATTTTGTGTTACACCCATTTATTCCTCTTCACAAGAGATGCGTTGCACACTTCTTCCTATTCTTATATAAAATAATGTTTTTTAGTACACATAATAAAATGTATCCCATTCTCATTTTTATCTTCCTCTCCCTTCAAATGACTTAGAGTGTACCTTTGTCCATCTTTCTTAACACTCATTATGTTATCTCTTTCATCATACAACATGTCATTATCAGATTTTCATTGCATTAAAACATGGAATGAATCCATATGCAATACATAACACAAGAAATTTCTCTATTACCCACCAATTTTCATATCAATCTCATAATGTTACCATACAATGATATCATGACCCTCTAATAATAAATATATATATATGGATTTGGGTGTGGTGTACATACCAAACTTATCTTACATACCATTTCAAAGGACACTAAGTTATCCTAACTTCCACTATCAACCACAACATTACAACTTATATTTTTCCCCATTTTTTTATTAAAAAAGTTTATTCATAAACTAGGTGGATATTCCACACTAGGCTTCACCAACATGGATATTATACTCTTAACTCAATAAGTTTATGTTCTATACTAGTTTTCTTTAAAAAAAAAGAGATATGAAGTATTGGAAATGAATTATAAAATTCTAAACCTAAGAATGAAACATATATTAGCATAGACAAAATAACAACACATGAATTACTTTAAAGAAACCTAGTGTTGGAAAAACTTCAATGGGTGAGATGATTGCACTCCCCTTTCCACTATGTGATTCAGAAAATGTACATGTTACTACCAAATCTTGGAATTCATGGACAAATATTACACTAATACCTATATAAAGCTTGCATACAAGATTAATTTATACCTTTTAGACACCTCTTCAGATAAAACCAACATTGAAACAATCACTAAATAACTAAGAACAACTGAAGATAACATAAACCAAGATTCAAATTTTCTATTTTGCAATGTGAATCTAATTCCAAGACCATTATGTTATTTAAATTCCACAAAATATATATTTATACCCTCTACCTCAAGAATATTTCAAGGCTCAAATGAACTGAAAATGGGAAGAAGAAATTTTTACAACCATTCATCTTTGGGATTTGTTTATGGTGGTGAAATTATCGATTAATGCAGATTGGCAATTACATAACTGTTAGGGTAGTTTCTCAACCTCCACATAAATATAGCAGTGGTTCTATTATCTATAGAAAACACCTTATTTTATAGAGTATAAAAACACTGAATTCATCATAATTAAGATGTTCAGTTTGCCTCCACACTGACTCTGCCATTACAACATATCTGATCTGATTTTTTTAATACAAGAAGTGTCTTATAATAGTGTCTTACAAACAAGAATTACATAAAATTGTGTGTAATGGAAACATATAGTATACATGACTATTACATTAAGATCTAATTTTGGATCATGCCTCACTAATTTTAGGCTTTTAATCCCTTAAAAACTTTCATAATTTCATAAGTTAGTATATATCCCCCCTAATCTTATCTAGAATGTCATTTGTCCTTTCCTAGTAGCTAACTCTTTAACATATCCATCTAATTCTCTTACACTCCTCTTCACATTATTCTTTCCTTCTTTTATAATAAAACATAATCCTCCAATTCCAATTGACTCTCCAGAGTGTGGTATTCAGTTGAAGGCAACAATAACCCTTCATCTTCACTATCTAACATAAAAGGCTAAAAAGACATATAAGTTTTCAAAATTTAAAACTAAATAAATCTTCATATAAGGAGTAAAATCAAGTCTAAATTCATTATTTCCCACTTTTTCCACTATTTCAAATAGATGACACCTAGGAGGCTTAAGCTTACTAGTCTTACCTTTGAGTCTCTCTCTACTCAAGTGAAGCCATACCTTGTATCCAAAATATAAATTATGATCAGTTCTATGTTGATCATGCCTTGCTTTGTATTTGGCTTGTGAATCCTTCAACCTCTCTTGCACTTGGAAGTGAAATTTTTGAATATTCTCAATGAAACTTTCAGGTTTGTAGACTTATGGATCCACTTTCCCATTTTATTTTTATGGTTGTCTCATAACAACATCAAATGCACATGGATGTAAGTAGCCAAAAAAAAGTTTTTAAAGGATTTTTTCTAGTATAATAATGCATTATACTACTATAAAAAATTTCACTATATAGAAAATTTTCATCCCAAGTCTTAAGATGCTTCTTAGTATACCCTCTCAAGAGTTTTACCAATGTTTTGCTCACAAATTTTATTTGCCCATCGGTTTGTAGGTGAAAAGAGGTAGATTGTTTCAAATTGTTAGCCATCTTCTCCCATAATGTGGAATGAAACTTACCAACAAATTTTTAGTCCTTATTTGAAACAATATAACTAGGCAAACCGAAATGAACCCACACATTAGCAAAGAATAACTTAGTTGCATCACTATATTTGAGGTCGTTTTACAATGAATAAGAATACACATATTACTAACTAGTCTATAACCACAAAGAGATAATCATGCCCATTCCTTTATATGGGTAACCTACCTTCAAAATTCATGCAAATATTTTCCTATGGTGAAGAATGAACTGGTAATGACATAAAAAATTCAACTTCCCATTACTAGGCTTGTTTGTAATACATAAAAAAACATCCCCTTATGAACTTAGCAACATCATATTGCTTATTAGTCCATTAAACATACCTCTAAAAATGTGTAATAATCTTTTTAACACAAAAATGTCCTATAAATTTTGAAGTATTTGTTTACCTAATTAGCTAAAATATTTCCTCATTTGGTACACAAAGCTTACCCAACTAGTAGAGTAACCCATATTTAAGGTAATATTCCTCCTTGGGCTCAAATATTTCACCTTAGGACCTCGTTTATTGAAGAAATGGATCCCCAAAATATCTATCACTCTCATATCCCTATAGATAAGACTCACACATAAAAGGATCAATAAGAGTTATGGTACCCATGGTCAAAAGTAAAGGAGGTGTAGATAACATCTGATCGAGTTTGTAGTCACACATTCATCCTATTTGATAATCAAATGAAATTATTGCAAAAACCCCATCCACTTATAGTGTTGTTGTGACTAACACACTCCCAATCATTTTTTGAATAGGAACCCATTTTTTAGGAATAAATCTTGGAAAGAGTTTAGGATCATATGAATATGAGCATCTAAAAATTTTAATTCATATGATCCAATGGTTTATGGTTTTATATTTCATTTTAATATGTTCTAATGGTTATCTCATGAATAATCTTTAAAAGGGTGCATGCAAGACAACTAGGTTTTCAAGACCCTATTTTTTTTAAAAATCACCATAGTTCACTACATTTTGGTGCATTCTCACATTATTCAAGTGAGAACCTATTACAAGAGTCATGAGGCTTTATAATGGATCTTTATATTCTTTATGCATTTTTTTTAATATTAATCACTACTTTACTTATCTAAAATGTATATTTTGACACTACAATATGTTTATATTGGCATATAGGTTTTCCCATGCATCACATATACTTTGTACTTTTATGTAATAATTCCAAAAAACATTGCATGATAGAAATTTGATTGCAAGATGAAAAGTGCCACAATACTATTTTTTATACACATCACAATGCTTGTTTTTCCTCACAATAGATTTTAAACTTTGATAGTCCAAGTTATTTATAGGATGACACGTGTCATATTCATAACACCTCACAACCTTACAAATTTGGATCTCACATATTTCTCAACTTAAATGGCTCAAACCATATTCTAAGAATTGCATAACTATGAACCAATCAGAGGATGTCACATGTCATAATTTCCCAATCTCGTGACTAATAACTACTCACACTTTCAAAAGAGTTTAGATAATAACTAATAATTGCATGACCATGAGTCAATGGTAATGTGATTCATGCCACTATTCTATTCACCATACACTATTTTATCTTAAGGGATTCTTTGAGTCTCTTAAAAATATGAGAATATGAACTAACCACAAGATGCAATGTGTCCAACTCCAACAAACCCATATAAATATATGAGTAAATCATGTCATTGATAAGTTCAAGAACTACAAGACTTTGAACCCATCATAGAATAACATGTGGATTACACAATCACCCACACTTTGACTAAGCCCAAATTCATGGTGAGCAAGAAGTGATATAACATCTAAATAAGTAACGTGATGATGGCATGTGGATGTTTTGGGTTTATTATTTGACAACACATTAAATAATAGTCAAAATCATAACATAATAGGAAAAGGGCATTCAATTAAATTGAAAAAGTCCACCTTTAAAAATTAATACTCCCAAAAAATGAAATTGAGTATGTCATCCTAAGATTTAAAGTGGAAACTAAAAGAAAATTGATATCATTGATCAAAGTTTACATTCAAAAGAGATTATTATTAGAGACCAAATTCCTTCCAAAGTGCATAGAGAGATTATGAGGCTAGTTTGTAATGAAATTGTAGCACAAAAAAATAGTAATAAATATTGAATGAACAATAATAAATTATTATATATTTTATTTCAACACACCACAAGTATTCATAGACATTGTGTTCATTAGAAATGCATTGGGCCTAGGATTCAAACATTACAATGCCATTTTTAATGAAGTGGAAATAATGAGACCCATTCCATATGAGGATAACCCTTCCTTCATAGATAATCACTACTCAAATGATATCATGGCTCTAAAAATGTGGGACTTCATCAAGTAGCTATAAAATTAGAGGTATTTCCCTATGTAGACCTTTTTTACAATGTGTTTTCTATAATTATATATCAATATGGCATGGTTATATCTTTGAAGAGGAAAAATCAAATAGCATTCCTAGCTAACATGGACACATAAGGATATTATTAATCACCTCATCCCATAATAGTGTATAATCAAACAGTCATGGTAGAATGGCTCAATAGTCACAACGTGAGAGAAATTATAAAAGACTGATATGAATACCCCAATAATTGGGTCAATAGGGAAGATGTAGACAAAACTCCCATTTGACTATTCAATTCTAACATCTAGATTGGTAAGTATTTAATGAATAGATGTTATGAGTTCTATGATATTGTTCATGTTAGTAATATCTAGGTTCCCCTATTATCCTTGATCATCAATGATAAACAAATCCCTACTCTAGTGGAAATTATTTCATTAAATTTGAGATGATAGGTCATAAGAGTTAGGGATGAACATAATGTATATATGATGTCCTCCTACCTAGTTGACACTACATGTTATAATTTTATATTTTATATAATTACATGATGTAATTATACCTCCATGACTATTTTCAACTTCAAATTATCCAAGTTTCATGCACACAAGTTCATAACTTTCATTCAAAAAATTTGGGATTGTTTATATCCACCGATTTACCAAGTTATTAATGAATTACCAATGTTAAGGATTTTTGCGGAAATTAAATAATCAATCACAAGCATGGGATCCTATTGGTACTACCCATATTACATATTAATCAATATTTAAGATTTTATAGTATCTCATCTAAGGCTACCCTAATATGTTCTAGACAAACTCAGAGAAGAAGATTGCTTACCAAATTATCCATCAAATTAGTGGATTATGAAAAGAGAATATACATGTTCCATGGCCTCCAATTCTATAAAAAGTATACAAGAACATTTTAAAGGTATTACATGCATTTCATAGATAACAACTCATAGGTCTTTTTTTAATTTGGATGGCTGTGACTTAATAAAATGGGATCCTAGAGGCAATGTGAAGGCCCAACTAAGGTCAATATGGGGGAAAGTGTCACTAGTGTATAATCACCATTCTCACCTCCATGATTGGGTGTATATTAATTCAAAAAATTATGAATAATTATAAATAAATATGTAGATTGCATGTATTATAACTTCACCTCCAAGGTAAGAGTGTACATCTTATGATGATGATCCCCATATAGATGCATACTTAAGGGAAAAGGTAATACATATAATTCCTCCTCCAATAGTTTCTCAAATAATAATTACATCTTATGAAGTACCATAGTCCCTTTTTCCACCTCTTGTTCAATTCATTATTCTTCTTCACAAGTTTAAATGTTGGATAATCCCCCTGTGAGACCGATTGTTGAGAAATCAATTGGAACTCCCCTCATTATCCTTCCATGCCTCAAATGGAAGATTTTACACTTGACACTCCTTTATCAATGCCCCAAACTAAAGCTTTATGTTTCCCTAAGAAAATTTATTCATATTAATAAAGTGTATTATAGGCAATTGGCTCTAAGAACTTCCACACAAATCCCTCATGTGTTTATTTTTCATATCTCTGGTTAAGCTTAGTCAAATTATCAAGTAGAAGTATCCCCTCTCTATGGAAATGTGACAATCATCCCTCATGTGTTGGTTACCATGATAACATTGGATAGACAAGTCTCTTAAAATGAGGCATAACTTTATATAAAGGCTCCATTACCAACAGTTGATCCATTAAAGATATTGCCCAAATCAAAAATCATTGTCATGGTTTAGTTACCTAGCATTATTATTCATTCTATATCTAAACTAAAGGAACCTAAGAAAAAGAGAATTTTCCAAGAATTATGTTGGACAAAGATCATTTGTCTTCTCTTTGAGATACACAGTCCACTCCTCTTGTATCGATCACTACTACTCCAATTACACATTTTTTCCTAACAATACCATCCAAACCCATGCCACCAAAACATGCACATCCTTAATTTTTTTTTACCCTATTATCACCATTTAATTCACCACTTCAATCCTTGCCATATCATTCACATTGTCCGCACTGTACATAGTCTCTATTATTTATATGCCCCATGAAGATGATAATTAGATTGAGAGCATCCAACTTGATAATTCCAAGAGGAAAGAAATTATAATAGTTAGGGAACCTAATATTAAACTTAAATTTGATAAAGATATAAGAAAACTCAAAAGAGTTTGTTGATGATGAAAATTATTCCATAAACTAATCAATCCTTTCACCTATCGCTAATGTTAAATTAGAATGGTACCAATTTATTTGTAAATTTATAAAGGTTCAAATACGATCCTAAAGATGCAAGGGATTTTTTTAAATGTTATGGGAAATAAAAATAGGCTATTGAATATAGCATATTCCATTATAATTCATAAATCCACTAATCAAATAATGAATCAGTTCATATATGAATATGTAATATATCTTATCTGATAAAGAAGGTCTATGAACAAGACAATCTATTGAAGGAAATAAATCTAATTTAATAATATAATATATTCTAAAATTAATATCTTGATTTACTATAATATCTTCCAAATAACATTAAGATAGTAAACAAAGAATTACAAATGTAAAATGAAGATAAGAAAGTAAATAAATTTATAAATATATCTTTAATAAATCAAGTAACATAGTCAAAACTCAACAATCAAGATAAAAGAATAAACTAAAGTAGCAATCAACTAAAAAAACATAATAAATTAATTAACAAATCTTAAAAAAATCTAATCTAAACTAATCAAGAATATAAATAAAAGTAATCTAAAACCTAACTAAAGAAATAAAACTAACTTAAGAAACCTAACATAAATAAGAAAATTAGGAATAAATAGTAAATTAAATACAAATTATATTAAAACTAAATAAAATAGATCAATTAGATATTAAACTAAAATTAAACTTAAACTAAATTAAAATTCAAGTCAAAATAAAATACAATATAGATAAAACATGCAAGTCTTAACAAAGTCATCTTAGAAAAATAGATCAATTTTATTTGAGAAACCAACATCTTCTTTACAAAATATAACTTTTAAAATCAATTAGATTAATGAAATGTCATAAACAATAAAATTTTCATCATTATTCAAGTTGAATACTCGGATTCTACACATAGGACTATAAGAGACAATCATCAAAAGATGTTAAACTTGACAAACTATAGATAATCTATTATAAATGAAATATAAAATTAGATAGACCTGATATGCCTAAGCAATATAATCAACCAACAAAGAAATTACCATTGGTCTATCTATAAAAGTCATGAAATCTCTGAGAAATTGCATATAAGAGAGAGATAAATGATTAACTTTGCAATGTATAAGTCTTCAATACCTATGTTATTCCTCCTCTTCAAATAAATCCTTGATCTCTTTTTATACTTCAAAATTGGTTGAAAATGAAGTTGTAACTAACCTTAGTTAATTGTTAACTTAAATAATTGGCTTTTATAAGTCAATCAATATTGACAGTTATTAGTTAATGTTTATTTAAGACTTAAAAGTCTGAAGGGATCAATTATTTAAAAATAGACCAGATATTTCCTAACATGTGGGGTCCCTATAATCAATTAATAATAAATAGAATAATGTATATTTCAATAAATAATAAGATAATTTCAAAGTTAAATAAAATTATTATCTATATTAATTCCATAATGCATATAATCAAAATACTTAAGCATATTATATATATCAAAATTTAAAAGTCTATTGTACTTCCAAAATATTATAACCAAAGTATCAAAATTTGAAATGTTCTTAAATCTTATCAGCTTTAAAAGTTTAACTTTGAAATTAAAATGTATATTTTTGATGATCAAGAGTCATCAGAATCAGATAGAACCTCAATCACAGGTTTACGCCTTTCATTAAAACACTTATTGTATTCTATTCAGGAAAATGGACTAACTTAGTTCTCAAATCACATTCAAAATAATCTACTACCAATTTAACCTACTTCACAACTTTGATTTCTATTGGAGTATCTGATTCATCCTAGTTGTTTGAATGCTTCTTTGAAGTGTTTACATCTATGACAAGTAGTGGATTTTCCAAAATTAGTTTCTTACACCTTATAATAGGCATTTTTTGAGGTGGTGTACACTCGCTAGAATAAGAAGGTAAGTCAAGATTCAAAAAAAAAATTGCATGGGCTATCTCAATGGCTAGTTGTGTTGGTTCATTAACACCATGGACTCTTTCTTGGCTGTATAACTGAATAGGCAACTACTTTGGATTATATTGTAGCTAATGGGAAGAGGTACTATGGGAATGAGATCTAGATTTAAATATATAGCCACAAAAACCACTATTACCCTTATTACCCCTATGATTTGTAGGATTAAAGGGTAGATTATTCAACACATTATAAAATTCAGGGTTAGTGGCACCAAAATGGATAGACATTTTGGCTCCTCTATTGGCATATCTAGGTCTAAACTGTCTATCCCTAAAACTCCCTCTAGGAAATTGCCTATTTGGTGCTTCCTAATTCAAAATATTAGAATTTTAATTCCTTTCCCAACTCCTATTATCTTTATCCATGCTCGAACCTGGTTGGTCCCAACCTGGCATCCTATATTTAGTTTAAAATATATTCAAAACTAATTATTATATGACTGAGTATCAACATGAATATATCAATTATGGAAATAAAATTTGTACTTATATAATCATTTTATGAACATTTCCATCTATATCAACAAAATAAATAAAGAATCTCAACTATTTGAAACTGAACCATTTAATGAAAAACTTCTGACTATGTTGTCTTATAAAAATATTCAAAAATGAAATCATAATAATAAAATTATATACTCATAATTTTATTTATCAAAATGTTCTACCATATTTATTGCATTATATTCTCAATGTATGAATGTCATCTCAAAATATACAATACATGTATTATTCTCAAACTGTAAACCACACAAATTTTTCAAACTGAACCAATTCAAAATCACTAAAAAAAATATTTCTACAAAATTTCCATTCATGACATCATAAACTACATGTATTTCCTAAACCTCTAAAAACTTAATATCAATAGAAACCATTCAATATTATAAGTTTTTTATAGAGTTGTTCTTTTTCAAAACATCCTTTTGAAACATTAGAAAATAACTTATCATAGTTTTCCTTAAACTGTTGTTGATGCACATACATGTATTAGTAGGTTCATATAGTGTTTAAGAAACACTTCTCATTTATGGATCTAAATAATCCTTTACATGAGTTGTTGGTTGTGATAATCATGTTATCCCTGGTAGATCAGAGGTAGAACAAGTTGACTATTTCATAAATTTATATTAGTTGGTGGTTGGGAACCACCATGGCTTAATAGTTGATCTTTGATTTTGGAGATAACCTATGCTAATCTGGATGAATTATGCTCAAAACCTAAGTACAAATATAAATTAAGATGAATATTCACAATGAAACTGATCTAAGTTGAACTGATAAAAAAGGAGTAAAAGGAAGGGTAGGGAAAAAATGAGAGGTGTTGTTGATATTTGTTTTAAACATTATGAAAAAGTTTCAATTTCATCTAAACATGCATTTAACCAATATTCAACATGAAATAGAATAAGCTCAAATCCCACCACACATTAGGCAAACATCTAAAGAAAGTATGAAAATATGCAAATTAGAACAAGATTTACTTTAAGAATTTTACCCCTACAAGCAAATAGCATTAGCCCAAATGTAAAAAGAGCAAATAAAGTGAAGTAAACCTAAGAACTTTCAGCTAATCTAGCATTAGCACAAATTAGCAACTCTGTATTTAAATATGCACAACCAAAATTCATAAAGGACCATTCAAATCTGAATATAAGATCAAACAAATGTGAGAGAAACCATGATAGCAATTCACACAAATAAATGAAGAAAAACTTTATAGAAGTCCTTGTTTATATTAATTTTCTCAAAAGTTACAAATAGTTTTTGGCTCCAAAAAACTCTTTCTCCCTTTACAATTTCTAATACCTATTTATATAGGCAATTCATGAGGTATGTCAGTTAGTAATGACAAATTATATTTGTATATATGTATAGGACAGCTATTTTTTTGTTATATTCTAGAAAAAATGACCTTCTCTAGTATAGTAACCTATAGGCAATGTAATTTACAAGTTGTACATGCCTTTACAAAAAGAATATTTCATTTCCAAAATATGCAATGCTAATTACAAAATAATACTCCTAATCCAACTAACTTTGGGATCCTAGTGCTACTAAAACCTTCTACCTTCCTTATAGGATCTTCATTATATAATGTTAATAATTGTCCTGAATTCAAGTGCTTGATTCTCTATCGAGGTTTTGATCAAGTCTTTCACTTAATATCTTGAAGCCTGCCATTGGCCAACTTGGCCTGTAGCCATGGAATTTTTCTTACTTATTTCCTCTTGTTTGGTTTTGACTAACTTTAAGGAATTGAATAAGTCAATCATGGTGTCCTCAAATAACTTGAATCTATCTTGGATTGACAAGATGGCAGTCTCTTCTAAAATCTTCTATTTTTGTATCTTGTCTTTGATGACTACCTAAAATTGACCATATTATGCTTGAGCTAACTTCAATAGATCCTCTTTAAAGATAGGAACCTCACCAGGCCTATGTCCTTCCACTAGAGTCCAACTAGTGAATGGTTCCACTTTTTGAAAGGTGAATTCCTCTCCAGTAATCATGGCCTTCTTTTATGTCACTCTTTCCAAGCTAGTGGTCTCTAGATTAAATTGAACCCTTATGGATGATTGAGTCACTTTTGGAGTTGGAGTTTTTATTTTTTTTCCACCTAATACTCGTGGGGTGGTCATTCTTTTCTCCTCTTCCTTTTGTAAAGACACAATCTATAGATTAAGCTCTTCATGCATAGTGATGTAGACAAACTTTGTTATTACCCAAAGATAGTGCAGATTATAGATTTTCTACAATTTTCCATAGTGGTCATGAATTTGTTCAAATTGCTCACTAGTGGTCTATGCTTTGGTTCTAGATTGAATTCTTCTTACATGGATGACAATTCAACTCTCTTAGGCTTTATTATGATTAAAATAAGGTTGAATTACGGATTTAGTGCATGTTAAGTCCCATTTGAAGGTATTTTTAGTGCTTTAATAATGGCATCTAGTTCAAATGATGAGATTTATATCATCCCTATGGCATTCTTATGGTACTTTGCTCATTAATATTTAAAAAGTGATCATTATATTTTAAAAATTCTACCCTAATCTCACACTGTTGGATTCTTTTTTGCACATATCAGTGTGGACTATTGATCTTGATCTGAAAGATTGAATGCCATTGGTTGCTTGCTACATTCCCCACAGTTATGACACTTGTCACTTTCATATTCAATTTGAGCTTTGTTGAAATGTTAAAATTGATCTCAAACCATTGATCCCATTTGAATGGATTAATCACACTCCATCAATATTGATCTACTTAATTATTTTTCTTGCTTTGTGAACCATTAATCTGAATGTGTACACTCATTCATATACCATCGATCTTTGGAAGATGCTTGAAATTTAATTTATAGAACATGGTTGTGCCACTTTTTGCCTTCACAATTATCCTTAGGACTCTTAACTTTTTAACATTTGATATGCACCATCTGATCATCTTTGTTTGAGTAAATATATTCTATTAGATCTCAATCTGAGGGGTGGAATGCCATTGGTTACTCAATTTTATTTCACTAATATTTTGACACTTATCACTTTCACACTTATTTTAGGGCTTTGTTGAAGTCTTGAATCAATATGCACTATTAGATTAATCCTACTTGAGCAAACATGTACCATTGATCTTTGGAAGATGTTTAAACTTTAGCTTAGGGTTGGGGCTTTGAATCTTCATCTTTAATATGACACCATTGGATCTTGATCACCTTAGAAAATATAGACCATTGATCATGCAGATAAAAATTATTTTTAAGTCAAGCTCAAGAAAATAAAAAACTTGGCATAAATTTTTTATACTATGGTTTTATTTCATGTTAACAAACATGGGTAATACCTTAGGATAAACATTTTAAGATAATTTTTAAACATGATAAAGGGGACCCCACACATAATAAAATACATGGCATAAAGTTTTAGGACAAGGATTTTAGCTAAAGTCTAAAACATAACAAAAGGACCCATTAGTTAGTTAGACCATGTGGAAATAAAAGGGACCAAGGGGGGTTTCAGACATAAAGGGAACAAACATGAAAATTTTAGACTAAGATTTTGTCATGTTAATAAACATAGGTAAACTTTGGGATAAAAATTGAGCTAAGTCCATGGCATGATTAATCATTTCCACGTAAATTATTCCTGTTAAATTTGAATTTGATTCAAAAGAACCTAAGCTAGGGTAATTTGAATGAGGGTTTTGGGATAATTTAAATTTGATTTTCAATAGACCAAAGGCTAGTAAAAGGCCAAATTAATATAAATTTCATGAAACCTAGGCATTGCCCATTCCAAATAGACTCCATTAGAGTTACAACCTGAAACATAAAGATCTAATATTAGAAACGTTAGGCAAGATTAAATCAAAATTATGAACAAATATGCCAACCAAATTAGGTGTGAATGATCTTCAAATGAAAATAGCATGCAAACATGCTAATGGTTCTCTGATCAAGTGAATTTTCAAATTTAAGGTATAAATTTACATAATTTGAAACAAGGGTCCCCATTCTTCAAAAATGGGGGTATGTTGACCTTCAAAACTGACAACTTATAGGAAAAACATAGCAATCTGTTAGAATTCAGAGACTCTGATTTAGACTAATAACTAGGTTACTTATTCCACTTGATCAGGCACCATTATTTAGATCAATTCATGGTTAGAACAAATATTGCACATGTAGAATTAGGATCAAACATCAATACATAGCCATGATGTGTGTGTGCTTTGATTTTAATTACTAGTTGCCATAGGATTTAGATAACAACTTTTAGATTCATGAACTTAACCATTAACATTGACTTAAAACATATTTAGATGTTCATTAAGAATCATGATTTGGCTTAGGGAAGGCTTGGGCATTGCTCTGCTACTAGCCAGGCATCCAAAGCCCTGACAAAGATACATTTGGTTTCACTCAAGGCCTTTCTCCATTACCAGCCAAGTGTCCATAGCCTTGGTGGAGATTACTAAAATCACCTCTACCTATAAAGTCTTTTAATTTTTTTGTAATAAGATCTTATTTTTTGTATATTTTAGATCATTTTTGACTTTCTATTAGAGGTTGGAAACTGGGATAGCCAAGTTCTTAGGATTTAATTATATGTTTAGTCTTTAGGGTTAGGTGTGGAGCCTAATTGTCTTTCAAGATTAGAGCTTGAAAATCTGATGTTATTTCGACTGAGTTTTGGATCTCATTCTTTGTATATATGATGGCATGGGTGGTTGCAATGGGGGGAACCCCCATTCCAGGTTCTAGCAGGGGTGACCTCCTAGGTGGGGGGTCTGAGGACTATGCATCCCAGTGGGGGTTCAGGAGTAGTGCCCTCAAAGCAAAAAAAATATTAAAATTGCCTTGTAAAATTATAATTATATAGTCAATCTGGGCTATTGATTAAAGGTTTCTAGATCTGATGGTAAAGGTTATGTTTAAGTATTTTTCACCCTAAAATGTATTGTTATATAGCTGAGAAAAAAAAGATGAAATATATGGCACACAAAGAGAAGGAAAAAATAGGTAGAGAGGTGTAACAACATTTTTTACAGGATTTGTTTCTCCCTTGTATTACTAAAAATAATATACTAGACAAGTTGGGTGAACCACATTAAATCTGATGTCTCTTATTTTTTGCATGTTTATGATTATTTTCTATATTTTTGATTGATTCATTTCATAGTTTTTCTTATATGTGATTTGGGGATAAATCTATGTTTTATTTTATCTAAATATTCAGAAAATTATCTTCGATTGAAAACTTTATCCCAAGTAATTAATGTTTTTTAAGTGCAAACATGGATTTGTCCTAATAATTCAAGCTTTCACCCTAGATGTGCAATCCTTATTAGAACCAAACTTAGATCAGAACAAGGTTTAGAATCTCAAGGAACAATTATCCTACTTATTAGTCTTTTACTAGTTTCTCTAAACTATAACATTAACTTCATATTCCAATAATCCATGATCAACCACTACTGAGAAAACACACCTGCATTTCTGAAGTATGGAGTTCCTTCTGAGCAAATGGATGAATTTTGAGCTAAAGTTTGTCTAGAACAAACTTATTAAAATCAAGGAGTAAAACAAATAAATCAAACACACCAAAGAGAAAATCAAACAAATGTGAAGCAAACAAATATATACAAACACTATGTACAAACAAGGGAGAGGAAGAAAAGAACAAGAAGGAAACTAATCTAAAGCCTACCCACACTAACTCTAACTATCCTTATAGTTTACTCCATAAAGACTCCAGGTGGGACAATAGAGAAATAGTGCTTGAGGTATTGCCCATTGATTGGAAATGTAATCTCTACTCCTTGAAATTCTTTTAGTTTTAAGGTGTTATTCCCTAGAATCTTAACAACCTGATATGGGTCAATCCATAATAGTGTGAACTTCTCATATTTTCCCTTTGGTTTTGAGGCTTTGTCCCAAAGAAGAACCAAGTATCCTTGTGTAAACAACTTTATCTTTGAGCACTTATCAAACCACATCTTAACTATGGTCTGGTGTCTATTGAAATTGGCAAAAGCTTCCTCTCTTACATACTCCATCTGTATGATGTCAAATAGCCTTGAACTTGTAATTCTTAATCCTCCTCCATGTATTCTTAATGGACTTGTATGTAGCTTTAATTTGATGGAAAATATAGGTTTTTGACCATATACTAGCAAGAATGGTGATGCCTTGAGAGCTTTATTAACTCTTATTCTATCTGCCCAAAGGGCATACTTGAGTAGCTTGTGTCATGTTTTTGGTTTATCAGATGCAAAATTCTTTATTGCCTTCATCAAGTTCTTACTTATTGATTCATACATTCCATTACCTTGAGGGTAATAGTTTGATGAGAACTTGAGAACAATATTGTTTTCATATGCCCATTTAGTCATCTCAATGGATATAAAGGCATATCAATTATCACAAACTAGAGACACTGGCATTCCAAACCATGTGTATATGTTTTCTTCTAAGAAGTTGATCACCTCTTCAATCTTGCATTGCTTGGTTGTTATTAATTTAGTCCATAATATGTAGTAATATATGGCAGTTAGAACATACTTGTGACCATCTAAGGAATTAGGGTTGATGGACCCCATAAGGTCTAATCCCTATTAAGCAAAAGGTTTATCAACCATGACTAGCTTTAATGGCATGGCAGCCTTGTGCTCTTTAGCATTGAATATTTTACATGAGTGGCATTCTCTCACGTGTTTATGATCATTTTTAAAGATAGTAGGCTAGTAGTAACCAACATTAAGGATCTTGTGAGTTGTAGTCCTTCTAGATGGATTTATACTTCCCAATTTTTCATGAAAAGTGCTCAAGATCTCAATCGCCTCTTCCTTAGAAACACACCTTACATAATTGCCTTCAAATTTATTCTTGTAAAACACTTCATACTTTATCAAAAAATGTGTTTCCTTCAACCTTAAAGCTCTTTTTTTCTCTCTACTTAACCCTATAGGAAAATAGCCATTGATTAGCAAACGAACAATAGGATCATAACAATTATTGGGTTAAATTTTTTTTAATTACCATAACACTCAATTTGGGATTAGTATTGGAAATTAACTAAATTAAACCTTATCATCTTACCAACTTTGTAGTCTTCATCTCTATATCATATTCTTGGATAACAGACATCCACTTACCTCTCCTTTCTCCAAGTTCATATTGATGAAACACGAGCTTAGTAGTAGGGTCTAGTAGTATTACATGTACCTTATTTTTAAGGATATAATGCCTAAATTTATTCACTACCTTGACCAGAGCACATCTTTATTTTTCAATAAGAGAATAATTAAATTCAATATTTTTTAAATTAGTACTCATGAAAGCAATAGGATGATCACATCCATCTATCTTTTGAGCTATGATCGCTATAATTGTATAGTCAAAAGTAAAAGAGTAAAGATAGAAGTATTTAATAAAGTATGGACTTATCAGCACAAGGGGCTTGTCATTTTGCTTCTTTGATTTTTTCAAAGGCTTTCTTGGTCTCTTCACTCCAAGTGATCTTAGCATCTTTCTTTAACATGTCATTCAAAGGTCTCACTATTTCTACAAAATTAGAAATAAACTTCCTCAAAAATTTGATTTTTCCAAAGAAAGACTTTAATTTCTTCCTATTATTATGGGTTTCTTTCTTTGATATTGCATTTACTCTATCTAGGTCTATAGAGATACCCTCCTTAGTTATAACATGTCCCAAAAATTTTCTCTTGGTTACACAAAAAATGCTCTTCTTTGGGTTGAGATAAATTTCATACCTTCTACACCTTTCAAATACTTGTTGTAACTGCATGATGTCATCTTCCCTATTCTTTGAAATATAGTTAGGTCATCCATGTAAATAATAATGCATTTACCTATAAGGCCTTAGAATGCATGATATATTATTCTTTGAAATATTACACCTGCATTTATCAAACCAAAGGGCATTCTCTTATAGGCAAAAGTGCCCCACTTAGTAGTAAATGCAGTCTTCATTTTATCTTCCTTATTCACTAGCACTTGATTATACCTTGAAATCCATTAAGAAAGACATCATAGTAGAACTGAAAAAAATTGGATTACTTGGTCAAGAGAAGGTAGGGGATAATTATCCTTTTAGATGCTCTATTCAGATTTCTAAAATCAATGCACAATCTAATTTCACCATTTTTCTTCCTAACTGGTATTAGGTTAGCTACCCAAGTGGAGTGTCTAATGGGAAATAATATCTTAGCATCTACTAACTTCTTGACCTCTTTATATGTCATTCATTTTAGGACATGGTTGATTAGCCTGTGTTTTTGCCTAAATGGCTTGAAGACTTCTTTTAAAGGTATGGTGTGGTTTATGACCCTAGGATCAAAGATCTTTAAGTCATCATAGGAATATGCTATTACATCCTTATACTTGGTTAGTAAATATTTTTCTCTCTTGGTTTCAATGTTTGTGTAGGCTATACCAATGTTCAACAATTGAGGTTGGCATTGGTAACCTAAGTCAATTACATTATAGTCCTTCCCATCTACTTTGGGGATTTTGACAGTCTTAGCTAGTTTATTAGAATCAAACTATCTTTATAAGGCTATCATCCCTTTGAGGATTTTATTATCATTCAACTAAATAGCCTTGTCATCAAATTACCTTCAAATTTATCATCATAAAGGGTATTTTCACTATCTTCATCAATGATGTGAGCCTCAAATACTCATGAGCTAGTCATGAATTCTATGATTTGTTGATCATCACTGAATACTTGCAAGTGGTTAACATTATTTGGCATTGAAGGACATAGGACTAATTCAATGGTAAGGCTTTGTAACTTAGAACCTTGATTGGGTATAAGGTTGGTTGCAACTGAAGCAAGTTCATCAACAGCCTTTTTTCCTCCCTAGGGATTGACATAATGTTGAAAGCATCAAAACATTTGATTAAGTCCCACACTCTAAATTTATATTTATTAAGATATGACAACTTGCATTGATATCTACTTCTGACCTGATTAACTATTAGTCTATAATCACCAAATATTAATAGTTCTTTTATCTTGTGTTTGATTGTAAATTGTAATCAGAGAATAAGTGCTTCATACTTAGCCAAATTATTAGTGCATGAGAATTAAAGTTTTTAAAAGGCATTGTATTCTTTCCCAATGGGATGGATTAATACAACACCTAATCTAGACCCTAATTTACATCTAGCACCATCAAAATACAACTTCCATAATCTAAGAATAGCATGAGAAGTTTTAGAGTTACATACCTTTGTGGTGTCAAGAGTGTAAGCTCCTAGATATGAGTTAACCATGTTGACCCTCTCATTGGTTACATTATACTGGGTGATCATATGCTTTATTTTGGGTTCCCTTTCTATCTTGATCTGATTTGGAACTCCTTTTCAGGGTAACCACATGTGTGAATAGTTAGTAGACATGTAATTATTCAAATATCTATTCCATTCTCTACTTAAAAGTATTTCATAAGCATCAGGGATGTCCACCACTCAGATGCCAATGAATTGTTATATCATTGGTTTAGAAGCAATCTACATGTGAACATTCAACAATTCACTAATTACTTTGACTCTTGATCTATCTAATTGAGTTACAACCCTATTAGATTTAATTAGAGTCAAACCTAATTTCTCACAAATACCTTTAGGCATAATATTTGCAGATACATTAGATTTTAACAAATAATTATGCAAATTCTTACCAAGATCTTGATTATAAACAAGAAAGGTGGAACATCTACCTTACTTTTATGTATTACAACATTAGTATGTACATAATTTTGTGGTTTGATAGGATTTTTAGACAAGTCTTCAAACAACATATCCCTTTGTTCTGTAATCTAAGTCAACTCATGCAAGGTAATGTTAGCTTTGATCTTTTTAATGTCTTCTACTATATTATATCCAGTTCTATTGGAAGAATTAGATGTATTAACATTAGGTTTATAGGTACTTCCCTTAGGAGGCTTTACATTGTTATCTAATTTAGTATCAAGAGTGTCAAAATGATTTGGTGGGGTCAAGGTAGTCAAAGGTTTTTTCTTCTCCCTGTTCCTCAGAGGGTAGGTCTTCTTCAGATATTTTTGAAAATCATGAATCTCTTCAGGGATATCCTCAAGCTCATTCTCTTCTTGGAATGGGAACTCAAATGTCTCCACCATAATATTTGAATCAGTAGATTTAGATGACCTTAAAGAACTTGAATTACCTACACCATTATCTTTATTAGGTATAACTTCAAAAGTATCCAACTCTTCTTGAAAAGATTCAAAATCATTGAAAAACTCTAAACAATCTAAGTCACCATTATTTGAAGTATAATGAACTATATAATAGTTAGGCAAAGATACATCACCAAAATTTATATCAGGCACATTCTAATTAGCAGATGACTCATTGTTATGGCTATTGTTATTATTTGGTAATCTATTTGAAGGACTATTAAACCTTTGGAAAGAGAAGTTCCTATTAGAATTTTCCCCAATATTTCCAACTTGTTTTTTTAGCTAAATGAAATTAGTGCTTAGATTTTAAATCATTTTCAAGATAGAATAATTCTCATTCTTGGGTCCCTCAAAAGTATGGACTTGAGTATTGCTACTAGTTACAAGCATCAAAGCTTTTTGGTCTTATGAACTAGATATACTAGCAACATTATTCAAGAATCCTAGGTTTTGGCCAAGATGTGCATGACTCAAAGGCAATTGGGTTAGGACTAGAATTTGATTTAAGGTAGGCATATTTTTATTGGCATTGGGAATGACATTCAGAATAGGAAATTTTGGATTAATTTTGGAAATATTGTATTTCATTTGGACTTGTGGTTACATTTGATCATTAATGATCATAGGTTCAACTTAAGCTAAAGCTAATGTATTAATCACTCGAGTAGATATTTTAAGAAACATAGAAGTCACAGAATCCAAGGCATCTTTGTATATCTCTAAGGCTAAATCCTCATCAGGTCTGTAAGGAGATATGGTTCTTATAAATATTTTTTGGAATCTAGCATTAAAGGATCTTATGGGCTCATTTGAGTCTCTTTTGACTATGGTAAACTATTGGTATAGGATACATGGACTAATGATTTTACCAAATTGATCATTGAAGTAATTATTAAAATCATTCTAGCTAGTTGTGTAGTTTTTAAGAAGATTAAGGAACCATTCATATACATCATCTTTGAAAGTAAACCAAAATAATCTGCATGCCACATTTTCATGAACAACATTCAAAAGTCTTAAAGTAGCTTTGAAGCTTTTAATGTATTATTTAGCAGTTACAACACCATTAGGACTAAAAGTAGGTAAATACTTTTTAGGATTATGAGGAAGGTCATGTATCACACCTGACACATTAATCAAAGAACCACCTAGCCAAGCCATACCTTGATAGGGATTAAACACAGGAGCACCTTGAATTGATAAAGTTGGTTGAGACTTTACGTTTGTCTCACCTAGTTCTCCTATGCACTTCTAATGAAAGGAGGGGAACCCTTATCTCTGAACGTGATCTGGTCCTTATCATTGGAAATTTTAGCTTGAGATCTTCAAACCCTATTTAAAATAAAATGTGTAAGTCTTATCTTTATAAATAATGATGATCATACTTGCACATTAAGCAAATTTTACACAAATATGTATAAATAATAGCAAAGGACATCAATATTTAAATAAATTAGCTCAAAGATGTGTCTAAACATGTAAATATGAATGATCTTTACACATTTCAAGCTCAAATAAACTCAAATTTGTAGATATCCAATCAATCTTTGAGCAAAATAGATACCACTAACCTCAAACTCATTGGATTCATAGATCTCAAACTATCTTTACCATAATTACTCATGAATCTTCAAAGAATATCTATCTTTGTCAAAATAAGCACAAAGACTAGTTTGAAACCATTAATATCAATGATCTTTACACAAATATGCTAAAAGAAACACAAATATTCCAAGAATACATCAACCTTTGAATAGAATTCACCAAAATTAGCAAAGATGTTGCAATTTTTTAAAGATTTAACTGGCCCTCCTTCTAGTGCCAATTTTTCCCCTTGTTGATGCATTTAAATGTATTAGTAGGTTCATATAGTGTTTAAGAGACACTTCTCATTTTTATATCCAAATAATCCATTGCATGAGTTATTGGTTGTGGCAATCATGTTATCCCTGGTGGAATAGATTAGTTGGTGGTTGGAAGCCACCATGGCTTAATAGTTTATATTTGATTTTGGAGATAACCTATGCTAATTGGAATGAATTATTTTCAAAACCTAATTCTAAATCTAAATTAAGATGAATATTCACAATGAAACTAATCTAAGGTGAATTGATAAAAAATGAGTAAAAGGAAGGGTAGGGAAGAAAAGAGAGGTGTTGTTGATCTTTGTTTTAAACATTATGACAAAGTTCCAATTTCATCTAAACATACATTTAACCAATGTGAAACATGAAGTAGCATAAGCTCAAATCTTATCACATGTTAGGCAAACATCTAATGAATGTATGTAAATATGCAAATAAGAACAAGATTTACTTTAAGAATTTTACCCCTGTAAGCAAATAACATTAGCCTAGATGCAAGAAGAGAAAATAAAGCAAAGTAAACCTAATAAATTTTAACTAATCTATCATTAACATAAATTAAAAACTCTATATTTAAATATGCACATCCAAAATTCACAAGGACATTTAAATATGAAAATAAGATCAAACAAATGAGAGAGAAACCATGATAGTAATTCACAAAAGCAAATGTGGACAAACTTTGTAGAACTCCTTGCTTATATTAATTTGTTTAAAAGTTAAAAATATTTTTTGGCTCCTAAAAACTCTCACTCCCTTTAAAATTGGAAATACCTCTTTATATAGACAATTCATTAGATATGTCAGATAGTAATGACAAATTATATTTATACATATGTATAAGATAGTTGTCCTTTCTATTATATTCTAGAATAAATGAACTTTTCTAATATACTGACCTATAGGAAATGTACTTTACAAGTTGTACATGCCTTTACAAAAATAATATTCTATTTTCAAAATATACAATGTTAGTTTCAAAAGAATATTCCTAATCCAACTAACTTTGGGACCTTGGTGCTCTACAGCCTTTTGCCTTCCTTGTAGGATCTTCATTCTATAATGTTTCTCAATGATCAACTGGAGGTTAACAATGGGTCTCATGAACAACTCTTTGTCTTGATCTCCTAGGTTACTGAGATTTTTCTCAAATCTCTCCAAAGCTTGTTTGATGCCCTTGCATCTCTTATCTTTTCTTCTAATGATAAAATTAGGCCCATGACCTTATGATAATCATCCCATAGCTTTCTTTGAACTTGGTTCCTCCCCTCCTATATGAATTGAGAAGTTCTCTACTTAAACTCCTCATCAGTGATAAGGCCCAAAAGACTAAGTGATGTGAGATCTTTGATTAAGATACCCAATATGTGTAGCATTTTATCTTCTTACTGTTTGAAGTCCTTGAAATTTTCCTCCATCTATTTGGACCAACTGCTCAGGAATTTTATTTTGTCCACCAATATAGTCATGGCCATATCTAAATAGGCTAGGTTGATTGTCTTGAATTTAGGGACTTGATTCTTGGTCAAGGCTTTAATCAAGTCTTTCACTTAATATCTTGAAGCCTATCATTGGTCAACTTGGCCTATAACCATGGAATTTTTCATACTTATTACCATTTGTTTGGTTCTGACTGACTTTAATAAATTGAATAAGTCATTTATGGTGTCCTCAAATAGCTTGAATCTAACTTCTTGGATTGACAAGATGGTAGTCTCTTGTAAATTATTTTGTTGTTGCATCATTCCTTTGATGATCACCTGAAATTGATTAGATTATGCTTGAGCTAGATTCAATGGGTCCTCTTTAAATATAGGAACCTCACCACACCTGTATCTTTCCACTAGAGTCAAACCAGTGAATGGTTCCACTTTTTGAAAGGTGAATTCCTCTCCATCAATCATGGCCTTTTTTTGTCACTCTTTCGAAGTTGGTGGTCTCTAGATTAAATTAAACCCCCAACGATGATTGAGTCACTTTTGGATTTGGGGTTTATATTTGTGTTCCACCTAATGCTCATGTGGCAACCATTATTTTCTCCTCTTCCTTTTGTAGAGCCACAATCCATTGCTTAAGCTCTTCATAGACAGTGATGTAGATAGACTTTATTATTACCCATAGATGGTGTAAATTAGGGACTTTCTATAATTTGCCATAGTGGCCATGAATTTGTTCAAATTGCTCACTAGTGGTCTACACTTTGGATCTAGATTGAATTCTTATTTCACAGATGATAATTTAACTCTCTTAGGCTTTATTATGATCAATACAAGGTTAAATTAGGGCTTTAGTGTGTGCATGTTAGGGCCCATCTGAAGGTCTTCTTAATGCTTTAATGATGGTAGATAGTTCAAATGATGAGTTTCATGGCATCTCTATGGCATTTTCATGGCACCTTACTTGTTAATATTTAAAAAGTGATCATTATCTTTTGAAAATTCCACCTTGATCTCAAACTTTTGGATTTTTTTTGCACAGATCAGCATAGACCATTGATCTTGATCCAAAAAATTGAATGACATTGGTCTCTTACTACATTACTCATGATTATGACACTTATCACTTTCATATTCACTTTGAGCTTTGTTGAAATGTCAACATTGATCTCACACTATTGATCTAATTTGCATGGATCAATCACACTTCATCAATCTTGATCTACTTAATTATTCCTCCTACTTCGTGGACCTTTGATCTAAATGTGTATGCTCATCTATGTACCCTTGATCTTTGGAATATGCTTGAACTTTAATTCATGGTACATGGTTTTGCCACTTGTCACCTTTGTGGTTATCCTTAGGACTCTTGAATTTTTAGCATTTTCTACACACCATTTGATCATCTTCACCCAAGCAAATGTGCTCCATCAGATCTCAATTTGAGGGGGGAATGACATTGACTGCTCAATTTTATTTCACTAAGATTGTGACACTTGTCACTTTCTCACTTGTCCCAAGGTTCCATTGAAGTATTGACTCAATATGCATCATTATATCAATCCTTCCCAAATAAACACATATTGTTGATCTTTGGAATATGTTTGAACTTTAGTTTAGGGCTGGGGTTTTGAATTTTCAAATTTAATCTCACACCATTAGATCTTGATTGCCTGAGAAAATATGAACCATTGATCATGCGGATAAAAATGATATTTAAGTCAGGCTCATGAAAATAAAAAACTTAGCATAAAGTTTTTAGATTGTGGTTGTATTTGGTGTTAATAAATATGGGTAAGACCTTAGGATAAACATTTTAAGCTAAGATTTAAATATGATAAAGGGGACCCTACACATAATAAAAGACATGGCATAAAGTCTTAAGACAAGGCTTTTAGCTAAATTCTAAAACATAACAAAAGGAAATAGTGGTTAGTTAGACCATGTGGTAATAAAAGGGACCAAGGGGGGTGTTGAGGTTAACATACCCTCATTTCTAAAAAATGGGGACCCATGTGTCAAATTATTCAAATTTATGCCTTGAAATTGAAAATTCACCTAATCAGAGTGGCAATAGCATCTTTTCACATTATTTTTATTTAAAGGTCATCCACACCATCATTTGGCTAACTTTTTTGTTCATAGTAATGGTTTAACCTTATATAAAGTACTAACATTGGATATTTGTGTTTCAAGCTATAGGTTTAATAGAGCCCATCTGAGAATGAACATGATTAGGGTTTTTTGTGTTTCAATGTTTAATTGATATTTTACTAACCTTGGTCTATAATTGATTAATATTTTGAAAGCCTAGACTAATGTTTTACCTAGACCTCTTAGTTCAAATTTAAAATTGGTGGGAGCCTTTATTTTAATTTTAAGAAGAAATAATTTAAATACCATGGACTTTGTTTAATTCTTTATCTTAAGGCTTGGTCATGTTTTTTAACACAACCAAACCTTAGTATAACATCCATCCTTAGTCTCTTTTATGTTTTGAGCCTCATTTTTGGTCTTTCTATTATTTGTAAGGTCCTTTTGCTACGTTTCTACCTTTCAATATTTTCCTTTGAGACTTTGTCCTAAAATAATTACCCTTTGGGTTTTATGTTTCAGATACTTTGTCCTGAAAAAATTACCCTTTGGGTTTTATGTTTTAGATACTTTGTCCAAATGCTTTCAAACTTGTCCCAAGAATTTTTTGCCAAAGCTTATCCTTCAGTATTTTTTTGAAGGGCACATACCCTTTGGGTTTTATAAAAGTATCTTTTGAGCCCTCGAAACATATCCTTCAAACTTTATGTTTAGGCCAGCGTTCCTTCAGACCTTTTGTTTAAGCCAATTATCCTTCGAGATTTTTGTCTAGGATTTCTTTTAGACATTTTGTCTGACAACTATACCCTTCAATACTTATGTTTTCAACATTATATTTTATTTAAACATTTTGTCTAACAAAATTTAGTCTTCGAGGGAAATGTATCAAAAATTTTATCTGAGATAATTTCCCCAAAAGAATGATCCTTCAAAAGTTTTGAAAATACCCTTTAAATTCCTGAAAGTACCCTTTGGGCTTTATGTAAAGTACCCTTCAGGAGTTTTGAAATGGACACTTGCCCTCTAAGATTATCCTTCAGCTTTTTTGAATGTGCCCTTCAAGATTTTTATAAGGGAAACCTTATCTTTAGATTGCCCTTTGACCTTTTTGAAATGGACCTCTGCCCTTTGAGATTACCCTTCAAGTCCTTTGAAATAGTCTTTTGCCTTCCTCAATTATCTTTCAAACTTTTAAAAGTGCCCTTTCCCCCATGAAAAGTTCCCTTCAGGAGTTTTATCCTAAGCAAATGCCCTACCAAGTGAAAATGTAGGGTCACTTTTATTACTTATCCTAAGGCCTTATCCCAAAGTTCCATCGTATTTATCTATACAATAAAACCTTAGGTTAAGACCTTATGCTAAGTCATAATTAACAAGTTTTTTTTATGATTAGCCTAGCTTAAAACTCTTAGGCTAAAATCCTTATGCTTGGTCCCTTTAATTATCCATGGATCCCTTTTGTTCTATATTTAAAACTTTGGTCCAAAATCTTTGTCCCTAGGTCCTTTTATTATTCATGAGGTCCCATATATTTTGTTTAAGACTTAACTTAATCCTTTTATCTTAAGTCTCGAGCCTCAATATCTTATGAAATGTATGGACCAATTAAGTTCAACTACTCAGATCCCAATCTATAACACACATTTAAGAGGAGGACCCAGATTGAATAGAACAAGATCAATGACTAAAAATTCAAGTAGTGGACCCCATATTAAAAATTGAGCACCTTTTTAGATCAATAGTATGTGTTCTAGTGTATATCCTAATGAAAAAAGTGTATCAAGTCAAAGCTTTTCAAACAAAGATATGATTTAACATAAGACCGACATGTGGCATAACCATGGAGCCCAGTATAAAGAGCCCAAAATCACCAATCAATCAACATGTGGCACATACAGAGTGCAAAGTGAACCAAAAGATGAAAAGTGGTAGGCTTGGTAGACATTCCCCATAGCTATTTTAAAATTGATAGTCACGTGACCATCAAATAGATTCTCATGAATGTCAAATGATGATCATGAGGACGTCAATCTTAACATAATAAATAGATCATATCATGCATTTAAATTTGACAGTCATGTGACTATCAGAGACATCCCCATAGATATTAAATTATAGTCATGAGGACATCAAATTTAAAATGGTAAAGAACCTAGTTCATGTGTTTAAAATTTATAGTCACACACCATCAAAACTGTCCTCATGGATATCAAATTCCAGTCGTGAGGACATCAATTTTAACATAGTAAATTGGGATCCAAATATTAAAGGGGAATGGTCATTTTTAGATAACAATGAATAAAATAACCTAGGATGTCATGGAAATACCATGTCAAATCTATATGAGTATAATAGGCCAAATCAAAGACCCTGTGGACCTAGTAATATAGAGGGTTGAGATCTAAGCTCACAGTGTTTGAACTAACTACACCATTAGAGCACTGTTTATCCTTGAGAAACTTGAAGATGGGACCATGCTTGTATGGGGTAGCATTCGAGAATAATGAAGACCCTACAGTAATTATGGAGCACATCATCAGTTGGTAGGTCCTAAGTTAGGTGAAATAAGAATATTCCTTCCATAACCAGCATTGTATAATATTCTAAAATAGGATATTCTTTTTAGACATTTATAGTTTGTAAAAAACATTTTTTATAAGTCAATCGATTAAAAAGAAACAATCATTTATTCTAGAATAGAAAAAAAAGACACCTATCCTATACACTTGTAAAAATTTAATTTGATGAGAATGACTGACATGTTCCCTTGTATCTTATAAAAGGAGCATTGTCAATTGTAAAAAAAGGGAGGGAGTTCTTAGAACCAAATTACTTTTTAAACTAGGAGTAATTAATATAAGAAAGGAATTCTACAAAGATTGTCTAGTATTTGCTTGTGTTCATTTTATCATGGCTTCTCTTTCACTTTCTTGTTTTGATCTCAAGATTTGAATGGTTCTTATGAATTTTTGGTGTGTACCTTTTAATTTTAGAATTGATAACTTATGCAAATGCTAGGTTAATTGAAGGTTCTCTATTTTTCTTCATTTTATTTGCTCTACATTTGTAGATGTGCATCAACTATCTACTTATAGGGGTAAATCTTTAAAGTAAATTGGGTTCTTATTTGCATCATGTCTCACATTCCTTAGGAGTTTTCCTGATGTGTGGTAATATTTGGGCTTAAGTTATTTCATATCACATATATGTTTTAGTGCATGCATGGATGAGACTTGAACTTTATCATGATGTTTGGAATGAAGAATAACAACATATCTTTCTACCCTACCCTTTCTTTTTAATTCTTTTTTATCTTGATCACCTTAGTTTAATTGCCATTCTAAATATCCATCTTAGATTAGTCTTTAGATTAGTTCTTGATCATAATTCACTTTTATTAACATAATTACTACATATTTCATATAGATATGATATTTAGCCATGGTGGCTCCCAACCACCAACTAATAAAAATACTATGAAACAGTCACTTGTTTTGCCTCTATTACACCAACAGATAATAGGATTATTGCAACCCATAGCTCATGCACTAAATTCCTAGAATTATAAAATGAGAAGTATTTTTAAACACTCTAGGCACCTATGGTACATATTTAGGCATCAAAAGGAGGAGATTTGATGGCATTTGAATGAGGGCATTAATCATATCTTTGTGAATTTACAAAATCTTTGCTAATTTTGGTGTGTTTTGATCAAAGATTGGTGTATTATTTGCATATTTAGGTGATCATTTTCTAAATTATGTAAATATTATCAATCTTTATGGTTTCAGACCAATTTTTGGGCTTCTTTTAGCCAAAGATTGATATTCCTTGAAGATCTATAGATATTCATGCAAAGGTAGTTCGTGCTTTGTGTATTCCCACGTCTAAGGTTAGTAATAGCAATTTTTACAAAGATTGACTAGTTCTTTGCAAATTTGAGTTCATTCAAGCTCAGAGGTGTAAAGATCCCTCTCATTAATCAATCTAGACGTATCTTTAATCTTTTTTGATTAAATATAGTTATTCTTTACATATATTTGTTTAAATTTGGCTTAACATGCAAACTTAATAATTGTACTCTACAAAGATCAGTTTGATGCATCATATTTTAAACAAGTTTCAAAGTCATAAGCTAGAATTTCCCAAGGCAAGGCTTAGGTGAGAGAAATTCCCAAAGTCTCAAACACTTCACTAGTTTAAGGTACTCATGTGTTTAAGGTATGGCTTGGCTAGGTGGTTCTTCAATCAACATACCAGGTATAGTACATGATCTTCCTCAAAAACCTAAAATTTATTTGCCTTATTTTAGTCCTAATAATGTTGTCACTGCTGAAGAACATATTAAGTCATTCAAGACTGCATTGAGATTATTAAATATAGTTAATGAAGATATAGCATGTAGACTGTTCCCATTTACTTTCAAAGATGTTGCATATGCATGGTTTCTTAACCTACCTAAGAACTACATTACTAGATGGAATGACTTTAACAATGTTTTCATTGATCAATTTGGCAAAATTATTAGTCCCTGTGTCTTGTATCAATAGTTTACCATAATTAAAAGGGATGTTAATAAAACCATCAAAGCCTTTAATGCGCAGTTCCAAAAAATGTTTAGTAGAATTGTATCCCCTTATAGACCTAATGAGGCATTAGACTTAGAAATTTATAAAGATGTTATAGATCCCATGATCTCCATGTTCCTAAAAAGGTCTCTTCTAGTCATAAACACATTGACCTAGGCCTACTCTAAAGCTATGATCATTAATGACCAAATGTAGCCTCAAGGTTAGATGGCATATTCTATGCCTAATGTCAATTCAAATTAGTCCATCCAAAATGTTATTCCTAATATACCTACTTTAACACTAATTCAAAACCATTTTACCTCAAGTCATACATATCCTAGCCAAAACCTAGAGTTCTTGAATAACACTACAAGTGGATCCCATCTACTAAATCATATAAATCTAATGCCCACATCTAGTAATAATACTCTAATTCATGAGCCTAAGACACCAAAAAATTCAAATGACTTGATATTATAAATGGTCCAAAATCTAAGCACTAACTTTCTTTAGTTGTAAAAACAAGTAGGAAATATAAGAGAGGGCTCTAATAGCAACTATGTTTCTCAAAGTTTCAATAGGCCTCCAATTAGGTCTCATGATAATAGTAATAATGGATCATCTAAAAGAATACAAATGAGTTTCTATGATATAGATTTAGATGATCATTACAATATTTTTAAAACCTCTAAAATTGTGCCTAATCAAGACTTTATTGTAAGGACATCTAGCTTTGCAGGAACATCCCAAGGTTTCATGATAGAGGATTTTGGTTTCCCATTTGAGGATGAAGATGAAGATGAGGATGAGCTAATTGAAGAAGTTTCATCTAAAATGACTCGTGTTCCTAAATAGATTGCAATTAAATATCAATAGGACATCCTCATTAGAACATATGCACCTAAAGAAGAAGAGTTGCTAGAAATGGATATAGATCAAGTAAAGGATGATATTTCTTCATAAGGTAGTCAGAAAGGCAACCCACATAGATTTATTTTTAAAATGGATAATATCCCTAAAGAATATGATCATTGGCATAGGTCATACCATGATTTCTTAAATGGAATTAAAGAGATAGAGATGGTAGATGATGGGATAGAACAATGCATCGATGCTTCATCTAAGGATTTTACCAATGATTTGAAGTTCCTAGAGGATGATATTATTTTAGAGGTCCTAAACCAAGATAATATGGAGCTTGATTGGATATAAGGGCTACCTCTCTTCCCTAAAGATGAAAATGAAGTGGGTGAAACATATTAGAAATTGTCATATGACTTCATCAAGAGGTCAGGAGCATGGGACCAGCATGTTTCTAATGATGAGATTCCAGATGAACTTCATTAAGTTGATCAAGATGAAGAATCCTTTTGGGATGAATTGGAATATTTTTTTACAAATATTGGTAGTCCATTTCCACTTCAGTAAGAACTTAATGAAGACATCAGTCTAAGGATACTAGATGAGCTACCATTATTGAATGAAGGTGACAAAAGCCACTATTTATCTATGGATGAAGTAGAACTAGCACTCCTACTACAAAGTATAAGAATTTGGGAAGAATATGATTGGGTCTTAGATTTATATCTTCAATCCATGCATCTAAGAAGGCTAATAGGAGACCAAACTACATCACATATAAGACACAAACATATAAGTGATCATATCCACAAGAAGAGGCCATTGAATGGAAGTAATCATGCTTCAAGGTTCTGTAGTAGACTAAATAATTTTCCATTTGATCTAGGAGGTAAGTACTTTATGTAGTTAGTGTAGGGCTTAGTTTAGTTTCTTTCTTATTCTTTGTCTTGTTTTTTTCCTTCATGTCCCTTGTTTGTATAAAGTGCCTAGTTATATTGGTTTGTTTTCTCTTACTTCATTCCTTGCTTTTAAATAAGTCCTTTTGGACAATTATCAGCTTGATCTTTATCTAGGATTCTCAAGAGATTCATAGTTCAAAAATTTGGGTATGACTTCTCAACATTAATTGATCATAGATTGTTGAAATATAATCTTGATTTTGTAGTTTAGAGAAACTAGCAAAGACTGATGGATAAGTTAATTGTTCTTTGAAATTTTAAACTTTGTTATGATCTAATATTGGTTTAATAAAAATTGCACATGTAGGATGAAAGCTTAAACTATTAGGACATAGTCACGTTTGCACTTAAAAACATTAATTTCCTGGGACACAGTTTATAACTAATGATGATTGTCTAAAAATCAAACACTTGACCAAATCCCTAAAAATGGCTAACCTAGTTCTCAACTTTTGTTGGAAAGTCAAAAATGATCTTAAAAAAAAAAAATAAGAGCTTATTGTAAAATCAAAAGCTTTCTAAGCAGAGGTGATTCTAGTGAACTCCATCGAGGCTATGGATTCCTAGTTGGTAGTAGAGCAAGGCCTTGAGTGGAGCCAAAGACATCTCTATCAAGGATATGGATGCTTGACTGGTATCAGAGCAATGTTCAAGCCTTCCTTGATCTAAATCATGGTTCTTCATGAATATTCAAATGTGTTGAAAGTCAATGTGAGTGATCAAAGCTATGAACCTTGAAGTTGTTCTCTAAATATTTTAGCAATTAGTAAGTGGAATCAAAGCACACACACAGCATGGCTGAGTTTTGATTTTTGATCCTATTTTTTCATATGCATGATTTTTTATAACCATGAATTGATCTTAATAATGGTGCCTAATCAAATAGAATAAGTAGCTTAATTATTAGTCCAAACCAAAGTCTCTAGATTCTAACATATTGCTTTGTTTCCCCCAAAAGTCACCATTTGTTGAGGTCAACATACCTCCATTTCTAAAAAATAGGGACCCATGTGTCAAATTGTGCAAATTTGTGCCTTGAAATTGAAAATTCACCTTATCAAAGTGTCATTAGCATGTTTGTACATTATTTTTATTTGAATATCATCCACACCATGGTCTGGTTGACTTATTTGTTCATAGTTCTAATTTAACCTTATCTAAAGTACTAGCATTGGATATTTATGTTTTAGGTTGCAGGTTTAATGGATTCCATCTGGGAATGAACATGCTTAAGGTTTTTTGTGCTTCAATGTTTAATTGATCTTTTACTAGCCTTGGTCTATAATTGATTAATATTTTGAAACCCTTGCCTAATGTTTTGCCTAGACCTTTTAGTTCAAATGTAAAATTGGCAAGAGCTTTTATTTTAATTTTAAATGGGAACAATTTAAATAAGATGGACTTTGTTTAATTCTTTGTCCTAAGGCTTGGTCATGTTTTTCAACACAACCAAACCTTAGTATAACATCCATCCTTAGTCCCTTTTATGTTTTGAGCCCCCTTTTTGGTCTTTATATTATTCACAAGGTCCTTTTGCTATCTTTTTACCTTTAGGGATTTTCCGTTGGGACTTTGTCCCAAAATATCTACCTTTTGGGGTTTGTGTGTCAGATACTTTGTCCAAGTGCTTTCAGACTTGTCCTGAGGATTTTTTTCTAAAGCTTATCCTTTGGGATTTTTATTAAGGGCACATACCCTTCAGTTTTCTAAAAAGATCCTTTGATCCATCGAAACATATCCTTTAGACTTTATGTTAAGGCCAAGTTTTCTTTGGATATTTTATCTAAGCCAATTATCCTTTGGGCATTTTGTCCAAGATTTCTTTCAGACATTTTGTCCAATAGATCTACCCTTTTGGGGCTTATGTTTTCAACTTTCCATTTCTTTCAGATATTTTATCTGATAAAATTTGATCTTCGAAGGAAATGTGTAAGAAATTTTATCAGAGATAATTTCCATGAAAGAATGATCCTTCAGAACTTTAAAAAACTCCCTTCAAATTCTTGAAAGTGCCCTTCAGGCTTTGTGTAAAGTACCCTTCAGGAGTTTCAAAATGGAAACTTGCCCTCTGAGATTATCCTTTAGTTTTTTTTAATGTTCCCTTTGGGATTTTTATAAAGGGCACTTTATCTTCAGATTGCCCTTTGGCCTTTCTGAAATGGTCCTCTGCCCTCTGAGATTACCCTTCAGGTCCTTTGAAATGGTCCTTTGCCTTCCTCAATTATCTTTTAGACTTTTGAAAGTGCCCTTTCCCCCATGACAAGTGTCCTTTGGGAATTTTTTCTTAGGAAAATGCCCTACCAAGTGAAAATGTAGGGTCACTTTTATTACTTAGCCTAAGGCCTTATCCAAAAGTTCCATCATATTTATCTATTTAATGAAACCTTAGGATAAGACCTTATGCTAAGTCATATTCCATAGGGTGTTTTTTTATGATTAGCCTAACTTAAAAAATTTAGGCTAAAATCCTTATTCTTGGTCCCTTTAATTATTCATGGGGTCCCTTTTATTCTATGTTTAAAACCTTGGTCCAAAATCTTCATGCCTAGGTCCTTTTATTATTCACAGGGTCTCGTATATTTTATTTAGAACTTAGCTTAATCCTTTTATCCTAAATCTCAAGCCTAGCATAATCTCTTATCAAATGTAGGGACCAATCACATTCAGCAACTTGGATCCCAATCTACAGCATGCATTTAAGTGGTAGACCCAGATCAAATATAGCAAGATCAATGACTGAAAATTCAAGCAATGGACCCCATGTTAAAAATTAAGCACCTTTTCTAGATCAATTATATGAGTTCTAGTATACAAATCCTGATAAACAGAGCATATCAATTCAAATATTTTCAAACAAAACTCCAAGTTAATTTAGGACCAACATGTGGCACAACAATAGAGCCTAGAAGCACTGAGCAATCAATATGTGGCACATGTAGAGTATAGATAAAAATAGAAGATGGCAAGTGGTAAGCTTGGTAGATAGTCTCAATAACTATGTTAAAATTGATGATCATGTGACCATCAAAGACATTCCCACAAATGCCAAATGATGGTCATGAGGACATCAATATTAACATAGTAAAGAACCTAGATCATGCATTTAAATTTGACGATCACACGATGGTCAAAGATGTCCCCAAAGACATAAAATGATAGTCATGAGGATGTCAAATTTAACATAGTAAAGAAACTAATTCATGTGTTTAAATTTGATGGTCACGTGATCATCAAAGACCTCCCCATTAATGTCAAATGACAATCATGAGGATGTTAATTTTAACATATTAAACAAGGATCCAAATTTTAAAGGGGAAAAATCATTTTTGGATAGTGATGAAAAAAATGACCCAGGATGCCATGGAAATACCACATTAAAGATATATTAGTGTAATAGACCAAATCAAAGACCCTATAGACCAGGTAATATAGAGGGTTGAGATATAAGCTCATAGTGTTTGAACTAACTACGCCATTGGATCACTATTTATCATTGAGAATCTTGAATATGGGACCATGCCTTTATGGGGTAGCATCTCATAATAATGAAGACCCTATAGTAATTATGGAGCACATCATCAACCAGTAGGTCCTAAGTTAGGTGAAATAAGAATATTCCTTCTATAACTAATATTATATAATATTCTAAATTAGGATATTCTTTTTAGACGTGTAGTTTGTAAAAACACATTGTCTATAGGTCAATCAATTAAAAGGAAAAAATAATTTGTTTCAGAATAAAACAAAAAGACACCTATCCTATACACTTGTATAAATGTAATTAGATGAGACTGACCGACATGTTGCCTTGTACCTTACAAGAGGAGTATTGTCAATTGTCAAAAAGGGGAGGGATTTCTTAGAGCAAAATTACTTTGTAAACTAGAAGCAATTAATATAAGGAATTCTACAAAGATTGTCTAGTATTTGCTTGTGTTCATTATTATCATGGTTTCTCTCTCACTTGTTCTGATCTCTAGATTTAAATGGTTCTTTTGAATTTTAGGTGTATACCTTTTAATTGCAGAATTTTTAACTTATGTTAATTCTAGGTTAATTGAGGGTTATCTAGTTTGCTTCATTTTATTTGCTCTGCATTTGTAGATGTGGATTAGCTATCTACTTATAGGGGTAAATCTTTAAATTAAATTGGGTTCTTATTTACATCATGTTTCACATTCCTTAGGAGTTGGCCTGATGTATGGTAAGATTTAGGCTTAAGCTATTTTGTATCACATATTAGTTTTAGTACATGCATGGATGAGACTTGAACTTTGTCATGATGTTTGAAATGAAGATCAGTAACATCTCTTTCTACCCTACCCTTTCCTTTTGCTTCTTTGTTAACTTGATCACCTTAGTTTAATTACCATTGTAAATATCCATCTTAGATTAGTCTTTAGATTAGTTATTATCAGAATTCACTTTTCTAATCATAGTTACTATATATTTCATATAGATATGTCATTTGGCCATGGTGGCTCCCAACCACCAAGTAAAATAAATATTGTGAAACAGTCACTTGTTTTGCATCTATTCCACCAACAAATAATAGGATTATCACAACTAATAGCTCATGCACTAAATTCCTAGAATTTTAAAATGAGAAGTGTTTCTAAACATTTTGGGCACATGTGGTACACATTTAGGCATCAACAAGAAGAGATTCATTGGTGCTAAAAGGAGGGATTTAATCATATCTTTGTGAAGTTGTAGAATCTTTGCTAATTTTGGTGTGTTTTGGTCAAAGATTGGTGTATTCTTTGCATATTTGGGTGATCCTTTGCTTAATTATGTAAATATCATTGATATTTATGGTTTTAGACTAGTCTTTGGGCTTTCTTCAGCGAAAGATCGATATTCTTTGAAGATCCATAGATATTCATGCAAAGGTAGTTCATGTTTTCTGTATTCCCATGTTTAAGGTTATTAATAGAAATTTTTACAAACATTGACTAGTTCTTTGCAAATTTGAGTTCATTCAAGCTCAGAGGTGTAACGATCCCTCTCATTCATCAATCTAGATGTATCTTTAAGCTTGTTTAGTTAAAGACAGTCATGTTTTACATATATTTGTGTAAAATTGGCTTAATGTGCAAACTTAATCATTGTACTTTGCAAAGATCAGTTTGATGCATCGTATTTTAAACAAGTTTCAAAGTCATAAGCTAAAATTGCCAAAGGTGAGGCTTAGGTGATCAAAATCCCCAAAGTCTCAAACACTTCACTAGTTCAAGATACTCGTGTGTTCAAGGTATGGCTTAGCTAGGTGGTTCTTCAATCAACATACCAGGTATAATACATGATCTTCCTTGAAACCCTAAAAGATATTTGCCTTCTTTTAGTCCTAATAATGTTGTCACTATTGAATAACATATTAATTCATTTAAGGCTATGTTGAGATTATTAAATATAGTTCATGAAGATATAACTTGTAGATTATTCCCATTTACTTTCAAAGATGTTGCATATTAATGGTTCATTAACCTACCTGAGAACTACATTACTAGCTGGAATGGCTTAACAATGTTTTCATTGATCAATTTGGAAAAATTATTAGTCCTTGTGTCTTGTATCAATAGTTTAACATAATTAAAAGGGATTTTAATAAAACCATAAAAGCCTTTAATGCTTAGTTCCAAAAAATGTTCAGTAGAACCATAGCCCCTTCTAGACCCAATGAAGCCTTAGCCTTACAATTTTATAAGGATGTTATAGATCTCATGACCTACATGTTCCCAAAAATATCTCTTCTAGTCATAAACACATTGACCTGGGCCTACTTTGAAGTTGTGATCATTAATGACCAATGTAGCCTCAGGGTTAGATGGTGTATTCCATGCCTAATTTCAATTCAAATTAGCCCATCCAAAATTTTATTCTTAGTATACCTACTTTAACACTAGTTCAGAACTATTTTCCCTCAAATCACACATATCCTGGCCAAAACCTAGAGTTCTTAAATAACACTACAAGTGGATCCAATCCATTAAATCATAGAAATTGAATGCCCACAATTAGTAATAATGCTCCAATTCATGATCCTAAGACACCATAAAATTAAAATGACTATTGGAATGAGCATTCACACTTGCTCATGTGTTAAGCTTTATTGGGAGTTGGCTAATTAATTGTTATGTGTCAAATATATGCATGCCTATTTTATGCATGTAAACATTCCATAACAATTAAAATTGGTTTCACACAATAAATTATTTTTTGTATGAAACAAAATATTATGCCTATTTAATAGGCACTCCTTTGCTTAGCCTAATATGTGGAGAGAGAGAGAGAGAGAGAAACTTGTGGATTGTATTATTCTTTGAGGAAATAATGCAGAGACTAGTTTGTACATAATGTCTGAGATGAATATTATGTGGTAATGGTTTGCAGGAGAGATCCCATCAGTTATGAATTTGTTATGAATTCCAATATGGTATCAAAGCAACTTTTGTAGCCATTATTTAGTATCTCAACATTATTTCAAGCCTCTGTGTTTTTTGGAATTTGATTCATTGTGTGTTTATTGTATCAAACCATTTTTTAAGCCTTTATTATGGCTATGTGGTTTATTATTATTTAATGGATCATTTATTTTTCTATAATCATCAAATGCAACATTATTTAAGTAGATTTTTATGGTTTCTATAATTTTTGAAGTGTTCATGCCGTACAAAAAAATAATTCCATTGAACTGTACATAGTTTGGTTAATGAATTTTCCCTTGGTTTTGTGGGAAAATATCAAGTGTGTTGTTCTATTGACATGGGAGGCTATAGCTAATCAAAGGAAAGGACCCAGTTTAGCCAATGCCATTTAGTTTCTTTTTATGCGTCCATCCATGGCCCAAATCGAGTTTTTTTGAGATGGAAGAGTAAATAACAATCATTTTTTATTCACTACGATAAGTAAAGGGAATTATTATAGTGTTCATTTCCTCCAACGCCCCACGACTAAATGGGGTTTCAATAACTCCATCATGCTATCCTTTGACATATTACTCCTTCCAACATGGATGTTTTTCTTATGCCTCGAGCTCCTCTATATGCCTTTCCATGGCCTATGTTTAATGCATTTTCTGATCTAGAGTATACTATGCAGATGTTCTTCTTTATAAGGCTCAAATCTCTATCACAGTGTCTTTCATGAGCTCTTGGTAGTCACCATAATAGAGAAATATTGAAAAGGGGCAAAAGTGGAGTTTGTGATGATGAGCTCGATCAGTTCCCTTCATCTGTTGTGATTAGTCTTCTACCTAAGTAGCTCACTTGAGTTTACCCAATGTATTTCATAAGACCTTAAGCTCGGTATGCAACTTGGATCCGTAAATTTGCATTTAAAGATTTTTTTAATTCTTGTAAAGCTTGAGCTTGGACTCAACTTGAAGTCAAAATTGATGTTCAACAAAGATTTTCTAGTATCCACATTGCTTGGTGTGATCTATGGTCTACTACAGCTTCCTTGGCATTGGCAACAATAACACCTGGCATGGTTAAAGTGCTAATAATCTAATTTACCTTGCATTTTAGGGGCATAATGCATTTTTGACCTTTATATATATATATATATATATATATATATATATATATATATATATTTGGAGGGTTGTTTATAAATAGAGGTCAGATTTGAGATCATTGTTTCCTCTCGGTTCCAATGAGTGGTCACACGACCACCTTACCCTCAGATTTGACCAACTTTTAATTGGTGAGAAAAATTTTTAATTAAAATTGGCATATTTTACAGGAACTTGAAATTTTAATAACTTTTGCATGGTAACTCAAAATTAAGTGTTGTTTTTTACAAAAGTTGATTTTTTTTCATTCTCATTGCATTGAATTCAATTTAATTAAAAAATACCAACTTTGAAAAAATACTTTCATTTGGCCTTCATCCCCTCATAAAATATTTTATTTATCCCATTTTGAGTGTGCATCGTACCTTTTTTGGCTGCGTGTTGTATTTATATATGCATTTTTAGTAGTGATCGACATCCATTCCGGGGTTCCATTTTGTTCTCATTAGGTTATTTTATGCCACTATTTATTTTTCATGTCTCCAGATATGAATTCTCATGTGATTGAACCCCTCGGTTCCTCAAACTACACTACATGAAAGTACAAGATGATGTTCCACTTGTAGATGAAGGGTTTATGGAGAGTTGTCATTGGTGATGTTCCCATTTTCATAGATGAATACTATATTGTATGGTATGCATCCTTGCAAAAGGAGGCCCTTTATTTATTTGCCTCCATGTTTTTGAGAGTTTGTAGTTTCACATTGAGAATGCCACATCACCCAAGGAATCATGGGACATTATTTTTGCATTTTTTGAAGATGTCACACCACCTTCACATGTCCCTCCTTCTTCTCCTTCCTCTCTAAATGAGGATTCTTGTGTTAGTGACATTGTTTCTCCACCATCTTCTCCCATTTGTGTGGGTGTGATTCTTGATGGTGATTTGCATGAGGACTCTTTGGCATCTTCATCTTCTCCTATTAGTTCTTATCCCTTTTCCATTTTTAGTGAGAACATATTTTTTGAGGATGAGACACTTGTTATTGAAATTCATTTGGATGAGGTACCTTCACCTCCTCCACCTAAAGATGCATATTCTAATATAGTGGTTATTGCTTCTATTTTTGACTTTGATATGACTCTTGACAGTACCCTACCAAGTCCTAAGTAACCCATTGATCATATGGCCTCTTTCCTAGTACTTTAGGAAGCAAATAGGAAACTTTTGATGTAGAATTATCTTTTATGCTCCCTAATTCATGGAAAGGATGCCCTCATATGTTCTCTACAGAAGAAACTAGTTGGTATGCCATCATATAGTGTTACTAAATCTAGTATGCATCCACTTGATGCACTTTTATAGTGTTATTTACCAAATTCTAAGTAGCCCATTGTTCCTATTGCTTCTCTTATTATAGATGATACTTATGTACCTACTGTTGTTGCACACTTCACACATCCAAATTTAGTTCTACCTACATATATGCTTGATTCTTTTGAGAATCATACCACTAGCTTTGGCTCTTGCATGCTTCATTCCATGGGTCACACTACCATAATTTTAGGCATTGGGAATCATTTACAAGGCATTGCTTTCCCTATTCAGCATATTATGTGTATTACTAGGCATGGCTTTGGTTATGATGCAAGTGCTTTATCTTCATTGGGATCTATTGAAAGAGCTCCATCTTTTATTTGCTCCACTCTTCGTGAGGATTATGAGCTACATATGGGCTCTTCTAAACTTTCACTCTATTAGGGAGTTAAAAGCTTCACTGATGCAAATGTGGAGGAGGTTATTGAGTTGCAAAGGAACCGACGTTGGTCAGGGCAATCGACGTCAGTCAGATTACAGTGCAGAAGCAACCGATGTTGGTTATGAGTCGGCTGACATCGGTCAGGAAGGAGCTGACGTCGGCAACCTATGTGTGCATGCAGTTTGCATGCGGGTTCTAGACTGGTCTATTTTTGGACAAGCAGTTTGCATGTAAAGACTATTTTTGGTCTTGAGTTGTGAGTCTAATTATTGTAATTAAGAATGTCTAATTATTGTATGCATGAGATCTATATAATAGACTCATGGGCTATATTGTAAAATTGTACTAGAGTGAGAGAGCAAAGATTAGCTCCTTCAAAAGAGAGAGAGAAAGAGTGCTAGATAGCCAAGAGGGCTTGTAGAAGAGAGCAGGGATTAGCTTCTCCTAGTTCCAAAGGGGTGCTGAGTGTGTATGATCAAGGAGAGTTGCAGGTTGTGCAAGTTCTGGTAGAAGATCCACTGGGGTACTAGTTGAAGAATCATAAGGACTTGGTGAGGCAAGGACAAGGGTTCTTGAGGGTGTAGAGATATCTACGTGTTAAGTAAGGTCTGTTGATTTGTAGGTTGTGCAAGAGAAGGGAGATCTACTTAGAGTATGGTTGTGTACTTGGTGTACTGGTAGCGTTGTTACTGACTGGTGGAGGTGAACAACAACTCTGTGTTTGAGTTGATTATTGTGACCGTAATTGAGAGAGTGAAGTGTTGGAGGAGAATTACAGGTGAACCCTAGAAGTGTGGGAGCTCTAGAGGTGTGGGAAGAAGAAGTGTGGCATCTTCTTTATTATATTTTCTTCTGAATGATTATTAATACAATTGGGTATTGTCTCTCATATTCTGTGTTGTTTCATATTTCTAGTTACTTATTCATTCTGGTTAAATTATATGTTTAGTTGCTAATATAAAGGTAATCAAGTGTGCCCTTAGTGGGCAGTAGTTCCTGGCAAAGTTGGTATCAGAGCATGTTTGTTGTTCTAGATTACCTGACACGTGGTATCAGAGCTAAGGTTGCAGGAGCAGGTGGACCAGGTTGGTACCAATCTTGATAAGTTGGTATCAGAGGGTGGTTAAGTTACTAACAGGTTGTATCAGATCTAGCTAGTGTTTGTTGATTATAGGTCACTCACAGGGGTTTAGATTGAGTGGGAGTATAGCAATGGCAGAAGAAAGTAAGCTACAAATGGAGAAACTGAATAGCATGAATGGTCAGATTGATGGAAAGAAAGAGCAGGTAAATAAATATTGTTGGTTGGTACCAAATCAGCATGAAGAAAAGGAAGAAGCAGATATTGTAGGTATTGTTGCACAGGATGCTCTGGATAAAGTAGAATCTTGGTTTATATATTATGTTGCCTCTTTCCATGCAGCCCAAAATAGAGCATCTTTTCATGAGTATGTCTAGGGAGACTTTGGAGAGATTTATTTAGGGGTTGGTGAGCCTTGTCACATGGTTGGCAAAGGGGAAGTGAAGCTGAAATTGTAGACAGATAACACACGGGTCTTGAAGGAGGTCATGTAGGTACTAGTCTTGGAGATGAGTCTAATTTCTTTAAGAAAGTTGGGTGATGAGAGATGCACAGTAACTCTCACAGCGAATGCACTTGAATTAGACGATGGTAATAAATTAGGTATCCTTTATCTATCTACTTATATCACTGATTCACCTTCTATTGCAGAGATGTGGCTTTGTAGGCTTGGTTACATATGTAAGAAGGGAATGCATGTTCTTAATTGAAAGACAGATATATTTGGCAAACTTAAGAACTGAAAAGCCTTGGTGTTCATGGAGGAGATGACAGACAGAGATCAGCTGAGGGGACTGAATTATTCTAAGCAGGGCTGTGTTAATTTGGACAGGGTTTTGATCCAAGGGGAGCTCGCAAGTAAAAAGTCATCACTCATAGGAAAACATAGGTACCGGCATCGGTTAGGAGGAATCAGCATCGAACAGACAGGCACCGAAGTCAATCATGTGTAGATAAATAGAGTCGGTGGTGTCGGGTAGGTGGAGACCGACGTCAGTCATTGGGAACTGACGTTGGCAGTAAGGGTCAGTCACATAGAATCAAAGTTGGTCATCTGTAGATTGGGAGATGGCTAAGATCAGTCACTGGAATGGATGTTGGGCAGACAGCAAGTTGTCAAGGAGTCTCAAACACCCATATGGAGGACTGAAAGGGTAAGTGGACCTCATATTCATTGTTCACCTTCTTATTTGTTGCTTATTGATGGTCACGAACCAAGAAGATGTGAAGAGGCAATGCAGGTAGAATCCAAAAAATAGTGGGAGCATAGCATGAATTCTTCAGAAGAGAACCAAGCGGGAGTTTTGGTAGAGTTGCCAGCTGGGATGAAAGCACTGAAAGATGGATGGATTCCCAAGTTAAAGAAGGGAGTGGATGGATATGTGAGATGGAAGGCCAGGGTATATGGTCTTGAGGAAGCTGCAGAATAGTGGTACAGGTTTTGACAGGTGGATGACAAAGCAGGGCTTTAGTCAACGTCAGTGTAACCATTGTGTTTGTCTTTACCAGGTTGGATGATGATTACAACATTATCCTGTTACTGTTGTGTGGTTGCTTGTTGCAAGGCTACACATGTAGGGAGTTTCTGAGCTAAAGGTAAAGTTAATTCAGAGGTATGTCATGAAGAATTTGGGAGCAGTGAAATTCTTTGGCATAAGAGACATAGATATTTTTGTCTCCAGTGGGAGCTGATGTGAACAAGGTGTTGGTGGGGTTTAATACGCAGGATGCACAACAAGTAAGCACACCAAGGGTTGGACAGTTCAAACTAAGCTTAGAACAGTGTTCAAAATCACATGAGGTCTGGTGTAGACCTGAGTTTTCCCAAGCAATGGGAGTTGTTAGAGAGGTTGGAGCCAATTCAAGGAAGGTGGATTCTCAGGTATTTGAGAGGGACCAGCAGCAGGGATTCATGTTATGCAGGGTCAAGGTCTTCACTACATGGAGTTGTAGGTTCGGATGTGGTAGGTTACTTGGATGACATGAGGTGCACCATAGGGTGTGTGGTGGTTGGTCTTCAGGAGTGAGCTTGAAGAGGGATACAAGCTAGGAAATGAATTAGATGAAGGTACAGGTATAGGTACAGGTGCAACTATTTATCTCCAAGTGGGATATTGTTAGGTTGTGGATCTAAAAGCTTCACTGATGCAAATGTGGAGGAGGTTGCTAAGTTGTAGAGCAAGTTGTAGAGGAATCGACGTCAGTCAAGCCAACCGACGTTGGTCAGATTACAGTGCAAAAGCAACCAACGTCAGTTATGAGTTGGCCAATATCTGTTAGGAAGGAGCCGATGTCGGCAACCTGTGTGTGCATGTAGTTTGCATGTGGGTTTCAGAATGGTCTATTTTTGGACAAGCAGTTTGCATGTAAAGACTATTTTTGGTCTTGAGTTGCGAGTCTAATTATTGTAATTAAGAATGTCTAATTATTGTATGCATGAGATCTATATAATAGACTCATGGGCTGTATTGTAAGATTGTACTAGAGTGAGAGAGAAAAGATTAGCTCCTTCAGAAGAGAGAGAGCAAGAGTGCTAGATAGCCAAGAGGGCTTGTAGAAGAGAGTAGGGATTAGCTTCTCCTAGTTCCAAAGGGGTGCTGAGTGTGTATGATCAGGGAGAGTTGCAGGTTGTGCAAGTTCTGGTAGAAGATCCACCGAGGTACTAGTTGAAGAATCATAAGGACTTAGTGAGGCAAGGACAAGGGTTCTTCAGGGTGTAGAGATATCTACGTGTTAAGTAAGGTCTGTTGATTTGCAAGTTGTGTAAGAGAATGGAGATCTACTTGGAGTACGGTTGTGTACTTGGTGTACTGGCAGCGTTGTTACTGACTAGTGGAGGTGAACAACAATTTTGTGTTTGAGTTGATTGTTGTGACCGTAATTGAGAGAGTGAAGTGTTGGAGGAGAATTACAGGTGAACCCTAGAAGTGTGGGAGCTCTAGAGGTGTGGGAAGAAGAAGTGTGGCATCTTCTTTATTTTATTTTCTTCTGAATGATTATTAATACAATTGGGTATTGTCTCTCATATTCTGTGTTGTTTCATATTTCTAGTTACTTATTCATTCTGGTTAAATTCTGTGTTGATTTACTAATACAAAGGTAATCAAGTGTGCCCTTAGTGGGCAGTAGTTTCTAGCAAAGTTGGTACCAGAGCATGTTTGTTGTTCTAGATTACCTGACACACTCAGGCCTGAGAAACCTAATATTATAGTGGTCAGACATGATCTACCTAACACTTCTTTGGATGTTACCTTGCATTCTTATACTATGGACTTTGCACCCGCACATATGTAGGCTTCTTCATTCACCATTAGTGTTTATTTGGGGTAGATTTTTTATCATTTTTGGTGATATAAGAAGCATTCTTGGTGAGGACACTAAAAACATCATTCCTCCATTATTCAACCTCTTTGATTGCACACCGATCCTACTACTTTTTGATGCTCCTTGATTAGGCAAATGTGTTCTTTTTAAGCTTGCATCTCTCATTTTACATAGATTGAGTGCATTGTGGACATTCATGCATTCCTTGGTGATATTTTTTTAGGATGGGACCTTTGTTTATAGTCACATTAAGTTTCATGGAAATTTTTCCTTCATGTGTGTGCTCCATGTTTGAGCACTTACTTATCCTATTGTTGACTATCCCATCACTAGTATGGACATATTCTTGAGATATTTCATCTATATGTTGACAGTCTCCTTTAGGTTTTGTTGGAGCTTGTTCTCTTTTTGGAGCATGTATAGTCTAGTGTAGCCTAGTGTTAGCATTTTAGTGTTTGCATAATGGAATTGGCCCACTCATTTAGATGGTTTTTTATGTCACTACACCCGCTTTAGCATTATGGGGGGTGTATGGACATATTGCTTCAGGTGTTGTGCTCATTGTTAGTACACCAAATTTTATTTTGGAGGTAGCTGATTGAGTGCATTTGTATTTCATGGCCTTTGTTCTATCAAGTACACCTCTTCAACTTTATGTTCAAGTATTGAGCCATTTTATTCTTGGGACACCTTGTAGCATATGTTTTTTTCGCTCTCTTGACTTTAGTTATTGTTACTAGTTTTTGGGCACCTTGTGGTGATACATTTCATCCTTGGTGACTCTTTTTCCTAGTGGATTTTTGATATCAATGTTTTTTATAGATTTAGCCTCATATAGAGTACCATCTCCTATTTGAATTGGTGGTTATAGTGATTCATTATCCATGTAGTTCGGTAAGATGGATTGGTTATCATAGGGACACTTTGTATTTCACTATCATTTGTACATGGGTATCTGATCAAGCCTAGTTGTTGAGACCCATAATTCTCTTTTCTTTCTCTTTTTTTACTACCTATTTTGTGTTTAAAGGAGGGTGTTGGAATGATCATTCACACTTGCTCATGTGTTAAGCTTTATTGGGAGTTGGTTAATTAATTTTTATGTGTCAAATATTTGCACACCTATTTTATGTGTGAAAACATTCCATAATAATTAGAATTGGTTTCACACAACAAATTATTTATTGTGAAAAACAAACTATTATGCATATTTAATAGGCACTCCTATTGCTTATCCTAATATATGGAGAGAGAGAAACTTGTGGGTTGTATTATTCTTTGAGGAAATAATGCAGAGACTAGTTTGTACATAATGTCTAAGATGAATATTATATGGTAATGGTTTGTAGGGAAGATCCTATTGGTTATGAATTCATTATGAATTCCAATAATGACTTGATATTAGATATGGTTCAAAAGTTGAGCATTGACTTTCTTCAATTGCAAAAACTAGGAAATATAATAGATAGCTCTAATAGTAATTATGTTTCTCAAATGTTCAATAGGCCTCCAAGAAAGTCTCATGATAGTAGTAATAATGGATCATCTAAAAGCATACAGATGATTTTCTATGATATATATTTGGTTGATCACTACAATATTTCTAAAACCTCTGAAATCATGATTAATCAAGACTTTGTTTCAAGGACATCTAGATTTGTAGGACCATCTCAAGGTTTTATGATAGAGGATTTTGGTTTCCCATTTGAGGATGAAGATGAAGATAAGGATGAGCCAATTGAATAGGTTACATTTTAAATGACTTGTGTTCTTAAAGAGATTGAAATGAAATATCAACAAGACATCCTCATTAGAACATCTGCACTTGAAGAAGAAGAGTTGTTAGAAATGGATATGGATCAAGTACAAAATGATATTTCTTCAAAAGGTAGTTAGAAAGGCAACCCATATAGATTTGTTTATTAAATGGAGAATACCCCTAAAGAAGATGATCACTACCAGAGGTCATACCATGATTTCTTAAATGGAATTAAAGAGCTAGAGATGGTAGATTATGAGATAGAGTAACACATGGAAGCTTCATCTAAGGATTTCACTAATGATCTAGAGTTTTCAAATGATGATATTATTTTGGAAGTCTTAAACCAAGATAATCTGGATCCTAATTGGATAGAAGGGTTTCCTCTCTTCATAAAGGATGAAAATTAAGTGGGTGAAATAGATCAGGAATTATCATGTGACTTCATCAAGAGGTCAAGAACATGGGACCAGCAGGTTTTTGATGATGAGATTCTAGACAAACTCCATTCAGTTGATCAAGATGAATAAGCCTTTTGGGATGACTTGTAAAAATTTTATATAAATATTTTTAGTCCATTTCCACTTTGGGAAGAACCTAATAAAGACATCAGTCTAAGGATACTAAATGAACTATCATTATTGAGTGAAGATGACATCAGCCACTATTTATCTATGGATGAAGTAAAACTAGAACTTCTACTACAAAGTATAATAATTTGGGAAGAATATGATTGGGTCTTAGATTAATTTCTTTGGTCCATGCATCTAATAAGGTTGATAGGAGACCAAGCTACATCACCTATAAGACACAAGCATACAAGTGCTCCCATCCACAAGAAGAGGCCATTGAATGGAAGTATTCATGCTTCAAGGTTTTGTAGTAGACAAAAATAATTTTTCATTTGATTCAAGAGGTAAGTACTTTATGTAGTTAGTGTATGCCTTAGTTTAGTTTATTTTGTGTTCATTATGTCTTTATTTTTCCCTTCCTGTCCCTTGTTTGTATATAGTGCCTATTTATATTTGTTTGTTTTATCTTGTGTCATTCCTTGCTTTTAAATAAGTTATTTTGGATAATTCTCAACTCAATATTTATCTAAGATTATCAAGAGCTTCATAGTTTAGAAATGAAGGTATGACTTCTCAACATTGGTTGATCATGGATTGTTGAAATATGAGCTTGATGTTGTAGTTTAGAGAAACTAGCAAAGATTGATGGATAAGTTAATTGATCCTTGAGATTTTAAACTTTTTTATGATCTAAGCTTGGATTAAGAAGGATTTCACATGTAGGATGAAAGCTTAAACTATTAGGACATAGTCTCGTTTATGCTTTAAAAATATTAATTGTCTGGGACAAAGTTTACAGCTAAGAATGATTGTCTAAAAATCAAACACTTGACCAAATCTCTAAACTTGGCTAATCTGGTTCCCAACCTTTGCTAAAAAGTTAAAAATGATCTAAAAAATACAAAAATAAGATCTTATTACAAAATCAAAAGCTTTCTAAGTAGAGGTGATTCTGGTAATCTCCGCCAAGACTATGGATGCCTAGCTGGTAGTGGAACAAGGCCTTGAGTGGAACCAAAGGCATCTCTATTAAGGCTATAGATGCATGGTTGGTAGTAGAGTAATGTCCAAGCCTTCCTTGATCTAAAGTATGGTTCTTGATGAATATTTAAACATGCTAAAAATCAATGTGAGTGATCAAAGCCATGAACCTGGAAGTAAAATCATTTGGTAATCAGTAAGTAGAATCAAAGCATACATATAACATGGCTGAGTTTTGATGTTTGATCCTAATTTTGCATATGTAATATTTGTTCTAATCATGAACTGATCTTAATAATGGTGCCTGATCAAATGGAATAAGTATATTGATTATTACTCTAAACCAAAGTCTCTAGATTCTAACATATTGCTATGTTTTCCCTAGAAGTCACCATTTGTTGAGGTCAACATACCCCCATTTCTAAAAAATGGGGACCCATGTGTCAAATTGTGCAAATTTGTGCCTTGAAATTGAAAATTAACCTGATCAAAGTGTCATTAACATGTTTGCACATTATTTTTTTCAAAGATCATCCACACCATGGTTTGGCTGACTTATTTTTTCATAGTTTTGGTTTAACCCTGTCTAAAATACTGACATTGGATATTTGTGTTTCAAGCTACAGGTTTAATGGAGCTCATCTAGGAATGAACATGCTTAGGATTTTTTGTGCTTCAATGTTTAATTGATCTTTTACTAGCCTTGGTCTATAATTGATTAATATTTTGAAAATCTAGCCTAATGTTTTGCCTCGACCTTTTAGTTCAAATTTAAAATTGGTGGGAGATTTTATTTTAATTTTAAATGGGAACAATTTAACTACCATGGACTTTGTTCAATTCTTTGTCCTAAGGATTGGTCATGTTTTTTAACATAACTGAACGTTAGTATAACATTCATCCTTAGTCCCTTTTATGTTTTGAGCCCCCTTTTTGGTCTTACTATAATTCATAAGGTCCTTTTTCTATGTTTCTACCTTTCAAGATTTTCTTTCGAGACTTTGTCCCAAAATAATTACCCTTTGGGGTTTATGCTTTGGATACTTTGTCCAAGTGCTTTTGGACTTGTCTCGATCATTTTATGTTGAAGCTTATCCTTCAATATTTTTGTAAAGGGCACATACCCTTTGGGTTTTCTAAAAAATCCTTCAAGCCCTTGAAACATATCCTTTGGACTCTATGTTTAGGCCAATTTTCCTTCAAACCTTTTGATTAAGCCAATTATCCTTTGGGCTTTTTTTCAGGATTTATTTTAGATATTTTGTCCAACATATCTACCCTTTTGGGACTTGTGTTTTCAACATTCCATTTTCTTCAAACATTTTTTCTAAAAAAATTTGGTCTTCAAGGGAAATGTGTTGGGCATTTTATCCAAGATAATTTCCTCAAAATAATGATCCTTTGGATGTTTTGAAATGCCCTTCAAATTCTTGAAAGTGCCCTTCAGGGTTTATGTAAATTACCCTTCAAGAGTTACAAATTAGACACTTGCCCTCTAAGATTATCCTTTGGCTTTTTTATATGTGCCCTTCGAGATTTTCGTAAGGAGCACCTTATCTTCAGATTACCCTTTGGCCTTTTTGAAATGGTCCTTTGCCTTCTTCAATTATCTTTTGGAAGTTTTAATGTGTCCTTTCCCCCATGATAAGTGCCCTTCAAGATTTTTGTACTGGGAAAATGCCCTACAAAGGAAAAATGTAGGGTCACTTTTATTACTTAGCCTAAGGCCTTATCCTAAAGTTCTGTCATATTTATCTATACAATGAAACCTTAGGTTAAGACCTTATGCTAAGTCATATTCCACAGGGTCCTTTTTTATTATTAGCCTAGTTTAAAAATATTAGGCTAAAATCCTTACACTTGGTCCCTTTAATTATTTGTGGGGTCCTTTTTGTTCTATGTTTAAAACCTTGGTCCAAAATCTTTATGCCTGGGTCCTTTACTATTCACTGGGTCCCATATATTTTATTCAGGACTTAGCTTAATCCTTTTCTCATAAGTCTTGAGCCTAACTTAATCTCTTATTAAATGCAAGGACCAATCATGTTTAACTACTCGGATCCCAATTTACATCACGTGTTTAAGTAGAGGATCTAGATCAAACAAAGCAAGATCAATGACTAAAAATTTAAGCAATGGACCCCATGTTAAAAATCAAGTACCTTTTTCATATCAACAGTATGCATTTTAGCATAGAGATCCTAATCAATAGAGCATATCAAGTCAAATATTTTTAAATGAAGCTCTGAGTTAATGTAGGACTGACATGTGGCACAATCATGGAGCCCAGTATAAAGAGCCCAAAAGTACTAAGCAATCAGCATGTGGCACATGTAGAGTGTAGAGTAAACCAAAATATGATAAGTGCCAAGCTTGGAAGATAGTCCCCATAACTATGTTAAAATTGATGATCACATGACCATCAAAGACTTTCTTGTGGACGTCAAATGATGATCATGAGGATGTCAATATTAACATAGTAAAGAGCCCAGATCATGCATTTAAATTTGATGGTCATGCATCCATCAAAGACATCTCCATGGATGTCAAATGATGGTCATGAGGACATAAAATTTAACATAATAAATAACCTATTTCATGTGTTTGAAATTGATGGTCATGCGATTGTCAAAGGCATCCCCATGGATGTTAAATGATAGTCATGAGGATGTCAATTTTAACATAGTAAACTAGGATCCAAATTTTAAATGGCAATGGTCATTTTTGGATAGTGATGAATAGAATGACTTGGGATGCCATTGAAATACCAAATCAAAGCTATATTAGTGTAATAGGCCAAATCAGAGACCCTACAGACTTAGTAATATAGAGGGTTGAGATATGAGCTCACAGTGTTTAAACTAACTATGCCATTAGATAATTGTTTATCCCTGAGCATCTTGAAGATGGGATCATGCCTATATGGGTTAGCATCCAAAAACAATGAATATCCTATAATAATTATGGAGCACATCATCAGCTAGTAGGTCCTAAGTCAGGTGAAATAGGAATATTCCTTTTATAACCAATATTGTATAATATTCTGAAATAGGATATTCTTTTTAGACATGTGTAGTTGGTAAAAACACATTAGCTATAGGTCAGTCAATTAAAAGGAAAAAATCATTTATTCTAGAATAAAACAAAAAGACACCTACCCTATACACTTGTACAAATGTAATTGGATGAGACTAACTGACATGTTGCCTTGTATCTTTTAAAAGGAGCATTATCAATTGTCAAAAAGGGGAGGGAATTATTAGAGCCAAATTAATTTGTAAACTAAGAATAATTAATATAAGAAATAAATTCTAAAAATATTGTCCAGTATTTGCTTGTGTTCATTGTTATCATGGCTTCTCTCTCACTTGCTTGTTCTGATCTCTAGATTTGAATGGTTCTTATGATTTTTTTGTGTGTAACTTTTAATTACAAAATTTTTAACTTGTGTTAATGCTAGGTTAACTAAAGGTTCTCTAGTTTTTTTCATTTTATTTACTCTATATTTGTAGATGTGCATTAGCCATCTACTTATAGGGGTAAATCTTTAAAGTAAACTTGGTTCTTATTTGTATTATGTCTCACATTCCTTAGGAGTTTACCTGATGTGTGGTAAGATTTGGGCTTAAGTTATTTTGTACCACATATTGGTTTTAGTGCATTCATGGATGAGACTTAAACTGTGTCATGATGTTTAGAAAGAAGATCAATAACATCTCTTTTTGCCCTACCCTTTCTTTTTGCTTCTTTTTTAACCTAATCACCTTAGTTTAATTACCATTGTAACTATCCATCTTAGATTAGTCTTTAGATTAGTTCTTGATCTTAATTCATTGTTATTAGCATAATTACTACATATTTCATATATATATACTATTTGGCCATGGTGGCTCCCAACCACCAATTAACATAAATATTGTGAAACAATCACTTAGTCTACCTCTATTCCACCAACAGATAACAGAGTTATCGCAACCCACAACTCATGCACTAAATTCCTAAAATTCTAAAATGAGAAGTTTTTCTAAACACTTTGGGCACCTATGGTACACATTTAGGCATAAATAGGGGCATTTAAACATAAAGGGACCAAACATAAAAAAATTAGACTAAGTTTTGGTCATTTTAATAAACATAGCTAAACCTTGGAATAAAAATTAAACTAAGTCCATAGCATGATTAGTCATTTCAATGTAAATTATTCTTGTTAAATTGAATTTGATTCAAAAGAACCTAAGCTAGGGTAATTTGAATGAGGGTTTTAGTATGCTTTCAGTTTGATTTTCAATAGACCAAAGGTTATTAAAAGGAAAAATTGATATAAAAATAATGAAACCCAGGCATTGCCCATTCCAAATGGACTCCATTAGAGTTGCAATTTGAAACATAAAGATCTAATGTTAGCAACTTTATGCAAGATTAAATCAAAATTATGAACAAGTGTGCCAACCAAATTAGGTGTGAATGATCTTCAAATGAAAATAACATGCAAACATGCTAATAGTGATATGATCAAGTGAATTTTTAATTTGAAGGTATAAATTTATAAAATTTGAAATAAGGGTCCCCATTTTTTAGAAATAGAGGTATGTTGATCTCAACAACTATCAACTACTTTCATTATTCTTCTCTGAATATCCATTACTTTGAATAAAGCCCATAAAATATATTTTGGAGAGTCATATAAATTTCATGCCATTTTATTTTGTGTGTCAAAATCTTTAGCAAAATAATATACTCAGAATTTCATGAGAAAACCATTCTCAAACATCAGATTTTCAACTATTTTGAAACCATGCATCTATGAAACCACAACTCAAAATCAAAACCAATATGACTATAATACCATAACATAACCATCCTTTGAACTCATCAAAATTTTCAACTCATGCATTTAAGAAATTGTAACTTCAAAATCAAATTGAGATATCCAAAATTGTTACTACAACAAACTATCAACCAACAGAAAACCCAGAGCAAGAATATCATATTAAACAATATCCATAATTATATTAGCATGTAGTTTAAAAACCTATGAAAAAATATCATATATAATGTAACATGATAAACCTAGAATATTTTCAACTTTCTTTATCACCAGAAAAAAATCATGCATGCAAAAGATTTAAGACAAACAGTTTATCTCCATGCAAACTTTATCAAAAACCATGTTGACCCAAAAATGTTGTTTTATTTCCATGAAAACTAGTCACATTAAAATAATCATAATTATCTTCTTCATATCAATCCATTTTTATAAATGGTGTACCTGTCTACACGTTTTTACAACTTTCTATTTGTAATTTTCTGACTGTAATTTCCAAAATCTATCTGGCAAAGTGTAGCTTCCATGGCAAGTTGGAAAAATGAATGACCAAATGAAAAAACAAATCTATTTATAACTAAAACCATACCTTAATTACAAGTGCCTACGTGTATGTATGCCATTGGTTACTTAATTTGAGGCAATCAATTTAGCTGACTGCTAATCCATTTAGTATGGCTTCTAAATTTAGCTATGACCAAATTGCTTACTAAAAAACAACCAATTTCCTTAAACCAAGGCATGTATAATTGTAATTTATTTCCTTTAACCCTCCTTTGATCTCATTGAGATCTTGAATCATCAACCATACTTTGCATTTACTCTTGCTGCCAACTATATTACTGACTAGACCGTTCAAAACTTTAAAACATGAACTTTGAACTTATCAAAAGTGATATAACCTCATTTAAAAATTTAAACATATCTTTATTTCCAATCAACCTTTGAAATAAAAAAGTTATCTTATGCCCAATTAAAACCTTTGTGCCTTGAGATACCAATGTGCACATTGTTTAATTCACCAAAATACCTTTGAAATAAAACCATCATCCACGATCATCTTAGAGTCCCCAATAGGTCTTAGCACATCACATTAAATACTTAGAATAGATAACATTTAGATTAAAACTTAGGACCCTTTAGCATAAGGTAGAATTTAGGATTAAAACTTATAATCCTTTCAAAATTATAATAGTTTAGGGTTTAAAGCATAACTTATAATAGCAACATTTTGTACTTACAATTGAATTGTAAAATGAAACTGATCTGATAACCATATAACAAGTCAATATAATATTTTTCAATTCTAATAAACCATAGGAAACATTTATTTTTCAAACTAAGAATATTACAATAAACACTTCACTTGAATGTAATTTGATTAATTTTGTTAAATGAATCCTCATGGTTAAAAAACAAACATTGATAATGATAATATATATGCAAATTTTATTCATTCAATCATAAATGCTTTTTAAAACCACTTTAATATAGATATGAATTCATAAACAAATAATTACCCAAATCATTCAATTGAATACATGCATATTCATAATATTACTAATTAACTTAGCTCCTTGACTACAGTTTTAGATTTTATGACTAAGTCATCTCTATGGTAGATAGGAGTATTAGTTTTTAAAAAATGAAGGGCTATGAAAAATAGGCATAACACTAGCAACCTTGCTAGTCAAGTTTGAATAATGAAATTGACTAGCAATCATATTACCTATTGTAAGAAATGTAATCTTGAGAGTGTGATCCAGGTAAATCATTTCTCAAATAGTTATATGTGAACTCCTTTATAACGAATTTCAATAAGGGATGAGATGTTTAGCTAATGTTGAATGAAGAAAGGGAATGATATAATAGGAAATTTTGGGTTCGATGCATTAAACATACAAATGCCTCAAATACACTATCTAAAAATAAAGTATTACTTCAATAACTAGTTATAACTCAACATATATCATTCATTTATAAAGAAAACTGAGATTATAAAGAATATCTCAAAATAATTGATACCTACAGTTGTATTGTAACATCTTTGCATTCTCCCTCACAATATGAAAACTTCATCTACTTGAAACACTTATTGATATTTTAAAAGTAAAAGATAAACAAAAATAAGAAGTAAATAAAAAATGAAACAAGAAACAACAGAATAAGATAGAAAAGAAAAGAAAACAACAAAACCAAGAAAAAGCAAAATGAGATAAACAAATCTGAAAAGAATCTAATTATAAAATAATTTCAAATGATGGCCATTAACTGAATAACATAACTAGTTCCCATCAAGATATTTTAAATGAAAATCATTATTTCTAAGTACAATTGTAACTCGATAAAGATCAAGCCATAATGAATCAAATTTATGATGCTTACCAGGATCTTCAAGAGATTTATTCTAGTATAAAACTAAATCACCAACTTTGAACTTTTTGTTATAAACTTTCTTATCGAAAAAAATTTTCAATTTTTGTTTAGCTCTTTCTAATTTTTGTAATGCTATTGATTTTGATTCATCAAGAGCTATTAGATCTTGTAATCTTTGTTTAATCAAATTAGTATGTTTAGAAACATATTGTAAAGCGGTTCTAGCTAAAAAAATATGAAGTCCTATTGGTAAGGTCATTTCAAATCCATATGCCAACATGAAAGGTGAATAACCAGTTGCCACCTTGACAATAGTTATATCATCCCATAAAGCTTCAAAAAAATTTAAAATGCCAATTCTATTTATTTTCATAAACTAATTTCTTCATGATTGAAATCAAATTTTTACTTATTGACTTAGCTTGACCATTACCTTGAGGGTAATATTTAGATGAATGAATAGATATAATAGAATATTTTTCTAAAAGATCTAAAAATTCATTTGAAATAAATTGAGGTCCATTATCAAAAATGATTTCATAAGAAACTTAAAATCTAAAGAAAATATGATTTTCTAAAAATAAAATTATTGTCACTTAGATTGTAACCTTTGAGGAGATGTCTTATCTCTCCTCATCCAAGTGGCACAATTGAAATACCTCTAGGTTGTGAGTAGCCTAAGAATGAGGTGAAACTATAAATAGACGTAGCTCCCTTGATGTACCATTTGTAACTCACTACTACACCTAAACTTTGTGAGGGAAAAGGGAGAGAAAAGTAAAAGTAAACTATCCTAAGGGAGGCGATATACCAAATTAGTTGATGACTACCAAACAGATGTATGTTACACATGAGAACAAAGGACTAACCAAACAAACACTTCTCTAATTTGCATCTTCTCGCATCAATATTTTATTATGAGGTTGTGATGAAAGTTTAGGCTAGGAAGACTAGACAAGAGGCCTATAATGGTAATATTTAAATATACTAACTCAGTCAACCTTAACACATCATAAAAAACTTCACATGACCTGCAAGAAAAATCTTTCCAACTACAAATAGGTGAGAGAATGAGACAATAATGTTAATGAAACAATAGTCATCACATAAGAAAGATCAATTATTCAAGTGAACACACTATGAATAGTCATGGAAGAGGTAAAAAATTAGTACTCTTTATTGATTCATGGTATGTAAATGATAAGGGCTTTGCCATACTCAGGTGGAGCATGATTTATAAAGACCAAAATGGTTAGTTCTTATAGAAATTGAAAGAGAGAGGAAAATAAAGAAGTCCAAAGGTCATATAGACACTTGTCAAGATGAGAAAATGAGTTACTTTTGAATGAAAAGGAAATGTAAAATTGATCATGTAAATTTAGGAAGCACAAGTGTCACCCTAAGTCATGAAACTCTTAAAATGTGGCATGAAATTTCCTTGCTGGCTCAGAAAACTAGCTTCATCATTCACCCATATTAGAACATCCCAAAACTAATTAGGGATATGTCTCATGATTATAATGATAGGGAATGGTTTTAGACATGCTTATTTCTGCATTGGTTGCATTCTTGATCATCTAAAATCTTCTATAAGTGAGTCATCACTGCTTGTAGTCAAAGAAACTCCTCTTTCACACACCTTGCACACTTGGATTCCAAAAAGGCATCAGTTTTCCATGAAAATTCATAAAATGGAGTGTATGAAACTTGAAAATACCCTCCATGGCCTTAGAGGTATCAAGCACACCTTAAAATCCCACTCACTTGAAGTTTTCACACTTCTAACTATCTTGATCACTATGTTAGTTTTGACTGGCTAAGATGAGAGCTTTGGTAGGCAAAGTTAAGAGTTTTTCCAAGGCATTAATTATCCATATAAAGTTAGAATAAGTCTCTATATTCCTCCCAAACTTGGTTGCATCTCTTGAATGTTCCTAGAACCTACATAATGCACAAAATTGTCAAGAAAGGTAGTTTTATACCTTATTTGTATGGATTTTTTACAACTCATCTTGATGGTATGGATCCTGACTAAGTCTTATATAACATCCAATCACTTTCATGGTCAAACTAGACCATTCGATTATCTTTCCATCTCCATTTCCTTCATCAGGTCTATAACCAAGGTTTAAGAAGGTTTAGGCCTATTTTACCTTCTTATCCATTTTTTATAGAGATTTCATGTTCAAATTTAAATTTTATGACACAAAATATTTTCTTAGGACCCTATCTAACTCCTCCTAGCCCTGTGAGTCTCCATGCAAGCCTATCCTATCACGCTTATATCTCTTCTTTGCATAGGTATGAGTTGTCTTAAAGCCCAAAAATGGATTATCATGGCTTATAATACAATATATATGCTTGAAAAACACCTAATTTCACCCTAGTAACATGGTTAAATCCATTTTAGTGCTCATTTATGGTTAATAAATTTGATACTCCATTTGGCTTTAGCCTAGAACCTTATCTAATAGGCCTGATTATAACCCTTGTGGTCTAGGCCATCCATTTGGGATTATTTGCATTTAAAAATATTTAACACATTTTTAATGACCTCAAAAACATTATTTAACAAGTTATAATTCTCACCTAATGTTATAAGTGAAAATTCCTTCTCATTTGGGCTTTAGGCCTAACCATGCCTAATAGGCCTACCTGCAAGTTTGAGGGTCTATGCCACCCTATTGGGATTCCTAACTCTATGAAAATTAACTTATGTCTATTTTTATTTAATCCATCTTCTCACACCTTCTTTAAAGGTTCACTTATTTCTTTATCTCACCTTATCACCCTCCTCCTTCAAAATTGACAATTTGCACTCAAGGGAAGTACCCTCTATCTGAGATAAAATAAAGGGAACTTCCCCTATTTTATCAAACAAATTTAATGTTTTAATGGTATCTAAAAGTTATAATAATATACTATGTTAAGTTAAAACCCCTTTTCATATGGTTTAACCTTCCAAAAATCTTAAAACCCAAGACAAACTTATATACTTAGTGATTGTCTGCAGGGTCTTTAATGTGAACTATGTATTGCCTTGCATAACCCTTTATCTACTTGATTTATGTTTTATGAGAGTTTATTAATTATATAAATACCTTAACCAAGGTGTTTCAATCTATAACATCACCTTAATCCTCTACATACCTCTTTATACCCCTTGACTGGTCAAGCTTGAGTGTAATGTTTAATGTGTTTTGCCTCAAGATGCCACACCTATAGGTTGATTTGCATGATTTGACCTAAAATTAAATGTATAAAAACTATTTATAATCCATTTGAGTCATTTTAAATTTATTAAACCCATTTTCTCATCTTTCCTATGATAAACCATCCCTTAGATGCATTATCTCAGTATACTATCTACCTACAATCACCTACAACTGACTGTATGGTGTCCTGTAGGTGGATTTTATCCTTAAACCTGTGTTATATATTCCTTAGGAACCATATAATAACTTTTATAAGTAATTTTATCTAATTATGGTCTATATTTTTGTATGTATCTATATTTAATATCACACTATGGACTGTGAAACTTCATAACCAGTTGTAGGTGGTCTTTTTAGACCAAGATATGCATGTAGCTATTTATGAGAACCAAGAGATAGTACATCATCCTCTTTAAGTGATCCTTTAGCCAATAAATTTTATTTTAAACCATATATAACCATTCAAATTTGAATTCATGGTCTAGTTTTTCATCCTTGAGTGAGGAGGTCTACTTGGAGCTCAATTCTATAGATGGTACTATCAGAATTTAGTGCATAAAAGTGCATTTTTTGGGATCCTTTAACATGAAAACCAAATGATCAAAACGCCTCATTAATTTTTCAATCTGAAATACTATGATATTTAAATATTATTAATGCACTAGGAGTGGTAAAAACTCAAATTGGCCTTGTTATAAGACCTCTCCAAAAGGGTTAGGTGGTCTATTTTGCACTTTTAGGGATGTGATCTCAAAACTTGGTCATCTCATGTTCAAGGTGATCTATACTTAAATTTGATAATTTGAAACCTCAAATTGGTATTACATGATCAATACCAATTCTAGGACTCCCAAAAAAAATATACCATTGCTCCAACAGTCCATATGACATCTCAACCTTTTGTTAGGACCAGTTATAGGTGGACATTTTCATATCTGCAAGCAGTGGATCTTTGAATGGTTCCTCACTCCTCTTGAAACTATTTAATAATTTTATCATGATTTTTATGGCACAAATATCCCTTTAAAATTTTATGGAAACCTCCAATTATGATATACTTCCTTATGACCATGTTTTGAACCTCTGAGTACAGTCACTTTCACATGCAAGCAGTGAGTATGAGAATGGATAGTGTGTATACATTTTACCTTCAATGGGTTCCATGTCTATCTCAAAATATCCAAATTTATTATTCACACTATAAAGGGTCTAAAAAAAGTGCCAATGATTCCTTTTCAATATGACTATGACTTCCTCCATAAGAGCACCTGTAGGTATGTATGAGTTATATACAGGCAATGAACATGAAATATGAACTATACTCATGGAATCTACCTATATTAGTAAATTTATCTCCCATTAATGTATTAAAATGAATAATTATGATGTTTTAAAACTTTAATCAATATCACACTCTTCATTTCAATGTCTTACTTTCTTGTAGGCACATGTAGGTGTAGTTCTATCACAGAAATAGTCATCACATAAGCAAGATCAATCATTTAAGTGAACACACTATGAAAATTCATGGAAGAGGTAAAAAACTATTATTTTTTATTGATCCATAGTATGAAAATGAGTATGGCTTCCCCATACTCAGGTAGAGCATGATTTACAAATGCCAAATGGCTAGTTCTTATAGAACTTGAGAGAGAGAAGAGAATAAATAAGTCCAACGTCATAAAAACACTTTTCAAGCTAATAAAATGAGTTACTTATGCATTATAAGGGAAGGTGAAATTGATCATGCAAATTTGAAAAGCACAAGTGTCACCCCAAGTCATGAAATTCTTGAAATGTGGCATGAAATTCCCTTTGTTGGCACATAAAACTACCTTCATCATTCACCCCTATTGTAACATCTCAAAAATAATTAGGTATAATTCTCATGATTGGAATGATATGGAAGGGTTTCATACATGCTTCTCCATGAATTAGTTTCATTCTTGATCATCTAGAATCTTTTAGAAGTAAGCCATCATTGCCTACAATTATATAAACTCCTTTTTCACACACCTTGCACACTTAGCTTCAAAAAATCCATTAGTTTTACATGAAATATATAAAAATGAGTGTATCACACTTTTAAATAATCTCCATGGCCTTAGAGGCATCATGCACACCTTAAGAATCCATCCACTTGAAGTTTTCACACTTCTCACTATCTTGCTCACTATGCCAATTTTGACTAGTTGAGATGAGAGCTCTAGTAATCATAATTAAGAATTTTTCCAAGTAATTAAATTTCCATAGGTAGTTATAATAAGTCTTTTTCTTCCTTCTAAACTTTATTTCATCTCTTGAATATTCTTAAAACCTACATAATGCATAAAACACTAAAGAAAATAAATTTTATACCCTATCTGTATAGATTTCATACAACTCATCCTGATGGTAGGAAGCTTGATTGAGTCTTATACAACATCAAACCACTTTCATGGTCAAATTATTCCATTATAGTATCTTTCCATCTCCATTTATTTCATTGGGTCTATAACCAGGGTTTAGGCCTATTTTACCTTCTTAGCCATTATTTAGAGATATTCCTCATTCAAATTTCAATTTAATGACACAAAAGAGTTTCTCATGATCCTATCTAACTTATCATATCCCTATGAGTCTCCATGCAAGGCTTCAAAGTGGATATGAGCAATGAAACCTCTCTTATCAAGCTTGTTTCTCTACTTTGCATAGGTCTAAGTTATCTTAAAGCCAAAAAATGGATTCTCATGGCTTCCCCTACAATATATATGCTTGAAACACACCTAATTTTACCCTAGGAACATGTTTCAATCCATTATAGTTCTCATTTAAGGTTATAAATAAACTTGACCCTCCATTTGGCTTTAGCTTAGAACCTTATCTAATAGGTCTGACTATAACCCTTATGGTTTAGGCCATCCAATTGGTATTATTTTCATTCCACAAGATTGAAAAACTCTATGAAAACCCCAAAATCATGATTTAACAAGTTATAATTCCCACATAAGTTTATAAGTTAAAATGCCTTCTCATTTGGGATTTAGGCCTAACCATGCCTAATAGGCCACCTACAAGTTTGAGGGTATATACCACCTTGTTGGGATTCCTCCCTCTATGCAAGGTCCCTTGTATTTTTTTGGATTTCATACATCTTCCCACACCTTCTTAAAAGGTTTATTTAGTTCCTTGTCTCACCTTATCACCCTCTTTCTTCAAAACTGATAGTTTATACTCAAGGGAAGTGCCCTTTGTCTGAGACAAAATAGAGGGCACTTCCCCTATTTTATCAAAAAAAATGTTTTAATGGTATCTCCAAGTGATAAGGATATCATTTGTTAATTTTCATTCCCTTTTCATATGATTTGACCCTCCAAAAACATTAAAACCCAAGACAGACTTATATACTCAATAACTGTCTGCAGGGCCTTTACTGTGAACTATATATTACCTTGCATAACCATTTCTCTACATGATTTATTTTATATGAGATTATATTAATGATATAAATACCTTAACTAAGGTTTTCCAAGCCATTCCATCACCTTAATCCTTTACATACCTCTTTATACCCCTTGACTGGTCAAGGTTGAGTGTAATGTTGATTGTGTTTTGCCTCAAGATGCCATTTATATAGGTTAATTTGCATGGTTTGAGCTCAAAATAAATGTATACAACATATTTATAATCCCTTGGAGTAATTTAAAATTTATTAAACCCATTTTCTCACCTTGTCTAGCCTAAACCATCCCTTAGACACATTATCTTAGTTTACTATCTGCCTACAGTCACCTACAACTGACTGTACGGAGTCTTGTAGGTGGATTTTATCCTTAAACATGTGTTATATATTCCTTAGGAACCCTTTGAGACCTCTTATAAGTAATTTTATCTAACAAGGTTCTATATTTTTGTAGGTCTCTACATTTAATATCACACTATGGACTGTGAAACTTCATAACCAGCTGTAGGTGGTCTTTTTAGACCAAGATATGCTTGTAGCTGTTTATGAGAACCAAGAGACAATAAATCATCCTCTTTAAGTGATCCTTTAGATCATAAATGTTATTTTAAACCATATATAACCATTCAAACGTAAAGGCATGGTCTAGTTTTGTAGCTTTAAGTGGGGAGGTCTACTTGGAGCTCAATTCTTGTAGATGGCACTGTCAAAATTTAGTGCATAAAAGTGTATTTTTGGGCTCCTCTAACATGAAAACAAAATGATCAAAACACCTTCTTCATTTTTCATGTTTAACTCTTATGATAATTAAATAGGATGAATGCACTAGGAGTGGTCAAAACTCAAAATGGCCCTGTTATAAGGCCTCTCTAAAAGGGCTAGGTGTTCTATTTTGCACTTTCGGGGATGTGATCTCAGAATTCAGTCATCTCATGTTCAAAGTGATCTATACTTCCATTGCTAATTTGACACCTCAAATGGGTCTACCATAATCAATACCAATGCTATCCAATGCTAGGACTCCCAAAAAGGTTTTATCATTACTCCAACAGTTCATATGACATCTCAATGTTCTATTAGGACCAGTTATAGGTAGACATTTCATGTTTATAGGAAGTGGATATTTGAATGGTTCCTCACTCCTCTTAAGACTATTTAATACTTTTCTCATGACTATCAAGACACCAATATCCCTTTCCAACATTATGTAAACCTCTAAGTATGTTATACTTTTTTTATGACCATGTTCCTAACCTCTGAGTATAGTCACTTTCACATGCAAGTGGTGAGTATGAGGATGGATAGTGTGTATACATTTGACCTTTAATGGGTTCCATGTCTATCTAAAAATATCAAAATATATTCTTCACACTCTAAATGGTTTGAAACAAGTGCCAATGCTTTCTTTTCAACATGATTATGACTTCCTCCAGGAGGGCACCTGTAGGTGTGTATGAGTCGTATACAGGTAGTGAACATGAAATATGAACCAAACTAATAGAATTTGCCTCTATTAGTTAGTTTATCTCCCCTCAATGTATTCAAATGAAGCATTATTATGTTATAAAACTCAAAACAATATCACACTCTTCATTTTAATGTCTTACTTTCTTGTAGGCACCTGTAGGTGCAGTTTTATGGCAAAAAGTTAACTATGAGCTTAGAATGACTGAGTGTAGAAGATAAGGTCTGATGTTGCAATTTCCAACATGAAATGAAGGTGGTATTTATGGAATTATAACATGTAAAACACCATATCCTACTCATATGAAGTCCTTGTATGGGATAGAACCTTCTGCAAGTAGTGAACCTGATTGCCATTCTACCTGGAACATCAACTTGAAAACTAAACTAAATAGCTCATGAGATCTTTTCCAAACATGAAAATAAGCATGAAAAAGTATGATATGAGGGATTTAACATCATCTATAACCAATATTAATAGTTATAGTGTACTTACTTCTCCAAACCAAAGTAAAACGTATAGGGTACACAGATTAACAAATAAATTAGATAGTCTAAATTCTTAGGAATGGTTCATAAAGCACAAGTATTCATTCTTATGCAACCAAACATCAAATGGAATATAACTGAGTGTATAAGACACCCTAGGATAATTTTTTCTAAAACTTTTCTTGTTGATTGTACCAAGTACAAACCTAAAGACTATTTTTTCTTGTCAAGTCTAGTGGAAGGGGAGAGAAGCAATTTTCTTCATTTCTTGAAAGTTATTATCAAAATGATCACTGGAGTAAGTCTATAGAATACCAATGGACACTACTAAAATATCCTCAACTGAAGGAATCTATATAATTTTGTACACCTCATTAAATGCTCATTTTTTAAGAAAAATATCTTTTTTTTTAAGAACCTACCACTTTTTAATTAGTAATAGTTACTAAAGACTTATTAGGACACATCGTATGTGACATCATCCTTTAAAACATTCATATTTCTCTAGGAGGTTGTATAACTCATTTAATGCTTCATTTTGACCTCTAAAATGACTTAAAAGGACATAAATATTGAAAATGACCAAGACCAAGGTTACTATAACATGAAATCATACTAAATTAGCTATTACATACCTCATGATAAAATATTAGACCCCCTATAAACCTTTAAAGATCAAGTTTTTTCTTATATGGGTTCCAATTTGATCTACAATGTCAAATTTGATCAATAGAAATCACTTCACTTGTTACAAAAATTTTAAATGCTTTGGCCTCACGCCATTTAGTGAAATAATCTATTTCAATTAAGATATATTTATGACCAGCTGATGAAAGAGGATGTATATCTAAAATAAAGTTAATACCTTATTTTGTAAATAGTTTTTTAGGTATAAAAAGATTCAAAGGCATTGTAGACAACTTATCTCTACTAATAAATAATTGGCATAACATACAAGAATGAAATAACTTATAAACATCTTGAAATAGTATAGGCCAATGATAACCTGCTCATAAAATCTTATAAGTAGTAGTTTTTATAGCATAATGTCTACCACAATTTCTTTCATGATAACCTCTAAAAAAATTTTAGGTTTGGTCATGTGTAAAGCATCTTAATAAAACACCATCTCTATTTTGATAAAATAGAACATTTTCTAATAAACAGAAATTTAAAGCTCCAAAACATAAAAAACATCTTTGTTTCTTATCATAATTATCAAGACAGGTTTGATTTTGAAAATAAAATACTAAGTCATGATACCAATTATCTTTAGAAAGCATGCAATCCCATTCATTCATTTTAAGACCAAATTTGAAATTTTTAGAAAAATCAAATATTTGCATGGTCTTTAAATGAGGTTTTGCATTCTAATTATCATCAATTGACAAGACCAAAATATTAATACTTGAAGAAGCATTTTTAGCTAAATGTTTTACCAAGTCATTACCTTTAATTATTTTTAAATTTTTGAATTTAAGATCAAACTTTTAAATTCGTAATATCCATTTTGTAAGCCTTCTTTGAATGGTTGGTTGTTTCAAAAGATAAGATAAAATAGGTATGTTAGATCACACTATAAATTTGTTTCCATCAATAAATAAAAAAATTTGATTAAAAAGGAAATGAATGAAAAAATGAATTCTTCAGTAAGAAGGTACCTAGTTTTAGCATCTTTTAAAACTTTACTCATCTAGCCAATTGGCTTTTCATTATTATTTTTAAATTCTTGAGTGATAATAGCTCCAATTGCTATTGGTAGTATTAACATAAAGAATTAATTTTTTATTTAAATCTGGTTTAGCATTTACTAGATTACTTGCAATGACATTTTTAACATTATTAAATGCTAAATCAGCACCTTCATCTTAAGTATAAAATCTATCTTTCTTAAGTAATAATTGCAAAGGATTAGATTTATCAACAAAATCTGATATGAATTTCCTAACAAAGTTAATTTTACTAAAGAAAGACCATAAACTAGATTAATCTTTAGGAGGAGGTAATTCTTTAATGGCTTTAATACGTTCAAGATTTATGGAAATACCATATTTAGAAATGATATGTCCCAATAATTTACCTTTGGTAATACCAAAAACTAATTTCTTTGGATTCAAAGAAATACCATACTTTCTACATCTCATGAAACTTCATGAAGATGATCTAAATGTTTTTTACATCTTTTTAAATAAATAGTGAGATCATCAAGATAGACATGAATAACAATGTCAATTAAGTCATTAAATGTAACATTCAAATCTCTTTGAAAAGTAGTTCTTGTATTCATGAATCCAAATAACATTTTACTATAAGCAAAAGTCCCTTTATGAGTAGTAAAGGTTATTTCATGCCTATCTTCAGGATTTATAAAAATATGATTATTATCAAAAAATATATCTAATAATGATATTATTTATGATCCTACAATTTGTTGTAAAATCTAATCTATACTTGGTAGAGGAAAATTATCTTTAACACTAGCCTTGTTCAAGTATTTAAAATAAACACATAATCTAATATCGCCATTTTTATTTAGAATATTTTATAAGAAAAATAACACCAGCATCAATCATTTTATCTAGCTCTTTGTTAATGATGTCCTCTAATAAAAGACTAATTCTTTGTATTTTCTATCTTACAGGTTTAATACCAAGTTTTATAGGTATATCATGTTTAATAATATCATTATTATAATCTTTAAGATCTTTGTATGACCAATCAAACATATCAATAAATTCTTTAAATAATTTAATGAATTTTACCTTTTCATTAGTAGTAACTTGAATTCCTAAATAGACATATTTAAGATCTTTTTCTATACCTAAATTATAGGAATAGTTTCACTTATAATTCTCTTGGAAGGTTCTTCCATTGTAGAAATTTTAGGTTAATCATTAGGTGTAAACATAGTTTCTAAAATTACTAAACTAGCAAGCAATTTATTAGTACTTAATTACAAATAATCTCCACAATTTAATACATAATCATCATGATTAAAATATTTACCTTTACTAAATGAATATATGTATTCATCATAACTAAAAATAGGTCATCATTCAAATCTGGAATATTAGGTCAAAATTTTCAAAAAATGAGAAGTCTGTGATTGGTTTACTCTTACTGAGAGTTGGTTTAGACATAAAAATAGTAAGCTTATCAGCTCTATTCTTATATTCTTTAAGTATGTGAGTGATATTGAAAGTTTAAAAAATTTCAAGTAAAGATCAAACTTTTTGAGTATAATGATGTAGACAAGTTTGATTAGTTTTGTAAATTTTTCAAACTTATCTAATGACTAATTCAAAATCCCTACAGACTTCTAAATGTTTAATATTAAGTTCAATAACTTTTTCTAAACCTAAACATAAAGCTTCAAATTCTATTGTATTATTAGTGTTTTCAAATGATAATTTATAAGCATAACAAAATATCTTATTTACAAGAGAGATTAAACAAATTACAACACCATTTCCGTGTTGAGAACAGGCTCCATCAAAATATAGTGACCATAAAATATTTTTCTCAAAAAAAAATTCATGTGGATTTTCTAGTTCATCTAAATTTAATAGTTTATAAGTTCAAATTCTTGTCACAACATACGTAATAGTAGAAGTGGATGATTATATAGGTGTACTAGACCAATATTATATTTTTATAAAAATAATCTTATTACTAATGGAAGTCCATGTAATATCTTTCCTGATAAAAGTACTTATTGCTTTTAATCAATTTATTCTTAATAACATAGCATAATTACTAGGAATATCTAAAATTTGAACATTAGTCATACATCAAATTCTTTTATTTTGAGTAATCTTAATGATTGTTTTGAAACTTACAACTTTTAGTTTGTCTTGAATCAAATCTAGTAAGCTCCATATTATCAGTTTCATTAGAAATGCCTAATCGATCTACAATAAATTTGGATATTATATTTTTTAAATCACTGTATCTAAGATATAATTATGGATTATCTTATAACAATTTTGACTAAAATATAAAAAGGATATATATAATCTATAGGAGGATTATAACTTTGAAAAAAATAGATTATTATTTATTACTATCTTCATCTTGTAAGCTTACATATTTTTAGAATTCTTAAAAGCCTCATTAATTTTATCAAGTTGTTCTAGAAGACTAGTTACTTGTAATAATAAGAATCTAGTTTTGATTATAGATAAATCATCAATTATATTATAAGCTTTAGTATTAGATTGTCAAAAATTCTTAAGCTTAAAAGGTTGATATTGAGTATTATTATAACCAGTTGATAAAAGAATTTTTTGAGAAGAATTATCAGATGAATTACTTTAAAAATTATTTTGAGTTACTTTACCTTTATCTTTAGAATAAGAATCATTATTTGCTATATTATTATTTTGAGAAGAGTTTTAATCTTTATTTCTAGTATTAACAACATAAGCACCTTCATTTTTTGATGGATCATTAAGAGCACACATATTTATGTTGTTTTCTAGATCGATACATATACTATCTTTTCCTTGAATAAACTTTTTAAATTTATGAATAGTAATACATGAATCTAGATCATGATCTAATTCACACACATTGCAGTTTTGAGCAATTTTTTTATTTTAATTTCAATAATGTTTCTATTAGATAAAGAAGTTTTATCATTTAATTATCTTTTAACAACGATTAGTTCATTTCCTATTCTTTAAATGACTTTTAAAATTTCTACATTATTTGAATTTAGACCTGTAGAAGACTTATCTTTAAACCCAATACATTTAAGTTTATTTTCATACTCAATGCAAAATGTTACAGTTTCATCATATTTCATAATGTCTCTATCTTTTAAGGTCATTTTACACTTCAAAGGTAAAGCACTACAAAAATAAAGTTTAGATAATTTTTTAGAAGGTCTAAGATCATGAGAAATATTTTAACATAACTTAGTAAATATGGTAATGAAATGGTATATGGTTTCATCTAGATCAAGATAAAAATTTACAAGATCATTGACTAATTCTAGTTCTTATTTAGCTTTTCCAAAAGCTAATTCTAACCAATCTTCAATATCTTTCTACGTGTTGATAGCTTTAGCAGGTAAACTAACAAAAGTTTGATAAACTTTCCTTTTAAGTGTTTGAGTAAAAATTCTTAAATAAATATTTTCACTTGTTATACCAAGAGTAGCACAAACTAACCTAAATTCATCTAAATGATCTTCTCAAAATTCTCCAGAAACTCTAAAAGAATGTGGTATATTTAATCCTTTTAGGGAAGGTAACTTACCTAGATGATTTTCAATGTTAAGTATATTTTCATAAATCTATGGATTTAAAGCTATTTGTTGTTCTACTTCAACTTCAGAACCAGCTTCATCTTTACTGAGATCATCTTGATCTCTATTGTCTTGCAGTCCTCAAATCATATCATGTATCCTTTGTTTTACTTGATCTCCTATTAGAAGTTTTAGCAATCTCTTCTATTTGAATTGGTTAATTTTTTTTAACCTACTTAGCTTGACTTAATTGCAGATTTATATCAATAGGTTCAAAGGGAATAACCAAATCATCAAATATAAAAAAAAATTAAAAAAATGAGTTCTAGGTCTAAGAATAACAACCTAAACTCTAGCTCTATATTCTCGAATTCATCTATTTATAATTAAAATGTCTTGTTGAGTTTCATGAGTAAGATTAGAATACCAATCTATCTCAAATTTTACATTTTTTTCTTCTTTGTTTATGACTTTTATGGCATGTTGAATATTATGAAGGTGATTATACCATGCATAATGAGTTAAATTAAAATAAACATCAACAATATCAATTCTAGGTTGGATAATAGGAGGTTATCCTCCAAGTACCATGAGTAAGAAGAAAATATATCTCTAAACAAATAATATTTCTAAAAGTATCTCCAATGGAGTCATTAAATTTATTAATGATGAAATTGTTCCATCAACTAATCAACCATTTCGTCCATCATGAAGGTTAAATTGGAAACACACCAGTCTAATGGTAAAGTTCTAAAGGTTTAAATATGATCCTAAATATGCGAGGGGTTTTTTTTTAATATTTTAGGAAATAATAAATAGATTATTGAATATAACATATTTCATTATAATTCATAAATTCACTTATCAAATAATGAATCAGTTTAGATATGAATATGTAATCTATCATATATGATAGGAGAAGGTCTATGAACAAGACAATCTCTTGAAGGAATGAAATTTGAATCAATAATATAATATATTCTCAAAGTAATATCTTAATTTACTATAATATCTTTCAAATAACACTAAGATAATAAACAAAGAAGTATAAATGTAAAGTGAAAATAAGGAAGTAAATCAATTTATAAATATATCTTTAATAAATCAAGTAACATAGTCAAAACTTAATAATCAAGATAAAAGAAGAAAGTAAAACAGTAACCAACTAAAAAAAAGACAGCAAACTAATTAACAAAGATTAAAACAATCTAATTTATACTAATTTAAAATATAAATAAAACTAATTTAAAACCTAACTAAACTCAGAAATTAAACTAACCAAAGAAAGAAAAATAACTTAAGAAACCTAACTTACATTAAAAAAATTAAGAATAAACAGTAAATTCAATACAAATTATATTAAAACTAAATAAAATAAAAAATAAATTAGATCAATTAGATATTAAACTAAAATCAAACTTAAACTACTAATGAGATGTGGGTGAGTTGGTAAAGGTAACTTGGTTGCTACATACAACACCTAGGTTCAAATATCAGATGGTATTAGAGGTCGATTGTGGCTGACCATTGGTATTAGGCTAGTTGTAGCCATTGATGGTATTCTTGGGTCAGTTGTGGCCATTGTTGGTAATTTTGGTACTTGTGTACTTGGGGATTTAAGCCCCCAATTATGTCCTAGGCTAGTTGGAGCTCTAATCAAAAGCATAAGGGCAAGGGACCCATTAAATCTTACCCCCAATTATGTCCCAGGCTAGTTGGAGCTCTGATCAAAGGCATAAGGACAAGGGACCCATTGAATCCTGGTATTGATCTCAAAAAAATCAAACTTAAACTAAATTAAAAGTCAAGTCAAAATAAAATACAATATAGACAAAATATGCAAGTCTTTACAAAGAGAGTCATCTTACCAAAATAGATCAATTTTATTTAAGAAACCAACATCTTATTTACAAAATATCTTGAAAATATAACTTTTACAATTAATTAGATCAATAAAGTGTCACAAACAGTGAAATTTTCATCATTATCTGAGTTGAATACTTGGATTCTATACATAGGACTATAAGAGACATTCTTTAAAAGATGTTAAAATTGACAAACTTTAGATAATTTGTTATAAATGATAATATAAAATTGGATATACCTACGTTGTCTAAGCACTATACTCAACCATCAAATAAAGTACCATTAGCTACAAAAGTCATGCTATCTCAGTGAAATTACATAGAAGAGAGAGATAAATTGACTTTACAATGTATAAGTCTTCAATATCTATGTTGTTCTTCCTCTTTAAATGAATCCTTGATCTCCTTCTATACTTCAAAATCAGTTGAAAAAGAAGTTGTAACTAACCTTAGTTAATTACTTGTTAACTTAAATAATTGACTTTTACAAGTCAATTAATATTAACAGCTACTATTTAAGGTGTATTTAAGACTTAAAAATCTTAAGGGACCAATTATTTAAAAATAGACTAGGTATTTCCTAATGGGTGGGGACTTTATAATCAATTAATAATAAATAGAATAACATATTTCAATAAATAATAAGATATTTTAAAGTTAAATGAAATTCTTATCTATATTAATTCTATAATGCATATAATCAAAATACTTAGACATATTATATGTATCAAAATTTAAAAGCTTGATGTACTTCTAAAATATTATAACCAAAATATCAAAATCTAAATTGTACTTAAGTCTTATCAACTTTAAAATTTCAACTTTGAAATGAAAATGTATATTTTTAATGATCAAGAGTCAACAGAATCAGATAAAACCTCAATCACATATTCATCCCTTTCATTAAAACACTCATTATATTCCATTTCAATAATAGAAAACTAGACCAACTTAGTTTTAAAATCACATTCAAAATCATCTACTTCTAATTTAATCCGCTTCACAACTCAAATTTCTATTGGAGTATATGATTCATCCTAACTGTTTGAACGCTTCTTTGAAGTGGTTGGACGTATGATAAGTAGTGACTTTTTTAGACTTAGTTTTATTCATTCTTTAATAAACATTTTCTAAGGTGGTGTAGGCTCACTAGAACAAGAAGGCAAGGTAAGATTCACAAAATTCTTTGCATGGGCTATCTCATTGGCCAGATATGTTAGTTCATTAACATCATGAATTCTTTCTTGGCTAGGTAACTGAATAGGCAACTAGTTTGGATTATTTTGTAGTGATGGGAAGAGATAATATTAGAATGAAATCTGGCTCCAAATATTTGGCCATGAAAACCTCTATTACCTATATTACCTCTATGATTTTTAAGATTAAAGGGTATATTATTCAACACATTTCAAAATTTAAGGTGAGTGGCATCAAAATAAATAGATATTTTGGCTCCTCTAATGACATATATAGGGCCAAACCATCTGACCCTAAAACCCCCTCTAGTAAATTGCCTATATGGTGCTTTTTGATTCAAACTACTAGAATTATAATTCCTTCTCCAACTCCTATTATCATTATATATGCTTGAACCTGATTGGTCCCAACCTGACATCCTATATTTAGTTTAAAATATATTCAAATTTGATTATTATATGTTTGAGTATCAACATGAATATATCAACTATGAAAATAAAATTGTACTTCTATAATCATTTTATAAACATTTTTAGCTATATCAACAGAATAAATAAAGAATCTCAACTATCTAAAACTGAACCATTTACATGAAAAACTTTTGACTGTGTCATGTCTTATAAAAAAATTCAAAAAAAAATCATAATAATAAAATTATACACTCATAATTTCATTTATCAAAATATTCTACCATATTTCTTGTATTTTGTTCTCACTATATGAATGTCATCTCAAAATATACAATAAATGTATTGTTCTCAAACTGTAAACCACACAAATTTTTCAAACTAAACCAATTCAAAATCACTGAAAGAAATATTTCTAAAAAAATTCTATTCATGACATCATAAATTGCATGTATTTTCCAAACCTTTGAAAAATTAATATCAACAGAAACCATTCAATATTATAAGTTTTTTATAGAGTTATTATTTTTCAAAACATTAGAAAATAACTTATCACATTTTTCTTTAAACTGTCAACCACTTTCATTATTTTTCTTTGAATATCCATGACTTTGAATAAAACCTAGAAAATATATTTTGGAGTGTCATACAGATTGCATGCCATTTCATTTTGTATGTCAAAATCTTTAGCAAAATAATATACTCATAATTTTATGAGAAAGCCATTCTCAAACATCATATTTTCAATTATTTTGAAACCATGCATCTATGAAACCACAACTCAAAATCAAAACCAATATGACCAGAATACCATAACAAAACCATTCTTCAAACTCATTAAAACTTCCAACTCATGCATTTATGAAACTGTAACTTTAAAATCAAACTGAGATACCCAAAATTGTCACTACAACAAACCATCATCCAATAGAAAACCCAGAACAAGAATATCATATTAAACAATCTCCATAATGATTTTAGCATGCAAATTGAAAACCTATGAAAAAATATCATACATAATGTAACATGATAAACCCATAATATTTTTGACTTTATTACTAAAAAAATCATGCATACAAAAGATTTAAGACAAATAGTTTATCTCCATGAAAACTTTATCAAAAATTATGCAAACCTAAAAACATTATTTTATTTTCATGAAAACCAGTCATAGTAGAATAACCATAATCATCTTCTTCATATATATATATATATATATATATATATGGTGTACCTATCTACACTTTCTTGTAACTTTCCATTTGCAATTTCTCGACTACAACTTCCAAAGTCTATCTAGAAAAATGTAGCTTCCATGGTGAGCTTGCAAAATGACTAACCAAATGAAAAAACAAATATATTTTTAACCAAAACCCCACCTTAACTACCTATTCCTATGTGCATGTATGTCATTGGTTACTTAATTTGAGGCAATAAATTTAGTTGACTGTTAATCCATTTAGCATGGCTTTCAAAAGTAGTTATGACTAAATTGCTTACTAAACAACAACCAATTTTCGTAAACCAAGGCATATACAATTCTCATTTATTTCCTTTAAACTACCTTTTATCTCATTTATATCTCAAAGTATAGACCATGCTTTGCATTTACTCTTGCTACCAACTATAATGTTGACTAGACCATTCAAAAATTTAAAACATAAGCTTCAAGCTTATCAAAAGTGATATAACCTCATTTCCAAAGTTTAACATAGCTTTATTTCCAATCAACCTTCAAAATAAAAAAATTGCCTTATACCCAATTAAAACCTTTGTGCCTCAAGTTACCAATGTTAACATTGTTTAATTCACCAAAATACCTTTGAAATAAAACCAACAGTGATCTTAGAGTCCTCGATAGGTCTTAACACATTATATTGAATACTTAGGATAGATAACATTTAGATTAAAACTTAGGACACTTTACCATAAGGTAGCATTTAGGATTAAAACTTATAATCCTTTTAGAATTGTAATAGTTAAGGTTCTAAACCAAATTTGTTTAAAGTACAACTTATAATGCCAACATTTTATATTTACAATTGAATTGTAAATGGAACTGATCTGAGAACCATATAACAAGTCAATATAATATTTTTAAATTATAATAAACCATAGGAAACATTTATTTTTCAAATTGGAAATATTGCAACAAATACTTCATTGAATGCAATTTGATTAATTATGTCAAATGAACCCTCATGGCTAAAAGACAAACATTGATAATGATAATATATATGCAAATTTTATTCATTCAACCATAAATGCTTTTTGAAACCACTATAATATAGATATAAATTCATAATCAAATTATTACCCAAATCATTCAATTGAAGACATGCATATTCTTAATATTACTAATTGACTTAGGTCCTCAACTATAGTTTTTAGATTTTATGACTATGTCATCTTAATGGCAAATAGGAGTATTAGTTTTAAAAAATTGAAAGGGTATGAAAAATAGGTATAACAAAATTACTAGAAGTAAGTTAAACATATATGAGATCCCAACCTTATATGAGATAAATAAATAACTATTTACATTTACAAGACAGAGGAAATTTAGACTAGGTGAGTGAGATGAATTTGCATAAGAACTTGAATCGATAGTGGTGGCCACATGAAAACTAGCCAAGAAAGTTGTACAAGGGATGAAACATCAAATGAAAATAGTAGAGACATAAATCAAGGTATCGGTCCCTAAAAACATAATTGAGGAAGTTGAGAAAGCCTTGGAATCATTATATCAACTATTGATTGATATTTTCCAATAAAAAATTAAATGTACCCACTTACAACAAAAATTGAAATCATTTCATGAACATATTGTTTGAATGGAGGCTAAATTTGGAAACTTAGAAAAAGTAATAAATAAAACATGTTTATTTAGTTAAATTTAATGACACTATTTTACATTGGTTTATGTCCAAATTTTTATATGCATATGAGAACATTCTTACAGGAATGGTCTGATAACATGAACAAAGTCATCAATTTTATTGATAATGCAATGGATAGAATTTTAGAAATTTTTCATGAGTATGGCATTACTTCATTTTTTCTCCAAATGATTAGTTAGCATCTCACATGATTCAATTAACGATATATTTTAGGGGGGAATTCTAGAGGTAAACTGTGGAATATGTATTAAAGTCATTGATCTAGTCAACTATGCCAAGGAAAATATTGAGCAAACTACAACAATGAATGTAAATATTCACACCATGTTGGCAAAAATTGTAATGTTGATGGCCAAAATAGATTCCCTATTTAGATCACTAATAATAAACATGACTATAATAGATGAGGACTATCAAACATGTGTATTTACTTTTTAGAATCAACAAACCAACTACTCTAAAACACTAGAAGAGTTAATGTGATTTGAGACGGAATATATATTTTTTGGATACATATTGATTTAATAAAAGCATTGTAATATTTTACATGTATATTTTGTCTATTTTGTCTAAGTTTATAAAAAACAATTAATTTTACATGTAACTTTATTTCTAGATGTGGTATTGTCCATCTAAACTTATAAATACATCTTGTATTTAACTCTAAAAAGGAGGAAGATTTGTGCAATAGAAGCTAGAAATTCTTTGGAAAATTTAATGATTTATGTTGTGTATTTTTCTCCATTTATGAGTAATGTATGAGATGATATATTTTTTTAATTGGTATATGAATTGTAGATTAGTTGAATTGAGTAGTGACTAGTTTGTATATTTTTGTAATTGAAACTCCTGTTATAACATTGGTTTATGAATGTATGTGCATGTTATGAAATTAATAAAAATTATATCAATTATATGTCATAGGAAATATTTATAATAAATTTCCTTCAAACTCCTTGTCGTGTTCATATAAATCTAAGTAATAACTAGAGTTAAATGAACATTGGTTTAATTGGCATGATGAATTATAGAAAGCTATTATGTTTAGGAAAATATCTTTGGTAGCTCGGGAAACCTTATTTTTTGCTTTACCCTTTTCTTTTTTTTTATGCTTATTTTAATCAATATATATTTTGTACAACAACATCATTGTGAATATCCATTTTAGGATAGTTTGTATGTCTATTAGTTATGGATATTTGATTGGTAGGAATAATTTATATATGTTACAAACAATTCACTCTACTAATATTCCACCATGTGGTTACTTATAAAACCAAATACCTATAACTTGTATCTTGGGTCACACCAGGTGATCCTAAAATGAGAGGGAATTTTTTCCTCATCATGCAAGGTGAGTCAAAAACCCGCATCAATAGGTTAGTTAGCGTTATAAGGAGGGCCCACAAATTTTGACCACTCTAAATCCCTTTATCAATTTGAAACCTATTTATCCATCCATATAAGAATAAATTGGTCAAACTATGAATCTATATTTTTTCTTATTCAACCATTGGAAGTACATAAGAAGCTTGGATTTGATAAAGGAAGACCCAGACTTTCACACACTCAACCAAATTCACCAGTTGATCATGATTTTAGACATTTCACACTAATGGTTATGTGGTTGGATAGAAAAAAATAAATATTATAGGATACATTCAAAAAATCCCAATGAATCATAAGAGATACATCCCTTGATTCATTATTACTAGAGCTAAAACAATAGAAGAGCATATTACATATTTCAAATTAGTTTTTAAACTATTGAATGTAAAATGTGATGTTGCTTGTCAAATTTTTCCATTTTCATTGCAAGATGTTGGTTATGATTCATTCCTCAACCTACCTAATAATTCCATACATGATTTTAATAAATTTGAAGCCACTATTGTAGAACAATTTGTAAAAGCAACAAACCTTGGTGTCTTATACCAACAATTTGCCTGTATGAGAAAAGAACTCCATGAATCCATTAAATCTTTCAATACAAGATTTCAAAATATGTATACATGGATTTGTGATCCATATAGACCCAATGATCATTTGGCATTTTATATGTATAATAATTCATTGGACCCAATGACTATTGTGTTCCTTAGACAAGCTACACAAGTAAATGATTTAGCACATGCATATTCTAAAGCTGTCAACTTTGATAAAAAATTGAATCCTGAAGGATTTATTGTTTCAAAGATAAATCCTAATATTTTTAATTTCAATCCAATCCCCAATGAAAATCATAATATACCTTTACTCAATCCTCCTAGAGTAACTTTTGTGTTACCATTAAGACAAGCTATACCAAATCAACAACTCAATTTTCTGAATGATCAAAGTACCATGTTAAATCAAAATTAGACCCTGATTTCTACTATTTGTAATACACAAATTATAACTCAATATTCAACAAAAGGGGAATTTTATGTAACTCAATGTGTATTTCAAAAGCTTAGCAATCGATTTTTGAATCTTCAAATATAGTTAACAAACATAGATAGAGACAAAAATACCTAGAATTATTCCTACCAGATATTTAATCACCAGAATAATTATCCTAACAATCCTAAGTGATCAACAAATAGACTCCTAAAATCAACATTTGTGAAGTAGCTTTGCCCAATTGGTGTAGATTGCACAACACCACTTAACAAGTGAGATTTATTGTATTGAATTATGTAATTCTTTTTAAAATTTTCAAAAATAAATGGAAGGCTATGAGGTGATTCCAAATCATTAAAATGTAGTTATCACCTTTAATTTGTCCAATGTATATTCCACACATAGTACAACCATGATGTTGGATATGTTTAATTTCCTAAACTAGAATGATAATGAGCCTGAGGAAATATATATAAGGTACATTCTTTTTTACACTACCATAAAAATAACTTTACATTAAGAATAAATATATAACATCCCCTCATGACTTGTACACCACCAAATAATACTTTCCTTCCTCTTGATCCAAAATCTAAGAATGATCCCCTACCTATAAAAGGTAATGATCAAAAACCTACTATTGGCATGCACCCTATTTTCAATAAAAGTGGTTATAATATAGTAGAGGACATGAATAAAAATAAGACAAACATCATGCTATATGAATGGGCTCAAATTTCATAACTTCAAAACCTATTATTGAAATCATTAACTGAGAAGCCTTATTCAAACAATCAAAATACATAACATGCAAATTTGGTCATCCTTAAGATGAAAGTTAAGCTTCCTCCCTTCCTCATCACTATCATAAATTTTTAAAATAACCTACACAATATTTTTTTTCATTTAGGGGCCTTATCTAATAAATTCCAATACGTATTTGTGAAAAATGGATTCAAAATTCAGTAAAGTTTGATGGAATTGTAGTCCAATTGGATAAATCTAAAGTCAAAGTTGTTAGTGAATTATTAAATGTTTGAATGAAACTAGCATCTAAACCTAGGATACAACAATTCATTAACATACATGTGGTAGACATTTTTGAGGCTTATGGGATGATATTAAACTGTGATTTGTCTAAAATTATCAATGGATATATGGCTAATGATTTTTCATGTATGTGGTTGCCTTGGAGAGGTGTATTCAATCAATTTAGGGTATAAATATAACATAAAATGAAATATATGATCTTTGAATACAATGTAAAAATGAAAAGGTGAATTTCATTTCATTAGATATTGGGTTTTATAATCTCACTATCAAAGTGGGCCACACTTGAGGATATACTTGATAGGATCGAATGCACAAAGAAAACTTATATGGAGTAGTGAAATCCAAAGGAAAAATTTGGTCTTCATAATGAAAATTGCATTAATAATCATTTTCCAAAACGTACATATGAAGGTTTATTATATAGGTGTAAAATAGACATGTCCCAACATCCTCATGCATGTGGGATTATTATCCCTTAATAACCTTTATTAAACCTAAGTAAGCTTGACTAGATTGTGTAGATAAAATCCAATGGAATAAAAGTCTACACCAACATCCCCTCTTAAACATAGTTGAGGTGGGTAGAAGAATTGGGCCCCATCACAAAGGCCTGATGAGGTACCCAAGTACATAGAGATTATCCCTTATAAGAGGAGGAAGATGGATCTTCCCAAACCCCAAGAAGATACCATAAATTAAGATATTTTCTCTCAATGACAAGTTTGGTGAATATATCAAGAATTTACTCCATTATTTGGATGTAGTAAACATCAATGACCTGCTCATGAATGATCCTTCAAATAAAATAAATGTGAATCTCAATATGTTTAGTTCATCGATGGAGGATCAGATTCTTGCAAATTTAGATTATGTTTTGGTTGTCATAAAATCTGATTATTAGTCATCAAAATTGGATGCCAAACTTAGTGAAAATCCCTTAAAGCTAAATAGCCTCAGTGGTAGCATTAATAGTTCCTTTGTATTTTACCTCTGTAGAAGATAAAGATTCTTACTTGACCAACTAATTGAACCTAAACTGAGAGAAAAAATTTAGCTTGAGGTAGATTGTGAATTTGAATGTCACCAACCCAATCTAAATCTATATAACCAATCAAGTTGATGTTGGTGTCTGCTCTATAGTGAATCTCAAAACTAAGTACCCTAAATGTAGTGGAGAATACGCTTAGCTTATTTCTAGTGTATATCATGTGGTTCTTGCATGAATCTAGAGACCATTCCAATTGCATATTAATGTCAAGTCTAGTGTGCATAAGGTAAATGAGACTACCAACAAGTTATCAATATGAGGTAGCATCAACCAATGGAGATGAATAATTAACCTCAAGATTTACACCAAATAAAAAAAGAGTTAAAGTTGGCTTATAGTCAGCCATGTTAAACCATGTAAGTAAGTCAAGAGCATACTTGGATTATTCAATAGTGATCCCAAAGTCAGAGTGATAAATTTCAATCCTAAATAATTAGTGTAATAAATTCAATTCAATCATTGAGAACCTATCAGACAAAGTAGTTTTCATTATTATGATGGTGGATGAAGAAGTTCATGTGATCAATAGGTCATCCACGTAGAGAACTAGTATCAACAACGAATCATCCTATCACAATATGTAGACATTTAGATCAGAATAGCATCTAGTGAACCCAACTAAAAGAAGAAAGGATTTCATCTTGGCATACCAAGCTCAAGGATATTTTTTGAGGCCATAGATAGATTTCTAAAGTTTGAAAATTGAGGAATCTTCTAAAAATTCTTGTGGTTACTCCATGTATATTTACTCTTTGATGTCACCATGAATACATGCACTCTTCACATCCATATGATGAACATCCCAGTGATGTGTTATGGTGATAGAGAGAGTGAGTTGGATTGAGTTCATTTTGTTAACTAGGGTAACATCTTGATATAGTCAATTCCAAGTACTTGAGAAAAACCCTTTGCTACCAACTGTGCTTTAAAGTTTTATATAGACCCATCTGTTGAAAATTTTATTTGGTAGATCTACCTACATCGAACAAGTTCTCTTCCCTTAGGAAATGGGACTAAGTCCCAAGCATTATTACCCTATAAGGAACTATACTCCTTTTCTATATCAGTATCTTATTTAGGAGTGCCTAATGCCTCATGAAATAGTTATGGATTGGAAGAATATGCAATGAAAGCTTGGAATTATGAATAGGTTTGAATGTTGTCTAATGGATCTCCAACCCATTGGCCAACACTTTGTAGTGTATATCTAGCCCAAAGAGGAATAGTGATTGAAGATTTAGGAGGAGACTCCTCATCATTTTAAGATAATCTATGAGGATGAGAATCCTCATTTCTACTCTCATCATCAAAAATATAAGAAGAATTAGGATCATCGAGAGGTTGATCAGGTAGATCTAAATTATCAGAGCTGTCATCAAATCTTATTACATCTAAAGAAGAGTGAGAGTTTTTGAGTGTGCAATTTGAAAGACCTATTATACATTTTCTACACCCCATAAATTTTTTAAAAAGAAAAAATTTATACCTATTTTCATAGAGATGACCCTCTCATAAAGCCTAAAATTATGTCGGGGACCCTATTGATTGATAGTATTTGTAGATGCATATTTGATTGTAAAATTATATTGATTTGTTGATAGTTTTTATTTAAGTTTTAAGTGGTTTCAAAGATAATGGTGGATAAATGAATAAAATATGCATATGTGATTATAGATGTGATTAGTTATTCTTCTTATCAAACTTAGCACACTTTGACAATTTTAGTTGATGCTTGAATTTTAGTTCTGTCATATTTGATGATATTTAGTGATGATTTGATCTTCATGAGTAACTTTTGATTTATATTTCAGATATCAATGGTGATATGGTTCTCCAAAATACATTGCAAATCAATTATGGTATAAATAACTCAATTTTTGTCACTATTTGATATGTTGGTTATTTGAAAAATTTATATGCTTTGAATGGCTTAGTAATGCTCAATCTAGTTTGTTTTGATTTTGAACATGATTCAATTCATAGAAGAATAATTTTCATTTTTAAATTTTAGATTAAAGTTAATGATCAATTTAGTGATCATGGTTTCAAAGCATATTTTTTATTTCATGTATCTTTTGATTAATGAGAGAGTTACAGCAATCAAATTCCTTGAGAACATTTTAGTTTTAGTTTAAAGAGGATCATTTTATTAGAAAGTGAGGAAAGAGAAATTAATTTGTCACAAGGTTACATTCATAGTCAATTGTGTAAAGGGCAACCTATCTTAGAATTCATGATATTTTTTTTAATTATTGAGACTATATCATAATGGTGTGTGTTATGTAAGTTGTCATGGACCTACCATTAATCATAAGTATTGAGGAGCATTTTCAAGGTTTAGCTTGGTTAATACACTCGATACATTTACAAATATAACTATTAGCTAAATAATTCTAAGTACCTTGGTCATTTTTTTAAGTTAATCAGTAACGTTGATGATGTTATGAAACATATAAATGACAAGACCCTTCAATAGATGATAAAGCAAACATTTGGTGAGCTAGAAAATACCTAAAAATTTTGATCATGGGTAAGATGAGTTGGAAAATGCATTTAAGTGAGTTTGTGTACTTTAATATTGTTTGATGATTTGGTAGTAATTGGAAATTTATGACAAACCAATCTCCTTAGTTGATGGAACTTAGCAAGGCATTTAGTATGAAAATTAGTTTATTGTTAGATTTATCAGGATCAATGAAATGACTTAGTAGGATTGCTAAGTACGCTAAAGTTAATGCAAACCAATGGTAACTAGACACATCATTAGATTAGTTACAGTTGCAAGGTGGTGAAATAAAATGTTTGGTTTTCTTCATTCTGCTTATTCATTTGCAAGCTTGAAGTGGGAGCAGAGCTCTAGCAAGATTGTGGGTGAGTTGTAGAGCAGGGTTTGGAGAAGATATTGCTAGGATTTTGAGCATGAAACTAGATATGAATATGGTATTTATTTTTATCAATTTTATCTCAAAAAATATTTGGAAGAATGAAGTTTGGAAAAAGTTAATGGATAAAGTTTTCATGATTTTTGAGATTAGAGTTTTGAGTTTTATTTTAAGATGAAAGAATATGGATATATTTGAATTTTTAGTGAATCTTTCATATGCAGATGAGTTTTGGTTGTGACAATATTGATGAGCATGTGGGTTTTTTAATTTTATGTATGGTTGAAAAGGTTTTTGATTTGAATTTATGGGTTTATTTGGGATGATAAAACTCAAAACTTGCAATGAATATAAATTTGAGTTTCATGTTGACTTTTGGAAATATGTTGATATACCTACAAATTAATTTTCATTGGTTGCATGATTTGGTTTTTTACGAGTATGTACATGCAGTCATGAATAAAGAATAAGAATGTTTCTTGGAATTCATGTAAGCACATGCATGTTTGAGTAAGCTTTAAAGAAAATTTAGAAAGGAATTTTAAGATTTACATGCAGTTGATTTTTTGGTTTTGAAATTTGGAAGATATTACTTTACATAAATAATAGGGTTCCATGTAATGAAGTTCAATATCATTTTGAGAAGCAAATGATAATTTTGAGCTTAGGTTTTGTATTTTTGAATGTTTCTATGCAAAACTTATTTTGAAGGAAATTTTTTTTATAACAGTGTCTAATCTTTACATAATAGATTGTTTACATTTTTGTGTATATGAAAGTTATATTTGTTTGCTTAAGTATGAGAGATCATGGTTTGGTTACATTTAGAATGTTGAAGTTTTATCATGCTTAAAATTTAGAGTTTAGGGTTTCATACATGACATGTATTTGGAGAACCTTCTTAGTTTACAGTTGCTTTCCTTTAGAGTTTTAAAAAAATGACATGATATGCAAATATCGAGAAAGCTTAATTCTTGTCAGTTGTCATCATACACAAAGGTTTTGGGTCCTGGTATTGGAATTTTATAGAGCAGTAAAATGTATATACCTTTGTTGAAGATGGTAACAAGGTTAAGGTTTATGTCTTAGATATGTCAATAAGCATTCATATATCTAGAAAGGTAAATCATTTGAAAATGGTAATGGACATTTTATTTTGATATTTTGAATATATTCAACATCATGAAGTGGCTAGGGAATGGTGAAATGTTTCTACATGAATGTGATAGTCTACATCAAATACACTTATGTAAATTTGTTTGCATATGTTTTGAGTTGGTGGGCTCATGCATATATATGTGAATATTAGCATTCTTAAGGTCATTTTTGGAATTTCAATTGTTTTGTCAAAATATGATGTTAAGTCAATCTGCTATGGTAGAATAATAATGGAAAAATGTGTGTGTGTGTGTGTAGATATTTTTGAATGGATTTCAAGTTTTGGAAACATGAAGTTACATTTGAAATTTTATCTCAATATCAAGGTTTTGAATTTTTATTTAAAGATAGATATTGAGATTAAAAATTCACTAAGGATTAATATCAAAACTTTATGTTTGATATTAAATATATTTTGAATTTAGATATAGTATAGTGGTTTTAGTATAGTGTAGTTTTTAGTTTCATCATACAATTTTGCTTTGGACTTTTATTTTCAAACTTAGTTTTGTTGTTTATTTTAGACTATTCAATGTGTATGGGTGGGACTAGCCTGTAAGGAGTAACAATGATGAAGGATGGGGGGAAAATGTCAATCAAAGTGCAGTCAATCAAGTCATAATAGAGGTTTTAATAGGGTTGAGTTTTGTGCTAGGCATTTTGGCCGTAGGTTCCATAGGGGCACAAGAATGTCTATTCATTTTGATACTTATGACTCAAAATTTTGGAATATTTTGAATAATCTACCTATTAACCTAGTTAATAGGGGATATAGAGGTATAAAGATTTTTTTGGCAATAGATTTGGAGCCTGTACACACTCTTAAAGTAGCTCTTCTCATCACCTAGAGCATGATCCTTATTTATTATCACTGTAACCCTCAAATTTTAGAGGTGAACTAGTTGATGATCCATTATCTGCCAATCAGTCACCTCTTAATCAACCCAATCAGCTTGAAGTGGAGACAACCCATGCCAAATATTTTAGGAATATGGTTATTCTTCTAGATACACTTCCCCCATCTAATGCAAACCTTGGTGGGAAATGTAGAAAGTTGAATTTTTTAGGTGCCCATAGTGAGCCTCTTTTGAGGATTGAGAGATTAAGTTTGGGAGGGTAGGGGTATGTCAATAAAAAGAAAACCATGGGCATTTTAGTTTAGATTATTGAAAAGAATAATGTTGTGAAGAAGACTAAACTTGAATCACCTAGAGAGGTTAGACTAATAAAAAGAATCACACTGAAAGTTGATGATAGCACATCTTACTCGGGAACTAGATTGCTACCTTTTCCTGTAACTAAGATGGATTTTAATGTTTGTCTTCATGATTAGGAAAAAATTAAATTAAATTACTATCAAATTCGGATGACTATTGGTTATCCACAAGATGATTTTTCATTTACTGTTAAACTTTTCCATGTAAAACTTGATATTTTGACTTGACACTTTGATACTTCTATTTGATAAATATGATAAATTTGAGTATATACAGTGATTTTAGAGTTTGATATAATTATATATGCTTAAGATTAATTAAAATGCATTATGGTTTTAACATAAGTAGAATTTATCAATTTTGATTTATTGTTTTATGATTAGTGTGTATTTTACTATATTATTAATTAATATGGGTCCCCGCCCTTTAAGGTTTAGTACCATAAGTCTATTATTTTAAATATCTTGATCAAATTAAGACTTTTAAAGTCTTAATTAAATCTATCCTTAACTAAATTTGGTCAATTAATTGACTTTGTTAAAATTTAATTAGTTAACATTAATCAATAACTAACTAAAGTTAGTTATAACTTATTTTACAATTAAGTTGAGGGTATACGAAGAGATCAAGAATTCATTTGAAGACAGAAGCACAAGTATTGAAGACTTAAGTATTTTTTGAAGTCCATTATTTATCTCTTCTTTTCATGCAACTTCTCTGAGATAGTATAACTTTTACAGATAGATCCAATGGTACTTTATCTAATGGTTGAGTAATCACTTATGTAAAACAGGTTTATCTAGTTATATTTATCATCTATTACTGATTATCTAAAGTTTCATAAGTTTAGTATCTTTTGATGATTTCTATTTGTAGTCCTATGCACAGATTTCAAGTATTCATCTTGAATAATGATGACCATTTCGCTATTATGTGACATTTCATTGATCTATTCGATTGTGAAGTTGTCTTTGAAAGCTTTTTAGAGAAAGGATGTTGGTTTTCTCATTAAAATTTATCTTTTTCTGCTAAGATGACTCTCATCTTGAGATTCGCACATATTTTATAATTAATTGACTCTGATTATAATAAAAATCATACCTTCAAATTTCTTCTAAATCTAGTTTTTTTTGTTAGATATAGCTTAATCTATTGTCTTTTCTATTATAATTAGTTGTTCTTTAGTTCTTAGATTAGTTTTGATTGTTGCTCTTTTTGCTTTGATTATTATATATTTATCTTACGTTGTGTTGGTTTACTTTAGATTGATTTTAAATATTTAAATTAATATTTGTTTCAGTCTACTTTATTTCGTATCTCTTTTCGATTCTCTAGTTTATTATTTGATATTTTATATTAATAGTTTTAGTTTAGATAGATTTTTATTTATTTATTGCTTTGATTTGTTTTCATTTTCTGCTATAATTTTCTTTGATCTTTCTTAATCTATTTTATCTTAGATTTATTTTGGTTTTTAGATTTTGTTCATATTTATTTTGATAAGTAGTTTAATTGGATTACTTTTCTTTCTTAGCACTCTATTTCTTAGTTCAAGTCTAGTTTTCTATTTAATTCGTTAGTTTTCTTAATCTAATAGGATATAGGTTTGCTTCAATTTTAGTTTGATCATTTTTATTTATTTTTTAAGTTTTATAATTGTTCTTCCTTCCTCTAGATTTAATCTTTCAAGTCTTGGTATATTTTAGAATATTTTCTTAGATAGTTTCTCTTATTTAGATTAAGTTTAGTTTGTGTATTTCATTATTAGAAGTTCTTTATATTTGAGAGTTTTGCCTTGGTTAATTTTATGTTTTATTTCCTTTTTATTTAGAATAGATTATTTTCTTAAATCATTTTCTATTTTAGTTTATTTCTCCTTGCTATAGGATTAGATGTTTACTTTGTTATTAATTTTTTTTAGTTTGTTTGCTCTTTTTCTTATGTTTTTGTTCCTCTTTCTTTTTCTTTGATCTATATCTTTTATTTTTGGTTAACTTATAGACCATTGCAAGTAAGAAGTCAAGATATTATTTAAATATACATATTTATTATAAAATCAGGTTTCTATTCTTCAAGAGAATATCTAATTAATAAGTTTTCTCTATTGGATAGAATAGATTATACATTCTCCTTTTAAAATGATTCATGATTCGATAATAGATTTTTGATTATTAAAATTGAATAAGTTGTTTGATAACTTATTGATTATTTCCTAAAATTTATAATAAAAACTTCTTGCATCTTTAAGATCTTGGATGAACTTTTAGAACCCCTACAATTAGACCGGTATGATTCTAACTTGGCCTTCATGATAAGCAAAAGGGTTGATTTTTTGATGGTACAATTTTCATTGTCAATAAATTTGGTGACTCTGTTAGGGATATCATTTAGAAATCTAAATTATTTTAAACTTTGTTTTCTTCTTGTTAATGGTTATTGGAGCTCAAAAACCTACTATTATTCAACTTTTAATAACTTTAGAAGATGATCAAGTTGATGTTGCTTTCAATTTAATGCGTTATGCTTAGTATAATTATCTTAAAAGTCTTCATCAGGTTATAGAAGTTATAAATCAAGAAGAGATTATTGAATTCAAAATTGATTGGTATTTGAATCTTACACATAAGAATCAATGTGATGTTTTGAACTTGAATAGAAGAATTCAAGAAGATAGAAATAGAGTTATAGTTGTTAATCCTAGGCCTAGAACTCACTTTCTTTTTTATTCATTTCTATTTGATAATTTTATTGTCTTTGTTGAAACTATTTTTTCAAATCAATAATTAAATCAAGAGAATCAGGTTCAAAATAATCACTCTTTTCATGTAGAATATACTAAAAATTCCAATGGCAAATCAGTTAGTGAGGAATCCACCAGCCAAGAATCAACCAGTTGGAGACCAATTAACAAAAAATTAGTCAGTGGGAGAATAGTTAATACAAGAATGGAGATTGGAGGATCTACTTCATAGACTTTTGAATAATAGATAAGTATAAGAGCTCATTGAAGGTGAAGATGAAGAGGAAGCTCTTGAAGAGCATCAAATAGCTATTGCACCTTAGATTTCTAAAAATCCAATCAATGTCAAAAATTCTCCAGGTAAGCTACCTTCTCTTCAAGGATTGAACATACCAAATTTATCTAGTTTTACTAAAGAATTTTGAGAAGATCACTTAGAATCTTTTAGGTTAGTTTGTTCCACTCTTGAGATAACTAGTAAAAAAAATTGTTTAAGATTTTTTGCACAAACATTAGAAGGAAAAGCTTATCAAACATTTTTTAGTCTACTTGTAAAAGTTATTGATAATTGGAGAGATGTGGAAGATTGGTTAGAGTCATCTTTTGTTAAAGCCAAAAAATATTTTGATTTAGTTAATAATATTTCAAACATATCTTTGGATCCTAGTGAAACCATGTATCATTTTGTTTCTAGATTCACCAAGTTACATTAAAAAATTTAAGTGACCTTAGACCTTCAACGAAGTTATCTAGACTTTATCTTTGCAATGACTTACCTTTGAAATACAAAATAGATTTAGAAGATAAAGATATTATTGAATATGATGAAACCATAAGATTATGTATTGATTATGAAAAAAATATGTTAGTTTTAAAGATAAGTCTACTACAGGCTTAAATTTTGATAATACAAAAAAATTTAAAGCAATACAAAGTTTAGGTAATGAACTAGTCATTGTTAAAAGATAGTTGAATGATAAATCTTCTTCTTCATATAAAGTCATGAAAGATAATGGTATTGCTTACTATTGTAATTTTTTTGAACTTGATCATAATCTTGAATCATGTTACACTGTTATAAAATTCAAAAGGTATCTTCTTCAAGGAAAAGATGAAATAACTGAAGATTTAGCTTATAATATAAACACTCTTGATGATCTTTCAAAAAAAGAGAATATTTATGTTATAAATATTAGAAAAAAATTATACTTTCTCACACAAGAATAAATCAACAAATGATAAAGTCATTCAAATGATAAAGGTAAATCAGCTCAAAATAATACTAATAATTCTAATGATAATACTACTTAAAGTAATCCTTTTGCAACTGGATATAATAATGTTCAATATCAACATTATAAATCAAATAATTTTGGACAAATTAATGCTAAAGCTTATAATATAGTTGATGATTTATCAACAATTAAAACTATATTTTTTATATTACAGGTTGCTAGTCTTCTTGGATAATTAGATAAGATAAATGAAGCAGTTAAAAATCTAAGAGTTGATATAAGTTTGCAAGAAGAAAATAATTTTGAACATATCTATGCTCAATATTTTGACCCTCCTATTGATTATATACCTCCTTTATATGTCACAATTAAGATTGCAAATAAAATAATCCATAATTTTATTTTAGACATAGGTGCTTCAAAAAATATTATGCTTAAATGCATTGCTAATCAATTGGATATTTTTTATGAAGTAGACAGTAGGAAATTTACTGATTTTGATGTTAAGACAAACTAAGAGCTGTGGTAAGTTTTATGACATAGTTATTAAAATTGTCCAAGATGAACATATTAGGTTTATGACTAATATTCAAGTCTTAGATATTCCTAGTAATTATGCAATGTTGTTAGGTAGGGATTGGTCAAAAACTATTAGAGGTTTCTTTGGCAAAGACATAACTTGGGTTCTAGTTAATAATGAAATTTCATTTATCAAGAGGGAATATTTTTGTAGTAATCAAATTGAATCACCTTCTTCTTATAATATTTCTTACATTGAAATTAGTATTAGAACTTATGAATTACTGAATGTAGATGAACCAAAAAATTAGCATAAAAAAAATTTTAAAAGAAATATTTTATGGTCTCTTTACTTTGAGAGGGCTTACTCTCAACATGGTAGTGGTGTTGGAATTTGTCTCATATCTCCTATTAGAAAAAAAAATTATTATGCTTTCAAATTATCTTTTGAAAACATTAATAATATAGCAAAATTTGAAACATTATATTTAGGATTAGGAAAAGCCATAGAATTAAATGTTAAATATCTAGAAGTTTTTAGAAATTTAGAGTTAGTAGTGAGACAAGTTCACAAAATTTATAAAACCAGTAAGACCCATTTACATCATTATACGTAGAAAGTTTGATCCTTAATTGAATAATTTGAAGCTTTCAATATCATGCATATTTTTTAAAAAATCAATGTAAGAGTTGATAAACTTGTAGTCTATGCTTCTAATCCAACTATGAGTGAAATTGAGTCCACTGGTGATTTTCCTTTAGTTAAAAGTTTTCATCCTAAAATTCTTGATCTGAATGATAGTTGGTATGTGTTTAATTATGATGAGCATATAGATTCATTTATTAAAGGTAATTAATTTGACTATGATGACTATGTATTTAATTGTAGAGATTATTTACAGCTAAGCACTAACAAATTATCTATTAATTTAGTAATCTTAGAATCTATATTTTTACATAATGATCAGTCAAAGATCTTTAGAACAAAAGAGCCATCAAGAAAAATCATAGGTGAGACCACTCTCATAAATTTAGGCATTGAAGAAGATCTTAAGTATGTTTATTTGGGAATTCAAGTAACAAAAAATAAAAAAATCAAGTTCATAAAATTATTTAAAGAATTTATTGATATTTTTGCTTGGTATTACAAAGATCTTAAAGGTTATGATTCTATTATTATTAAACATGATATTCTTATTAAACTTGGTATCAAATTTGTCAGACAGAAAATATGAAGAATTGGTTTTTTATTAGAGGACACCATTAACAAAGAGCTGGATAAAATGATTGATGTTGGTGTCATTTTTCTAGTAACATATTTTGAATGGATAGCTAATCTAGTACCGATCAAAAATAAAAATTGTGATATTAGACTTTGTGTAGATTTTAGAAATTTAAATAAAACAAGTGTAAAAGATAATTTTTCTCTACCTAGCATAGATCAAATTTGACATGTTACAAGATCTGAAATGATATTTTTATTAGATGAATTTTTAGGTTATAATCAAATATTTATAAATTTTGATAATAGATATAAAACTAATTTCACTACTCGTAGAAGTACTTTTACTTATAATCAAATATATTTTAGTTTGATGAATGTAGGAGCTACTTTTCAAAGGGATATGCATGTTGCTTTCGATGATTTGATAAGAATTATCATTCAAATATATTTAGACAATCTCACCGTTCATTCCAAGAAAATAAAGTATTTAGATCATCTTCATGAAGTATTCATAAGATGTAGAAAGTTTAGCATTTCTTTAAATCTAAAGAAATCTATTTTTGATGTAACTGAAGGAAAATTGTTAGGCCACATAATTTCTAGAGAAGGTATTTATATTGACCCTGAACGTGTTAAAGCTATAAAAGAACTACCTCCTCCTAAAGATCAATCAATTTTAAGATCTTTTTTTGGCAAGATTAATTTTGTCAAGAAATTTATTTCTGATTTTGTTGACAAATCTAATCCTCTACAATTGCTTCTTAATAAAGATAAAATCTATATTTGGGAAGAAAATGTTGAGTTAGCTTTTAATTCTATTTAAAATGTAATTGTAAATACCCTTGTCCTTGCTAAACTTGATTTGAAGAAAGTATTTATCCTCTATGTTAATGCTATCGAAAAGGCAATAAAATCTATAATAACTTAGGAGTTTGAAAATAGTGAAGAGAAACCTATTGGTTATATGAGCCAAGTCTTAAAAGATGCAAAAAATAGGTACCCTCTTATTGAGAAATTTATTTTCTCAATTTTTTTTTCTAATTAAATTTTGATATTTGTTAATGAGAAACAAGTTTTTTGTGTGATCTAATATACCTATTTTATTATACCTTTAAAAATAGTTAACTATTCAAAGAAGGATTACAAAGTGGATCTTACGTATTCAAAAATTTGATCTTAAATTTTAAACTTCTAAAACTATTAAAGGTAATAAATTAGCAAAACACTTAGCTAAAAATGTTACATCAGATATTAATGCTTTAGTTCTCTTAGTTGATGAAAAATTAAATGCAAAATCACATATTAAAACTATGAAAGTTGTTAAATTTTTTAAAAAATTTAAGTTTGATCATGAAATGAATGAATGGGAATGTTTATTAGCTGAAGATGATTGGTATCATGATTTAGTTTATTATTTTTAAAATCAATCTTGTCCTAACAACTTAAACAAGAAATAAAAATATTTTTTAAGATTAAAAGCATTAAATTTTTATTTATTATAAAACTTTCTATTTTATCGTAATCTTGATGGTGTATTATTAAGATGTCTTACTCATAATCAAACTCAGAAAGTTATTATGGGATACCATGAAGGAAGTTGTGGTAGATATTGTTCTATAAAAATAATAGCTTATAATATTTTAAGGGTTGGTTATTATTGACCCACCTTGTTTCAAGATGTTTATAAGCTGGTTCATTTTTGTATGTCTTGTCAACTATTTGTTGGAAGAGATAAACTACTTGCAATGCCTTTAAATCCAAATATTTTTAAAAAATATTTTTCTAAGTGGGGCATTGAATTGATTTCAGATATTCATCCACCTTCATCTGCAAGTCAGATACATTTTGACAGCCATGGATTATTTCACCAAGTGGTTTGAGACTAAAGCTCTTAAAAATTCAATAATAGATGAAGTAATTTCATTTCAACATAAATCAGATTTTCTCTAGATTTGGAGTTCTATTTGAGATTATTTTAGATAATGGACCTCAATTTGTTTCAAATGAGTTCTTAAAAATTCTACAAAAATATTCTATCATTTCTAGTCATTTGTCAAAATACTATCCACAAGAAAATGGACACCCTAAATCCACTAATAAAAATCTGATTTTTATTATGAAAAAATTAGTTTGTGATAACAAAAAGAATTGAAATTTAAATATTTTTTAAGCTTTATAAGTTGATTAGACTATTTTTAAGGTAGCAACTGGTTATTCCTCTTTCATATTAGCATATGGTTTCAAAATTACTTTACCAATAGAACTTCATATTTCTTCAACTAAGATTGTTTTATAATATATAGATGAAGATACAAATTTAATTAAAAAAAGGTTACATGATTTGGTGGCTCTTGCTGAATCTAAGGAAACAACATTATAAAAATTAGAGAAGGTTAAACAAAAGTTAAAGAAATTTATTGATAAAAAAATTTCTAGTAAAAAATTTAATGTTGATGATTTAGTCTTATATTGGGATAAAGCCCATATGGACCCTGGAAAACATCATAAATTTGATACATTATTACTTAGACCTTAAAAAATTGCCATAATTTTTGGTAATAATATTTTTTATTTTAAATATTTTAAATAAAATTGGTTATATTATTCAATAAACAGCCATCATTTAAAATTATTTCATGACTAATTACTTGTTTGTTACTTTTTTTTACTTTATTTTCTGCTTTTTTTGGTTTGTTTCATTGTTTTGGTTTGTTGTTTTGCTTTGATTTCTTATTCTTTGTTTTTAAATGATCAATGAAAGTTGTGGAATGAGGGATATCACATTATGAAGGAAGAATGCAAGAATCTACCAAAATATTATAAGTATCTTCATTTTCAAAAGTTATTCTTTTAAATTTAGTTTTTCATAATAAATGAATAATATGACTAGTTTATATTTAGTTGTAGAAGTATTACTTCACTTTAAAATTTTATTCCTAAGACATTTGTAATTGATTGTGCATCCATCCCAAAACTCTCTGTTATTCATTTCCCTTTCTTTGTGCCATCCTAGCCGAATAATTCATCCCTTGCTTGAATTCACTATTTAAGGGATTCACACTTAACTACTTAAAAATTAATTTTTTTAGATCACACTCTCAAGGCAAAATTTATTTTATACATATCATAGGTAGTTTGTTACTAATCAAATTTGTTTCACAAAATTGACTAGCAAGGTCATTAGTGTTATGCCTATTTTCTACACCCCCCTAATTTTTTTTAAAATAAAAAGTCTATACTTGTTGCCATAGAGATGACCCTATCATAAATTCTAAAACTATGTTAGGGACTCTATTGATTTATAGTATTTGTAGATGTATATTTGATTATGAAATTATATTGATTTGTTGATAGATTTTATTTATATTTTAAGTGGTTTCGAAGAGAATGGTGAATAAATGAATAAAATATAGATATGTGATTATAGATGTGATTAGTTATTCTACTTATCAAGCTCAACACACTTTGATAGTTTTAGTTGATGCTTAAATTTCATTACTTAGTCATATTTGATGATATATAGTGATGATTTGATCTTCATGATTAACTTTTGATTTATAATTCAGATATCAATGGTGATATGATTCTCCAAAAGGACATGGCAAATCAATTCAGGGAAAAATAACTCAATTTTTGTCACTATTTGATATGTTGGTTATTTGAAAAGTTGATATGTTTTGAATGGCTTAGTAATGCTCAATATAGTTTGTTTTGATTCTACACATGATTAAATTTATAAAAGCATAATTGGTATTTTTAAATTTTAGAGTCAAGTTGATGATCAATTTAGTGATCATGGTTTTAGAGCATATTTTTCATTTCATGTATCTTTTAATTAATGAGAGAGTTACAAAATTAAAATTCCTTGAGAACATTTTAGTTTTATTCTTAAGAGGATCATTTTATTAGAAAGAGAAGAAAGAGAATTTCATTTGTCACAAGGTTACATTCATAGTCAATAGTGTAAAGGGCAACCTATCTTAGCATTCATGATTTTTTTATTTATTTTTGAGACTATATCATAATGGTGTGCCTTATGTAAGTTGTCATGGACCTACCATTAATCATAAGTATTGAAGATTATTTTCAAATTTTAGCTTGGATAATACACTTGGTGCATTTACAAATACAACTATTAGCTAAATAATTCTAGGGACCTTGGTCAATAGTTTAAGTTAATTGGTAATGTTGATGATGTTACGAAACATATAAATGACAAGACCCTTCAATGGGTGATGAAGCAAACATTTGGTGAGCTAGACAACACCTAGCAAATTTGATCATGGGTAAGGTGATTTGGCAAATGCATTTAAGTGAGTTTGTGTGCTTCAAGATTGTTTAATGATTTGGCAGTAATTGGGCATTTATGACAAACCAATCTCCTTGGTTGATGGAACTTAGCAAGGCATTTAGTATGAAGATTATTTTGTTGCTAGATTTATCAGGATCAATGAAATGACTTAGTAGGATTGCTAAGTATGCTAAAGTTAATGCAAACCAATGGTAACTAGACACATCATTAGATCAATTATGGTTACAAGGTGGTGAAATAAAAGGTTTGGTTTTCTTCATTCTGCTTATTCATTTTCAAGCTCAAAGTGAGAGTAGAGCTCTGGCAAGATTGTGGGTGAGTTGTAGAGTAGGGTTTGGAGAAGATATTGGTAGGAGTTTGACCCTAAAACTAGGTATGAATATGGTATATCTTTTTATCAATTTCATCTCAAAAAAATTTTGGAAGAATGAAGTTTGGAAAAAGTGAAAAGATAAAGTTTTCATGGTTTTTGAGATTAGAGTTTTGAGTTTGTTTTAAGATGAAAGAATATGGATATATTTAAAGTTTCAGTGAATCTTTCATATGCAGACGAGTTTAGGTTGTGACAATCTTGATGAGCATGTGGGTTTTTTAGTTTTATGCAGGGTTGAAAAGGTTTTTTATTTGATTTTATGGGTTTATTTGGGATGATAAAACTCAAAACTTTCAATGAAGATATATTTGAGTTTCATGTCGACTTTTGGAAATATGTTGATATACCTACAAGTTAATTTTCATTAGTTTCATGATTTGGTTTTCTAAAAGTATGTACATGCAATCATGAATAAAGAATAAGAAGGTTTCTTAGAATTTATGTAAACACATGCATGTTTGAGTAAGCTTTAAAGAAAATTCAAAAAGTTTTTTTTAATATTACATGGAGTCAGTTTTTTGGTTTTGAAACTTGGAAGATATTACTTTACATAAATAATAGAGTTTTATGTATGGAAGTTTGATATCATTTTGAGAAACAAATTATAATTTTGGGTTTAGGTTTTGTATTTTTGAATGTTTCTACACAAAACCTATTTTAAGGAATTTTTGTTATGATAGTGTCCAATATTTACACAATAGATTATTTGCATTTTTGGGTATATGACAATTAGATTTATTTGTTTAAGTATGAGAGATCACGATGTAGTTACATATAGATTGTTGAAGTTTTTCCATGCTTAAAATTTGGAGTTTAGGGTTTCATACAAGACATGCATCTAGAGAACCTTCTTAGTTTACAATTGCTTTCCTTTTGGGTTTAAAAAAAAATGATGTGATATGCAAATATCGAGAAAGCTTAATTCTTGTCAGTTGTCGTCATACACAAAGGTTTTGGGTCTTAGTTTTGGAATTTTATATAGAAATAAACATGTATATAACTTTGTTGAAGCTGGTAATAGGGTTAGGGTTTATGCCTCAGATCTATGAATAAGCATTCATGTATCTAGAAAGGTAAATCATTTAAAAATGGTAATGGACATTTCAATTGGATATTTTGAATATATTCAATATCATGAAGTGGTTAGGGAATGGTGAAATGTTTCTACATGAATTTGATAGTCTGCATCAGATACACTTATGTAAATTTGTTTGTATATGTTTTGATTTGGTGGGCTCATGCATATATATGTGAATATTAGCATTCCTAGGGTCATTTTTAGAATTTTAGTTGTTTTATCAAAATATGAGGTTAAATTAGTTGACTGTGATATAATAATAATGGAAATATATATATATATATATATGATATATATGTAGATATTTTTGAATGGATTTTATGTTTTGGAAAAAATAAGTTACATTTAAAATTTTATCTCGATATCGAGGTTTTGAATTTTTATTTAAAGATAGATATTGAGATTGAAATTTTCTAAGGATTGATATCAAAATTTTATATTTGATATTCAATATATTTTGAATTCAGATACAGTACATTGGTTTCAATATAGTATAATTTTTAGTTTCAATGTAGAGTTTTGCTTTGGACTTTTGTTTCCAAACTCAGTTTTGTTGTTATATTTCAGACTATTCAAAATGTCTGGGTGACACTAGCCTATAAAGATTAACAATGATGGGGGATGGGAAAAAAATTCCAATCAAAGTGGAATTCAATCAATTTGTAATAGAATTTTTAATAGGGTTGGATTCTGTGATGGGTATTTTGGGCCTAGGTTCCATAGGGGCATAAGAATGTCTATTCACTTTGATGCTTATGACCCAAAATTTTGGAATATTTTGAATAGTGTCCCTGTTAACCTGGTTAATAGGGGATATATAGGTCATAAATATTTTCATGGAAATAGATTTGGAGCCTGTACACATTCCCATAGTAGCTCTTCTCATCACCTAGAACATGATCCTTGTTTCTTATGACTACAACCCCCTAATTTTAGAGGTGAACTAGTTGATGATCTATTACCTGCCAATCAGTTGCCTATTAATCAACGTAATCAGCTTAAAGTGGAGACAACCCATGTTAAATATTTTAAGAATATGGCTACTCTTTTAAAAACACCTGCCCCATATAATGCAAACCTTGGTGGGAAATGTAGAAAGTTGAATTTGTTAGATGCCCATAGTGAGCCTCTTTTGAATATTGAGAGACTATGTTTGGGAGGGCATGGGTATGTCAATAGAAAGAAAACCATGGAAATTTTAGTTTAGACTACTAAAAATAACACTGCTATGAAGAGGACTGAACCTGAAACACCTAGAGAGGTTAGACTGATAAAAAGAATCAAGATAGAAGTTGATGATAGCACATCTGACTCGAGAACTAGATTGTTGTCTTTTCTTGTAACTGAGATGAAGTATAATGTTCATCTTCATGAGTAGAACAAATAAGTAATTTACTTACTATTAGATTTGGATGGCTATTGGTTATCTACAAGATAATTTTCTATTTAGTGTTGAACTTTTCTATGTATAACTTGATATTTTGACTTAACACTTTGATACTTCAAACTTAATAATTTTGATAAATTTGGGTATATAGTGATTTTGGAGTTTGATATAATTATATATGCTTAAGATTAATTAAAATGTATTATGGTTTAAACATAAGTAGAATTTATCGATTTTGATTTATTATTTTATGATTAATGTGTATTCTACTATATTATTAATTAATATGGGTCCCCACCCATTAAGGTTTAGTACCCTAAGTCTATTATTTTAAATATCTTGATTAAATTAAGATTTTTAAAGTTTTAATTAAATTTCTCTTTAAGTAAATTTGGTTAATTAATTGACTTTGTTAAAATTTAATTGGTTAACATTAACTAATAACTAACTAAAGTTAGTTATAATTTATTTTACAACTAAATTGAGGGTATAAGAAGAGATCAAGTATTCATTTAAAGATAGAAGCATAAAAAATATTGAAGACTTAAGTATTTTCTAAATTCCATCATTTATCTCTTCTTTCCATGCAACTTCTCTGAGATAGTACATCTTTTGCAAATAGACTCAATGTTACTTTATCTGACAGTTGAGTAATCACTTATGCAACACAGGTATATCTAGTTATATTTATCATCTATTATTGATTATCTAAAATTTACTAAGTTTAATATCTTTTGATGATTAATATTTACAGTCCCATGCACAAATTTTAAGTATTCAACCTGAATAATGATGATCATTTCACTCTTCTATGATATTTCATTGATCTATTCAATTGTGAAGTTGTCTTTGAAAGTTTTGTAGAGAAAGGCTGTTAGTTTTCTCATTAAAATTTATCTTTTTCTGCTGAGACGAATCTCATCTTGAGACTCACATATCTTTTTTAATTAATTGGCTCTAATTTTAATATAAATATAACCTTCAAATTTCTTCTAAATCTGGTTTCTTTTGTTAGATATAGCTTAATCTATTTATTTTTTGTTATAATTAGTTTAGTTTATTTTATTTTTTAGTTCTTAGATTAGTTATATTTGCTACTCTTTTTGCTTTGAATATTACAGATTTGTCTTAACTTATGTTGGTTTACTTTAGATTGATTTTAAATATTTAATTTAATATCTGTTTCAGTCTACTTTATTTAGTATCTCTTTTCGATTCTCTAGTTTATTATTCAATGTTTTATATCAATAGTTTTAGTTTATCTAGTTTTAGTTCAGATAGATTTTAAGTTATTTATTGCTTTGATTTGTTTTCCTTTTCTACTATAAATTTATTTGATCTTTCTTAATATATTTTATCTTAGATTCAGTTTAGTTTTTAGATTATGTTCATCTTTATTTTGATAAGTAGTTTAACTGGATTACTTTTCTTGCTTAGCAATTTGTTTCTTAGTTTAAGTCTAGTTTTTTGTTTAATTCATTAGTTTTCTTAATCTAACAGGATATAGGTTTTCTTTAGTTTTAGTTTGATTATTTATCTTTATTTCTTAAGTTTTATAAGTGTTCTTCCTTCCTCTAGATTGAATCTTTCAAGTGTTGGTATATTTTAGTCCTTTTACTTTAGAATATTTTCTTAAATAGTTTCTCTGGTTTCTCTTATTTAGATTAAGTTTAGTGTGTTTATTTCATTATTAGAAGTTATTTATATTTGAGAGTTTTGCCTTGGTTAATTTTATGTTTTATTTCCTTTTTGTTTAGATTAGATTCTTTTCTTAGATCATTTTTTGTTTTAGTTTATTTCTGCTTGCTATATGATTAGATGTTTACTTTGTTATTAGTTTGTTTGCTCTTTTTATTATGTTTTTATTCCTCTTTATTTTTATTTGATCTATCTCTTTTATATTTGGTTAACTTGTAGACCATTGTAAGTGAGAAGTGAAGATATCATTTAAATATATATATTTATTATAGAATCAAGAAAATATTCTTCAAGAGACTATCTAATTAATAGGTTTTCTCTATCGAATAGAATAGATTATAGATTTCATTTTAAACTGATTCATGATTCGATAATCAATTTGTGATTGTTATAATAGAATAAGGTGTTTGATAACTTATTGATTATTTCTTAAAATTTATAATAAAAACCACTTGCATCTTTAGGGTCTTAGATGAACCTTTAGAACACCTACGATTAAATTATTACAATTTTAACTTAATATTCACTATAGGTGAAAGGGTTGATTCTTTTATGGTAAAATTTTCATCATCAATAGGACCCTCTATAAAATGAACATTCTAATCGATGAACAACTCTTGAGTGGTGGGATGGAGAAGCATGTATCCCTTAATACCCTCAGTATATCTAATGAAAATGCAAGACTAACTCTAAGGTTCCTATTGTCACCAAATATTGCATCCTAGAAGAAGTTGTTCAAGCTTCTTCCAGATTTGGGCAACATGGAGACATTTCCAAGTATGTGGGTTTACCTATATTGAAAATGAGCCTCTAGATTTAAAGGATAACTCCTTGAATGTATCTTGAAATACTATTATCTATGTTAATTGATCACTTATGAGGGAAAGAGTTAGATATTGCAAAAATTAAACCTAATCTAAAGGAGGTGATACACCAAAATGTCTTCCACAAGACTATCACACCTCTTTCACAAAGATACAATACTTATAACACTAGCCTAAGAGTTCCAAAATGCACTAGTATCATTGTTTCAATATGAAGGTGAAATTCATGAAAATTATCCAAGGTGCATGAAACTATAGATCAATTGGAGATACTAAAGTTCATTGTACACTTAAAATAGACTCATATATTTAACAACACTTCATATGACCTACTAGGCGAAAATCACTTATATCAAATATGGGAAGATTGAGAGAAAGCAAGGATAGATAGATATCACTTAACTATTCACTATATATCTCTTCACACATTTTGACAAGATGATGTATGAACTCAAACTAGATTACATTTATTATTCTAAGGTAAAGTAAAATGTCAAAACTAGTAGGGATTCACCATATATGGGGTGGTATCTTTTACAAAGGCCAAAATGGTGGCTACTTATAAAATGTTAGGGAGAGGAGAAAAAAATGAAGTTTAAGAGTCGTTGGAACACATGTCCAAGCATGAGAATCAGTTACATTTTAGGGGATTGGAATGTGAAATAGATCATGAATGTCTCTTAAGACAAATGTCCATATAAACCATGATGAACTCTCTAAAATGATGTAGGGACTCTTCAACTAGCCCATGTGAAACTACCTTCATCATGGATCATCTCTCAAGAATTTTAAACTAAACTAAGAGAGTTGACACATATGTTATGATAGTCATAGACATTTTCTTAACTGTTAACTATCTTTTAGACACTTGTATTTACCATTTACAGTCATTCATTAGTCTTTTAGACCCTGATTCTTTACATCTGATAGTCATAATTTATCTTGGACCTCAATTTTGCTTTCATGGTAGCATATGTGTTTAAATAGATTGCTTCATCACATAATCCTTGGTCAATCATGGCTGCCTATGTGGCATTCCCCTTGTCAGATCATTTTCTCCATTATAAAAAAATTTATGTCATCGCTTGGACATGTAGTCTCATTTTATCCATCTAAAATTTAGTCAAATTTGACTTGTTAATCTCCTCTGGAGCCTCTTTATTTCAACCTTAAACATTGGTCATTAATCATTGATTCAAGTCCTAAGATTATGATAATTAGAAACATTGCATTTGATTTGAGCTCCTTGACCTTTGACTCTCACTCTCACCATTAGATCTATTTATGTGATTGAACATGAGTTGTAGATCATGATCCAATTGCTCGAACATGATCTAATCTCAAGATTCATTGACATTTTGACTCTATTCACATCATCGACCTATTTTTGCATGATCAAATGCACACCATAGAACTTTGGGACCCATTATTTGAAATCAAACAACTATTTACCATGGTTGAAATGTGATGTCTATAATCCCATCATTTGACATCCAATTACCATATTTGACATCTATGTGACCATCAAATTTTAACCCCCAATGATTTTTATCATAACTTAATTTTTACATCTGTGTGCCCATCAATGATGTCTACAAGATTGTCAATGACATCTGCAAGACCATCACTTTTTAAACCCCAAAATTTTTTTGCCTAAGATTTATTTTTATGTTTGTGTAAACATCATACTTTTCTAGATCAACTTTCTTGAAAGAATTAGGTCTTCAATACTTTTGCATTGAGTCATTTGTTTTGGACTATTTTTCTCAAATAGTTTGTTTGAAAGAATTCTACCTTTTTTGAGACTTTTGTTTCAGACATTTTTCTTGAAAGAATATGTCCTTAGCTTTTTCTATCAAATAATTTATTGAAAAGACTTAGGTCTTCAATCTTTTTATTTCAGAAAAAAATTCTAAAATAATTTGCACTTAGATTTTTTCCCACGAACAAAATGTCTGAAAGAATTCTATCTTCAATAAAATTTCTTAGACAATTTCCTTAACAAGTCCCCAACACATAGCCAAAAACCTGAAATAGTTATCCTAAAAGAATAATGTACTTATCCAATTGGAAAATTTGCAAAGTACCAAACAAGTCTTTGAGCCAATAGTTTCTTCTAGACTTGTTCTAGTAATTTCCACTTGATCTAGAATAGTTTAAACACTGTGAAAACTTGTCACTTTCATATATGAATCCTAAAATGACCCATAAGACATTAAAAGACATAAGGATTAAACTATACTATGACCAAAGCTAGAATGACATATGAAATGATATCAAATAGAACTATACAACACCCTACAATGTTATAATCAGCCACTATACAAGACTTTGGATATAGGGGGTTGGCACATTTTAACCTATGGTAAAAATGGTCAACATTCTTAGTTATTTTCCAAGGGTGTTATACTTTTTATGCCATGACCAATCACATAATCCTATCCATTGGGATACAGAGTCACATGTATAGTAGGTTTGACATACAAATTACCTTAAAATGACACACCAAATAACATAAAACAACAAGAACAAGACATAAAGTATAAACACACATGTGTTCAATCAAAACACTTAGGGAACATAACACACACACAACTAAATCAAAACACTCACCTATTCTACTATTTACAAAAATTGAACTTTAACCCCTCAATAACAACGTTTCAAATATATCTCATTCATAGGGATAGGAAGCTCTTCTCCGTTCATCCTTGTTGAATGGAAAGAATTGCTTTGCTTTCACTTGATGATGACATATGGTCCACTCCATAGGGTATCAAATTTGGTATACCTCCCTAGTTTTTCTATATCTTCATCCCATTTCAACACTATATCACCTTCCTATAATGTTCTTGGAGTTTTTTTCTTGTCAAAAGACCTCTTCATTATCACTTGGTGGTGTTTCTTAGCTTGATGAGCCTTCTCTCTAGCCTCTTGCATCTCCATTAATTCTATCAATCTCACCTCCATTGGAGTGTTTTCTAGCAACTCTAATTGATGTGCTAATTCTAAGGTAGGTAGCTCTTGAGAAATAGACAACCTAGCTTCTTTCCCATAGACAAGAATAAAAGAATTATTAACTATTGACCTCTTGGGATTTATCTTCTCAGGCCATAAGGCTATCTTCAATTTGGTGTGCCAAGCCCTTTGATTATGCTCCAAGGTTCTCTTGATGATTTTGATCAAATTATTGTTATTATATTTAGCCAACCCATTACCTTTAGGGTAATAGTTAGATGAAGTACTCAATAATATGACATTACTATTTTCTCAGTCAGTTGTCTTAGCACCCATAAAAGCAAGAACATTATCTGAAATAATAGTAAGAGTGTCAAAACTTATGATGATTCTCTCATATAAATCTAAGATAGCATTCTCATTAGCTTCCTTCGATGTTATTGCTTCAACCCACCTCATAAAGTAGTCAGTTGTTGTGAGTATCCATTTATGACTAGCATTTGATGGGGGTTTTATCATGCTAATGAAATAAAGTCCCCATTGCATGAAAGGTTGATCTACTTGGATAGACTTCAAATGAAGAGCTATAAGCATCTATTTTCCCACAAATAAATCACATTGTACACACCTTCTCACCCAAGCATGGCAGTCTTTGAAAAGGCTAGGCCAATAATAACCTACCCTCATGATCTTGGCAATTGTGGTTCTTGGAGAGAAATTACCTCTTGTTGTCCTATTATGGAACTTCTCAAGCAAAACTCCAAAATGATCATTATCAATGTATCTCAATAGCACACCATTAATGTCTCTTATAAAGATCACACCATTCACAAGACAAAATGGAATAGATTGCAACCTAAAATATCTCATTTGTGATCTAATCATACCATTAGGATACTCACCATTTTGAAGAAATCTGATCACATCCTGTGTCCAACTTTGTAGAGGCAAGGAACTATCTGATTGAGAACAATCATGATTGACTAGAGATTCTTCTTTTGGCTCATGAAGATCTAAAGCTAAATTTTCACATAGGCCTTTACCCCTTATCAATTTTGTCACCTTGATATCAACAACATATTTCATTACTTTAGTGATCCACCCTACCCTCTTTTGACTAAGATCTTTACTCAAGAGAAACTCTTTGATACTAGGATGAGAAACTATAACAAGAATCTTATTATTTGAAACCATATGTCTAAACTAATATAGTCCCCTTACCATAACAAGGACTTATTTCACCATAAATTTGTACTTGACTTTATAATCTTCTAAACCTTGACTAAAAAATGCACTAAGCTTCTCCACACCCTCATCATTCTTTTGCATCAGCATGGCTAATGTAGTATCAAGGTTAGCAAATTAATACAACATGAAGTCTTTAATAAAATTAGGATTCACAAGAGTAACAGCTTATACAATTTCCTTCTTTATGGCTTCAAAACTACTCTTACCCTTTTTGGTCCAAAAAAAGGTTTAGTTCTTCCTGAGTATGGTTGTGATAGGTTTCACCAAAGATGCAAAATTAGGTATGAACCTCCTTACAAAATTTATCTTGCCTAAGAAACTTTGAAGACCTTTTTTATGTAAGGGTAATGATAAGACTAGAATAACCTCTATTCTTTTAGGATCAATAGTCAAACCATCCTTGTAAATAATATGTCTTAAGAGCTTACCTTCATGAACAGCAAAGATGCACTTCATTGGATTAAGAGATACTCCATATTGCCTACATCTTTAAAACACTTATCTCAAGTGTTGCATGTGTTCATTATCATCTTTTGAAAACATTTTTATATCATATAGATAAACCAATATCATCTCATTGATCAAACCTTTGAAGTCCATATCCATTGCTCTTTGAAATGTGGCATCGACATTGGACAAACCAAAGGGCATCTTCCTATAAGTAAAAGTCCCCCATTTAATAGTGAATGTTGTGTTAAAATGATCATCCTCACTGACTAAAATCTAACTATAACCTTAATACCCATCTAGAAGATGAAAACATTGAGAAACTTAAACCATTTCCAAAATCTACTCCATTGAGGGTGGAGGATAGTGATCTTTGAGCGACACTCTATTAAGATCTCTAAAGTCCACACAAAGTCTTATCTCCAAATTCTTATTTTTTTACATGCATAAGATTATATACCAATGTCGAATGCTTGATAGGAAAGATAATTTTAGATTTAAGGAGTTTAGTGAGTTCTAACCTCATGAGTTGGTTAGCCTTGAGATTGATGGGTCTTTATTTCTATCTAACCAATTTAACTCCAGGTTCCAACTTAATAGTATGATGTGTTATACTAGGATCAAATCCTTTTAAGTCCTCATACTCCCAAGTAAATATGTCATGAAACTCTCTACACAACTCAATGAATGCTTGCTTCTCTAATTTAGAACAAACCTTTCCTAGTTTGAGGAGTTTGTTTTTGAAGATAAAGACCCTTTCATAATTCTCCTCTTTTGTAGACACACTCACTTTCTCCTTATTTTGATCATTATAATTGAAGATACTTTCTAATGTCACCAAACCCTTAAGTATCTTATTAGTTCTTAGTTGCACAATCTGATCACCCAATTATTCTTAGAGCCTCTTTTGATTCCTTGAATAAAACTCAAACTCATTTTTCAGGAAGCATGCAATGTGTCTATCACTATCAAACACTTGACAAGACACTTCATTATTAGGTATAGAAGCTTTGATAATGATCTTAATATGAGACTTTTTCCCCTCCTCTTTTATGGTAGTTGGAGTATCAAATTGAGCCCCTATGGCAGCTAGTCTATCAACATAACTATTATATTCCCTTAGGACTGATTGTATATTGAATACATTTAAGTATTAAATAAAATCCCATATCCTATGCTTTTATGGCTTAATAAAAAGTTTTTTGGCATCAACTACATTCCTAACTTGATGCACAACCAATTCGCTATCTCCATATACTTACAATTTCTTGATTCATTTTCTCCTTAACCATTAAAGGCCATGAATCAAACCTTCATAATCTACCACATTATAAGTAAAACTAAAATGGAATTTGTATAAATCATAATATTTTTGTTTAGATGGAGAGACCAAAATAACACCAGCTCCTGCACTGATTTTACTTATTGAACCATCAAAAAACATTTCCCACATCTCATCTTCTTCACCCTTTTCTTTGTCAAGTAGAGGTGTCAGTATTCCTTATTCATGTATACAATATAATGATAAATTAGTTTCCTCCACAAAATCATAAGGATCATGCTCATAATTATTAGTCTTATATTCATCAATAAATACCTTCAATCTTGCAAGAAGTGCCATCATCTATAAAATATTTATTTTCTTCATGGGCCACACAATTCAAATGGGAACTTGTCTCACTGTAAGGCTCAATATGAAACCTTGCAAGAGGTTGTGTTTTAATTTTCACCTTGGTCCCATACCTTATCTTGAAAACCAATAAATACCAATCAGCTAAAAGGTAGCCACCAATTTTAACAGTGAAGTCCCTTGAAAGGTAGATTGCAAAGTGAGTTAGGAGGTTAACAACAACTATATCTTACAAGATAAGAAAACTCAAACAATCATGCAAGAAAACCTTAAATTTGTTTATCAGACATATTTTATTTATAGGTGTACCATATAATTGAAGGACCCCTTTACTATGTGGCTCATATTTCAGGCCCAGCTTATCAACCATAACTTTAGGCATGATAAAAGTAAAAGTTCCACTATAAACTATCCATTTATGGACTAGTTTATCACCCATTATGAGAGTGAGATATAATGGTGGAGGTTTCTCAACCCTATTGGATGGTTCAATAATGGTATTAGGGACACTTTCAAGGATAACATGACTTTGACTTTGATTTGAAGGAGGCACACTAGTGGAGATAGTAGATAACTAGTTTTGTAGGAGTTCTTTTTTACCAGGCATATGAAGAACATACCAAAGGGAAATGGATGTTTTAGTACTCTTCAATGAATTTAAAATGTTTAAATAATCCATAACTACTTTCTCTTTATTTTTTGGATCCAATGAAGTGCTCAGATCATTAGGAGTTGGAGTGCCTTGAACAGTCCTTCCAACATTCTAGTTTGGAAGATGCAGAGAGTTGTTTGAGGTTACTACACCTATAGCCTTACCTTATTGCTTTGTATGAGGATTAAATTAGACTATAGGAACATTAATATCACCACCTAAATCCTTTCTATTGTCTCTAGTTTTGTTTTCAACTGAGGTTCCTTAATTAAGCACAAAAGTGTCCTCAACTAGGAAGTTGGTGAAGATCTCTTCTTGAGGCTACTCACCTTCATTTATCTACATCATCACTTCATATTTAGATTATAAGAGTGGATTAAACTCTCTTTAAATATTAATAACCTACTCTCTACCTTCATTATCATCCATAAATTGGCCTTGCTACCAATTCTTGCCTTGTACCAAGTTGATGTGCCCATGTATCATTTCCCTTGCATTAGTAGTAGAGTTAGGATTATATGTATTAGCAAGCCTATTGGGATTAGGATACCATTGGCCTATTAAAAATTATTTACCATAATGTTGATAATAAGAGTAAGGATTCTAATAGGCACCTTGTTGCATATTACCTCTTTCATGTCTAGTTTCCAACCATTGAATATACGCATCTTTGTCCATGGCATTATCTACCTTCTTAGGAGAATCTTTAGGCTTGGTATTGGAATTAAGACTTTAATCCACATTTGGAGAATTATCAAAATAATGAGACAATGGAGGCATAGACACTTTTGGTGGCAATCTTCCATCTTGGATGAGATTATTTTCAGCTTTGATATCAAGCTCATATGCTTCAGGGAGGGTGGAACCACCCATGGATTGAAGCATGACAGCAATTTTAATGCCAATGTCTCTCAAATAGGTTAGGAATAAAAAGTTGGGATGTGACCTCATAGGAGGATGCAGTCTATTCCAAGCCTTTTGGAACCTCTCATTAAAATCATGCATTATTTATTTGGATCCTCTTTTAATCACATTAAGCTAATGTATAGGAGAGGCATGGATTCTCTCATTTCCAAATCTTGAGTTCAATAGTACTTGAAATTCATCCCATGATGTGTTGCATCTACCTTTTAGAGTCTTATACCAATCAATATCCTTCCATTTAAGGTACATGGCAAGGAGTCTAATGGTAATGTCCTCTCAAACAATATTGTGGAAATTTTAAAATTTAGAAACATCTCTAATGTGCTCACGAGGTGTGACATGACTCTCACCATTGAATGTGGGCACACCTTTCATGGCATTAGGAGGAATGGCATCATATACTTGAAGTTGAATTGAATTTCTAGTATTGAATTTAGGGAAAGCATGAGGTCTAGCATGTTTTCTTCTTCAATATATTCAATTTCTTCAACCTCTTCACTCTCTTCCTTTCTAGTAGAATATACTTATTCTTTAAAGGGAAGATTAGGTTGTGGATACTTAACTTCAAGAGGAATTTTAGGCTAAATGGGTTGGTTAATGGGATTAAATGTTATACCAAAGGATTACCTAGTGAGAACCATGAATTATGAAGGTATGTGTGTAACAAAACAATGGCCTTGAGCTAGATTTACTTTGAAGGAGTCACCAAATGTTGAGTAGCACACCAATTTGTAGTTGATATTGTCAAGACCATCATTAACCTTAACAAGTTGTCTTGAAGATAATGAGTCCCACCAGATGTTCCATAAATATTATCATCAAATCTTGCACCCTAAAAGAATTCATACAATATTATTTCATATTTGGGAAACATGGAAACATTTCCAAGTATGTGAGTATACCTATATTGGAAATGAGCCTCTATATTTAAGGGTTAGCTCCCTTAATGTATCTTGAAATACTCTTATATATGATAACTTATCACTTATGGGTGAAATATTTAGATATTTCAAGAATTTAACCTACTATAAAGGAGGTGATACACCATAAGGTCTTCCACAAGACTATCGTACCTCTTTCACAAAGAGACAATGCCTACAACATTAGCCTAAAAGTCCTAGAATGCACTAGCATCAGTGTTTCAAAATGAAGGTGAGATGCATAAAAATCATCCAAGGTGCATGAAACTATAGGTCAATTAAATATACTAAAGTTAATTATACACTAAAATAGACTCATACATTTAACAACACTTCATATGACCTGTTAGGCTGAAATCACTTGCATCAAATATGGGAAGATTGAGAGAAAACAAGGATAGATAGATATCACTTAACTATTCACTATAAATTTCTTCACAAATTTTGATAAGATGATGTATGAACTCAAACTAGATTGCATTTATTTTTCTAAGGAAAATTACAATGTCAAAACTAGTAGGGCTTCACCATACTGGGGTGGTATCTTCTATAAAGGCCAAAATGGCAACTACTTATAGAACTTCAGAGAGAGGAGAAAAAATGAAGCTCAAGAGTCATTGGAACACATTTCTAGGCATGAGAATCAATTACATTATATAGGAATAGAGTTTAAAACATACCATGAATATCTCTTAAGATAAATGTCCATATAAAACATGATGAACTCTCCAAAATGGTACAGGGACTCTTCAGCTAGCCTTTGTGAAACTGCCTTCATCACGAATCATCTCTCAAGCATTTGAAACTAAACTAGGAGAGTCAACACATATGTTATACATAGTTATATACATTTTCTCAGCTACTAATTATCTTCTATACACTTGTATTTACCATCTATGATCATTCATTAGTCTTCTAGACCTTGATTCTCTACATTTGGTAGTCACTATATATCTTAGACCTTGACTATGATTTCATGGTGGTGTATGAGTCTGAAGAGCTTGATTCATCATAAAATCCTTATTTTTTAATGGTTTCCTATGTGTCATTCCCCTTGCCACATTATTCACTTTATTATAGAATTCGCTTTATCATCACTTGGACACATAGTCTCATTTTATCCATCTAAAATTTAGTTAAATTTGACCTATCAATCTCCTCTAGAGACTCTTTGATTTGACCTTCAATACTGGTCATTGATCATTGATACAAGGTCCTAAGATTATGATAGTTGGAAACATTACATTTGATCTAAGCTTCTTAACCTTTGATTCTCACTTGTACCATTGGATCTATTTATGCGATTGAATGTGAGTCATAGATCATGATCTGATTAGTCAAAAGTGATTCAATCTCAAGATTTATTGACATTTTGACTTTGTTCACACCATCGATCTACTTTTACATGATCAAATTCACACCATAGATATTTGGGACCCACTATTTAAACTCAAATGGCTATTTACTATGGTTTAAATTTGACGGTTGCACTCCCATTATTTGACATCCATGTGACTGTATTTGACGTCTACGTGATCGTCAAATTTTAACCCCTAATTATTTTTGTCATGACTTAAATTTGACATCTTCATGCCTATCAATGATGTCTATGAGACCATCAATGATGTCTCTATGACCATCACTTTTTAAACCCCAAAGGTTTTTCCCTGAGTTTTATTTTGATGTTTGTGTGAGTGTCATACTTTGTTAGATCAACTTTCCCAAAAGAATTAGGTCTTTGGGAGTTTTACATTAGGCCATTTATTTTAGACTATTTTTCTCATACACTTTATCCAAAATAATTATGCATTTATTGGGACTTATGTTTCAAACTTTTTTCTTGAAAGAATATGTTCTTAGCTTTTTGTATCAGATAATTTATCTAAGAGACTTGGGTCTTTGGTATTTTTGTTTCAGACAAAATGTTTGAAATAATTTGCTTTTATCTTTTTTTTTGTGAACAAAATGTCTGAAAGAATTCTATCTTTAGAAAAATTACTCTGACAATTTCCTTGATAAGTCACCAACACTTAGCCAAAACCTAAAATAGTTACCCCAAAAGAATTTTGTACTTAGCCAATTAGAAAATTTCCCAAGTACCAAACAAATCTTTGAGCTAGCAGGTTCTTTTGGACTTGTTCTAGCAACTGTCACTTGATCTTGAACTATTTAAACATTGTGAAAACATGTCACCTTCACATATGACTCTTAAAATGACCCTTAAGACATCAAATGATACAATGGCTAAACTATACTATGACTAAAACTAGAATGGCATATGAAATGACATCAAATAGAACTATACAACACCCTACAATGTTTTAATCAGCCCCTATACAAGACTTTGGCTATATGGGGTTGGCACATTTTGATGTGTGGTAAAAATGGTCAGAATTTCTAATGCCTTATGTTTCTTCTTAATAATATGAGCCATAGTAGGTGAACCAAACACTCATAAGTGTTCTATTGTGGGTTTCTAACCACTCTAAGATTTAAAAGGAGTGACTCCCTTTAATTCTTTGTGAGGAACTCATTTCTAAATTTAACAAGAATATTTGATGGCCTTAACCCAATATTGAGGTGCAAGAGACTTGGAGTGTAGCATATAGTTAGGAATTTCCTTTAAGGACTTAATCTTGTTCTCTACAACACCATTTTTTTAGGACTATATTAAACTATGCATTGTATTTCAATCCCTTCTAATTTACAAAATTTCTCAAAATGGTTGCTTACATACTCACCACCATTATTGATGCCCAAAATCTTGATGGCTTTACCTGATTATTTCTCTACAAGCACTTTGAAGTCCTAAAAATGATCAAAAACCTTAGATTTATACTTAAGAAAGTACACCCAAGTATACATAGTCATCTATAAAAGTAATTATGTACTTAGTCCTATTGAATGAAGGTTTTTGAAATGGTCCAGCAATGTCATTGTGAAATATCTCTAATATCTATTTAGCTCTTTGTGATTTGCCCTTGTCATACTTCTCCTTGGGATGCTTACCAAGAATGCAACCTTGTAAAATTCCATTAGAAAACTTGACTTCTAGAAACCTTGAAACCATGTTTTGATGACTAAGTTGCTCCAAGTAGTAATAGTTGAGATGGTCGAATTGATCTTGCCATAGTTTACTAACCTCATATGAATGAGTAAGAAAGGTAATAGCAGGTTGATCAATAGCAAAATGTGAAAAAGTATACAATTTGGATTGATGATCTACTTTCCCAAATGTAATAATGTAGTCATTGTTAGCTTCCCTAATAACCATAGTATTGGGTGTGAACTCAACTCTCTTACCCAAACTGATGTGAGTGATCTGGTAAACAAATAGGAGATTGGTGGGTAAAGAGGGAACAAATAAAAAATCATGAAATATCCCATCATTCAATTCAATTGATCCTCTCCCAATAAATTCTACAAAAGTATCATCACCCAATAAAATGGAATGCATATAAGAAAGCTCCAAGGATGCAAACATGTCCTATGATGAATCCATGTGGTACAATACACTAGAATCAATAACCCATGTGGAAGGTTGGGATGAAAATACCACAAGTGATTTTTCCTTATTACTATCTTTAGCCTTAGAAGACTTTTGTGTTAATGAAATCTAATTGGAATAATCAAGGATATTTATATTGTGCTTCTCTAACATTTATGTCAATTGGTCAATCTAATTCTTTATGCATGTAGCTTCATCATGCCCAGATTTATTACAATAGGCACATGTGAGTCACTCTTTCTCATATTTCTCATCTGAAGATGAAGACTCATTTGATGCTTTTGACTTTGCATCAGATTTTTCACCCTTTCTTTACTTTGGGTTGTTCTTATTTTGTTTCTTCTCCTTCCTAATAGAAGCATTATATTTATCATGACTCATAATTAAGGCATGAGAATTAGAGGACTTCAATAAACCCATTTGAATGAACTTGTCTTGTTTATAAGTCAAGTCATCAACAAATTCATCCAAGGATAACATGGTCTATGTAGCTCCAAAGACACACTTGGTGGCATGGAATCTAGAAATGAATATAAAATAATTAGATCCCAATTTGGAAAGGATGTAAAGAATCAATTGATCATCATTTTTGTCAATGTTACATAGTTTCAATTGTAATCTGAGTGATTTGAACTTTATGAATAAGTCTTATATCATATCAAAGTCACCTGGGCTCAAACTAATGAGCTCAGTCTCCAACTGATGGCCCCTCATTTCATCCTACTTTCCAAAGAGTTTATCTAATAAGGTCCATACTTGATTTAGAGTTGTTGTGTATTCAATATGAAAAAGGAAGTTGAAAGACATAGACAAGCATAATATATCATAGGCTTCATCACTCTAGTTGTACCACTTCACCTTCCTTGCATCAAGTTTTGATTTGGTTTATGTGCCCATCATGATTCAATGTAAGCCTTTACTCTTCAAGAGGATTTTCACTTTGACTTTCCACTCATGATAGTTGAATGGTGTAAGAATCAAAATAGAATTGAGATCCATGATGGAGAAAGGAAGTATGTGTTGAATTATGTATGCTTTAGATTAGTAATGTAACACCCCCTAAATATACAAAATTTGAAATTTACAATGCATGAGAATATCACCAATGGGTAGAGATCAAAAAAATGCACTTTTAAAAAAATAACAGATCAAAAGGAGCAACAGGTTGAAATTTATGTGTGTTTAAATATTTCTTGCTAGCAAAAAATAATATCCTCCACTTTGCATAAAACATTAGTTATGCAAATAGTTTGAAATATTTTTGTTGGTAACTTCTCCACAAAACATTTATGCCCTCTTGGAGTAAAAGTTAAGAAATTTTGGGTTGGTCATGACCAAGGGCATAACTCCCATATGACTAGGGACTAAGAACAAATTTGGGTGCTCTACCCCCTTCTCATTGTGATTGATGTGACTGATGTGGGTGCTGCAACACCCTTAAAATGATACCTTTTTAAAAATGAATAGTGTTGCATTTCACTATGTTGAATTTGATGGTTTCCCACACATCATAAGAATCCATGGCCCTAAAATTGATGGCCTTCTGACCATCATTGTATCTAAAGATGTGGTTGCATCATCACAGGCTGGGAAGATGGCCTCTAGATGAACAAACTAATAAAGGCATGATTATAAGGTGGGCATAGGCATTCCATGATCTTTGTTATCATAGATTGGGTAGCTAAACTAGTGAGCCTTGGGCCCCAAGAAGGTGTGAATGCATGGAATTCCACTTCATCACATTATGGGCAATCAGAACAGTAGGACTTGGGCCCTGGAAAAGCATGAACACCCATGGGATGGGCCCATAATCATAGGTTTGTGTTAACTGGGGTTCAGCTGACAGGACTTTGGTCCCATGAAGACATTAAAATACATGTGCATTTTTAGGCCTACATAATCATGTAGAGGAGGATCAGGCAGATGAAAAAGCCCAAAAAATTTATAAGTCCACAATTTTATAAAAGTCACTAAAACTAGGTTAAAGATGGTGAAAACCCCAGTAAAGAAAACCTTAGATATTAATAAAAACTATTTGGTTTCCTCAAAAATTAGTATAGACTAACTTTGTACTTTGAAAAGCCCATAAAAACCTAGGAAACTTTTCCAATTTGAGTACCATATGGTACAAAATCTATAAATTTTCAAAAAATGTCTTCAAACCCTCCAAAAATGGCAAAAAAATTGATTGACACAAAACCAAGTCATATTTAGAGTCAATCCTAAGGTTTTGACACATTTTGGATCCAAAAACATTATATTTTTTCATTTGGAGACCATAACTATATAGATCTACACATTTTTTAGAAATTCCACCAAACCCTTGTAACCTAAAATCAAGAAAAACACTTGAACAAGTTGAATGCTAGATCTCACAATAGGAATAATGGCATTCAACTATCATCAAATATTTGATACTATGTTGGAGTGGGCCACACTTGAGTATCTACTGAATAGGATCGAATGCATGGAGAAAACCTATATAGAGTAGTGAAATCCAAAAGAATAATCCAAATAAAGAAGCTTGTCTTCATAATAAGAAAATTACAATAATAAGCATTAGCCAAAAATTGCATAAGAAGGTTCATTTAATAGGTGGAAAATAGACATGTCTCAACATTCTCATGCATATGGGATTATTTTACCCTAATGACCTTTATTAAACCTAAGCAAGCTTGACTAGATCGTGTAGACAAAACCTAGTGGGATAAAAGTCTACACCAACACTCACTTTTGGGTCTACTACTCACAAAGATAAAAACATTGATTCACTTGGACTATAAACTCTCCATTTTAATGGGTCTCATTATAATCAATGATATAGTGTAGAGTTTTATTTGATTGAACCTCAAGGAAAACAACATTTTGCTACATATCACTTACAATTTCCCAAGCTCTAATCTTTGGTTTGTAGTTTGATTTGAGTCATGGTGTGAAAGAGTTATAAATGTTTAGAGATTCAGGATTGGTAGTAAATCAAATAAAGATTAAATTCTAGTACAAGATGTAATATTTGAATAAATATAAACACAAATTTTGGGATCTCATAGAGTCATTTGATGATTTAATATTATATCCATTCCTATATAACAAAATCAAATTGTTTATTCTTTGGCAGCCTCAGCTACAATTTTTTTTCCTTTGAATGAATCCAAATTATATAAGTTTTCAATTGAGCTAGATGACCATCAAATCATCTAGTTTATGAATAACTTAGGTTTTTTCAAATCCTAAATAATAGATGAAAAGTATAAATATTTCCTTGTTGGGAATGAATTAGAGAATGAATGAATTATGTACTTAAAATAAAATAAGATTCCAAAAGGAAGTTTGACTTAGACATGGATGTTGAAAATTATAGAAAGATAAAGTCTAGTGAACAAGAGTAAGATCTTATTAAAATGGGGACAGCAAAACACCCTTAGTATGTCAATATAGGCCCGACCTACTCAAAATATAAGAAAGAGGAGTTGAATTCCCTTAGCTAATAATATGAATATATGATTGCATGATCCTATGATGACTTAAACATCTTTGATCTAGGGGTAATCATTCACACTATCATGCATAAGGAGGGAGAAAACCCTTTTAAACAAAGATAAAAACCAATCAATCTTTTGTTTAAATCCCTCATACACAAACAAGTACATAAGTTGATCATGGAAAACATCATTTTTCTAATTAGACACTCAATATGGGTTACCAAATTAGTTCATGTACATAAGAAGAATGGAGATATTAGACTTTATGTTTATTTTTAATAATTTAACAAATCATCAGATAAGGATAATTACCCATCACTTTTCTTGGATGAGGTAATTTAGGTTGTTAATGTCTCTAAGATGATGTATTTTTTAGATAGATTTTCAAGATATAATGAAGTTTTAGTTGACTAAGAGGATAGGATTAAAATATCCTTTACCACCAAGTTGATAACATTTGACTACAAAAAAATGTTTTTTGTTTTGATAAATACAAGTGAAACCTATCAATGTGCTATGTAATTTAATTTTCAAAATTTGGTTGTTAAATGCATCATCATTTACATGGATGATCTAATTGCATTTTCTAAGAACAAGTATGAATATGTGTACCATTTACAAAAAGTCTTTGACAGATGCAAAAGATATGGAATTTCACTAAATCTAAAAAGGAGAATTTTTAGAGTTATAGAAGGTAAGTTTATAGGTCACATTATTAAAAAATAAGGTGTCATAATTGATCCATAAAGGTTCAATATAATTTTTAAAATCTCCCTTCTTAAGAGCAAGAAATAATTGAAATTGATCTTCGATAAAATTAATTTTGTGTGAAAGTTCCTTTCTAGTCTTTTTGAAATTATAAGACCTTTTAATGTTAAGATGAAATAGGATGCAAAGGTGGAATGGAAATCTGAAGATAATAAATCCTTTAAAGAAATAAAATGTGTTATCATTTAAGCTCTAGTATTAGTCAACCCATATTTCACTAAAAATATCTACATATATTCTTTTGCATCTGATAATACTATTTTAGTGAAATTTCACTTATGTTCATTGAAAGAAGGAGAGAAAAAACTCAATAAGGGTATGGTTAGTAAAACCTAATATGTTTTGCATGTGTTGATATAGATGGTTGTAGATACTCCTCTTTGGCTTGGGAGGAATGACCTATAGATAAGAAAGCACTCAAATAAATGGTTGGATAGTTAGATCATAGGGTGGATTGTCTAGCAAGCTATATCTAAGAAGCATGAGCTTCTTTGGAGGCTATCAATCCACACTTTCAAACAATCAAGTTTTGAAAGATAAAGTACTTACATATATCACAAAAGATACTGAAATCAAATACAAGAAGTGCTTGATAAATAAATGGATGAATTTGACTAATTATAACAATAAATGGATTGATGTCAATGCTAAATGAATTAGGTATGGTCCAAAAAATAGGGTGGGGTTTTGTGATTAGGAGAGAGGTCAAAAAGTTGGATTTGGTTGAGGTTTGGTGGGTAAAAATAGATTTATATTTATTTATTTAACAGTGACCATTAGCAATTGGGGTGACCATCGATGGTTAGGGTGACCATCGGTGGTTGGGTAACCATCGACAGTTGGGACAGACCATTGATAGTCAAGGTGACCATCAATGGTTATTGTGCTTTTTTTTTGTTAAGAAAAATTTATTGGCGAGGTTATAGAATTATATTTTAGAAGGTGGGTTCTGTTTGGGTTAGTTTTGAAATGAAAAGAAAGTGACTAATTACTAATAATAGATACTTAACTTGCCTGGTCATTGATCTGAAGATGGTTGAGGTAGTTAGCTGATCAATTGGTTGATAGGGTCTGGAGTAATTCTGATAGATTAATGATACATGGTTTTTGGTTGATGAATGATAGCATTTTGGTTCTCTATCATACTTTTCAGTTCATTGGTTCACTGGGAGAATGACCTACCAAAGAAATTTTAATGCTAGAAGCTATTGATAGTTGTGGATCCCTTTTCACCTCTTGATCCTCTCTATTTATGGGAGGAGGGGGGAGGTGGAAGTGTAAGTCTAACAAGAGGTTTAACTTGCTATCTACTTTTAACTTTGACATGCATTGAGATATGAGTAGATCAGGCAAGCTAATTTTAAAAAAATAAGTTAGATTTGAAGTTGGAGTTATGTGTTCAAGCAGTTGTAACATGATCATCAATGGTCAAGCCTAACCATCGATAGTTAGGGTGACCATTGGTAGTCAAGGGTCAAAGGATAAGTTTAGTCAAGGTGGGTTAGTGAGCCAGTTTAGATAGTTAGCTAACTAGACTCAAGTTTGTGGTTGAAGGGTTATGGGATGGTTCTTGGTTGGTCTTGAAGTGGTTAAGGGGTGTTTTGACATCTAAAACCATTATGTGTAGTTTTCTAGTGTCTACATTTTACCCTTTTTTGTTATGTAGTTTTTATATCAAGTTGTATAATAAAAATGGATTACGGGTTGAAGGTTTGGTTACCTCGAGCATGGGAGGAGGTGTTTCCCCTTAAATCAAGAATTGATTAGGTGAAATAGAATCAAGTATGGGTTTGATAAGTTTTTAAGTTGGTATTGAATTTTTGATTGATAGGTTGGGCACTAAAGTGCAAACATGTGCACAAAATGTAACTAAGTGTGATGGCCAAGATTGTGCATTGACTAGGTTTCCATGGTTTGGAAAAATAAGGTCAGCACTAAAAGGACAAGTGACAAGTGGGCTATGTGGTCATATGTGAGGGTTGGGTTACACTCGTAAACTTAAGTTTCTTAGAAAATTTTAATGTTTTCATGGGTATCCAAGGTAGGAAGTTTTCCCATAAAGACATAAATTGGTCAGGTATGTGTAAGGTAATACAATTTATAAATGTTTAACTTGGTAATCTAGTTGGTGTGATCAAAAGGACCAAAGCAAGGTCATTGTAAAACATGCACTAGGTTTGGGCCAAAATGGCCATGTATGAGGTTTTGCATGGGTTTTAGTTGTGTTTGTCAGAGAAGGCAATCTCTTATGGTTGAAAATTAGGGAGGAAAAAAAACCCCAATATGTTGACCATCGATGGTCAAGGTGGACCCTCAGGTTCAACCATTGGTAGTCACCCTAATCATCAGTGGTTATATGTCAACCCTAAAAAGGTATAGACAAAATAATTATTAGGGTCATATTTGCTCATTTGAGTGAATGGACTTTTGATGACTAGCATTTGGCATTTTGTGAGAAAAACATTGATGACTGAGGGTGATTGTGTAATCAATTGGATGAGTGAGGTATTGAGTTCATTGAAGGTAGACTGGAGATTTCACCTAATTAGGATGCAATGTAGATGAGGGAGATTATAGGGATAGGTAGCTATGGGCCCCAGGGTTCCTCCTTGATGATGACCAAAGAATGAGGTAGGTGGTGTATTTGTAATTGATATGTTAGATGTAAATTTTATTGGATTTTGTTTGTGTTTGTTAGATTATTGAGTGCAGTTGACCTAGGTTTAGTTTTTCAAAGATTTATTTGTTTTTAAAGGTGAAATGGTAGTTTGGGTTCAAATTGGGAGGGGTAAGGTAGGTAGGGGAAGGTAGATTAAATAGTAGGTCAATTTGTATGAGTTGTGGTGGCATTTATAAGGGTAAGGTTTAGTTTTGATCATCAGTGATCACTTTATAATGACCATCAGTAGTCATGTCTGATCATCATTGGTCATTACTAACCATTAGCAGTTGATAAGTGACCATCGTAGGTCACTATATGGTGACCATCGATGATTGATTACCTAACCATCGGTGGTCACCCTGACCGATGATGATCGTTAAGAGTTGGTAAAGTTATTAAAAAAAATTGTTGAATGTTTAAAGTTGAAGGAGTTGGGGTTTAGGTAATGTAGTATTTGAATGTTTGGGTAAGATTGAGGTCGAGGGTAATGTTTTATGTTTGATAGGTAGTAGTGTAAGGTTAAGGTTGATAGATGAATGTTAAGGTTTAATTATTGAGGCTAATGTTTGAGGGGTATTGGGTTGAATGTTCAGTTAATAGTTACAGTGGAAATTGTATAGGTATTGATAGTTAAGGATAAAGTAAGTAGATTAAAGTTAAAAATAAAGTCATAATGATTTGAGGTTCATAGGTAATGGTTGAGAATAGTTAAGGTCAATGTTTGGTATGTAATTTGGATGTTGTAGGTTGAAGGTTGATTGTTTAGTGTGTAGATAAGATAGGTTAAGGGTTTTGATTGGTAGATAATCCATAGGTATTAGTCATAGTAGGCAAATGTTATGAGTTAGAGATTAGCATAAGAGGTAAGTGTAAGAGGTTGACTTCATAGGCAAAAAAAATATAGAGAACTAAGTTTATTTGTTATTGAACCTTGTAGGCATGAGAGAGGATTCAAATGAGGTACAGAGTGCCCTAGATTTTTTATGAGATTCATCAAGGTATGACTGTTGATGACTAGGCACACATGGAGGATGTGGGCCTCAGTGGTATGATGCATTACCAGCACATATTGTGGGATACAGTGATGTTAGTGGAACTCATCGAGAAAAGGGATCCTACCACTAATATCTTCTTACTACTTATAGGGGAGATGACCATCCTACTTGAGTATATTTATAGGATTTTACAGCTACCCATATAAGAGAAGATGATCTACCATATTGAGAGGGATGAGCAAGATGAGTTTATGGAGCCCTTATATGGAGATGACATGGATTTTGTGAGGTGGTACTCCAAAGGTTTCCATTACACACCACTCTACTAGAGGGACAGGGATGCAAGGAGGCTTTTCACCATGATGATGATAATAATGATGTGATATGAACTGCCTAATTCTAGCAATGAAAGGTTTCCTTATTTATTACTAAGGATGCTCATGGAGATGTTTTTGGGTTGCATAATGTTTACATGGGATCCTATGTTATTGGTTTAGATTTTTCAAGAGCTATGGGGATTATAAGCCCATAAGAGATATGGTATTAGTGTTGGTTTTATTTTACATTGTTGGGCTTATGAGCACATCTAGGTGTTAAGACATATGGAGCTACCATGGGAGGGATATGTGCAGATGGATTTCAGAGCAAGATTCATGAGGTGGAGATATGATATGTCCTTTGAAAACAAAGAGGAGGGGTACATGACATAGACTAGTTTAGAGGCTTAATAGATGCCTTGGTTGTTAGAGATGTGATTTGGAGACCATATGTTAGGTTTTAAGTATGGGCTCACTACAGAAGGCATACTCTATCTCTACAAAGCTACCAATGGGTATACAACAGATGAGAGGGTGAGATAGAGTTGATATCATTTGACAGGGTATCAATGTAGTTTAGCCTCATATAAGATGTACCTGGGGTGTTCTTGAGGTACAGTAGGAAAATGTAGAGTTCTCACTGCCCGCTCTACAACTAGTTCATATGATCTTTGATTTTGAGGAGCTAAAGATGAGGATAGAGATAAATTTTATAGGTGTTATACATGGATATCTGATGTGGTACCAAGCAATCTATGTTTTGGAAGATTTTGGGGGTGATGATGGTGGTCAATAGGCTATAGATGTTGACCCAGCTAGTAGAGGTGGTCAGCAAGGTTAGGTGCAAGGTGTTGGTGGTCCCCATATATATATATATATATATATATATATATATATATATATATATATATATATATATATATATATATATATATATGCAGTGATGAGAAGGATCAAGGATGAGTGGATTTAACCACAACACAGGCATCCTTGGTGATAGCATAGGCATCCCTAGCAGTAGCATAGGGTTAGGTGGCAACATTGATTGGGGAGAGAGATCAGGCTATGTCTTAACTAGACTTGGTGATGCAGGAGAGATACTTTCTCTGATAGGCAAGAGGTGGAATACCAATAGCTATAAGACTAGTAGGTACTATCTCAATATAGAGATATGTAGAGACTATGGAGGAGCTATGATAATATGAGGCCTTGGTCTTTAGGCATTTTCTAGATGAGCCCTGATCAGGTGAATATAGGGTTGGGATTGCAGTTGGTGTAGGTATAGTGACACTAGGTCAATAGGTTCCATTTGTGGGTGGCCATAAAGGTACAAGAGGATAGGCTCCTAAAGGTAGTAGTGCCTCAATATCTTGGATTTGCGATGAGACATTGTATTTTGATGTATTATATGATTTTGATACTAGCCTACGAGCTGATATAGCAAAATGTATATTTTTGAGAGATATAGGTATTTTGTATAGACATTATGATGATTATGTATGTGATATAGATGTGATCCTTTGTTCATGGTTTATGGTTTATGGTTGTGATGTTCATGTTGATCATTTATGTTGTTATGTTGAAGAGATGTTTATGTGGACTCACCTAGCTAGACATGTGATGATATATGCTCTTATGTTCATGATGATATTTGATATGGATTGATGTTATTGATGTGGTTTTGATGTGATGGTTATGGATGACTATGATAATCCTGATGTGATTGTGTGATTTTAATGTGATGTGTGTTTGATGATTAACATGATGGTTATGACATTATGAGTATGGTATTCTATAATTGTTGTTTTATAGATGTGATCATTTAATTTCATGTTTTAAGATGATTATGATTATGATAGTAATATGATCATGGTTATGGCGATGGTTATGCTTAGGTGGACAAAGTTATGATGCAATTATTGTTTATGGTTTATGAATGACTAGGATGATAGTGATGATTATGTTCATTCCCAATTTTAATGATAATACTCTTCCTCATTTAAACTTAGGCAGGTGGTGAATATGGTATATGTGAGTATGACTATGTGACGGTGATAGGTGATTTGTTTATGGAGGTGGTTATTATGTTAATGATGTCTATTTGTATTTTTGATGTGATGATGATATTATATGGTGTGGTTATGATTATGGTCATTTTATTTAGATTAGGGTGAACTACATAAGGTAAGTTTAAATTAAAAAACCAGATGTAAGAAAGAGAAGACAAACTAGAGATAGACATTTAAGTGAATATATCAACTAGTATTAGAGATAAGAAGAAGGCATGATGCTTCTTCTTTAGTTAGGACTAAAACAAATTGAAGATGGATTATCTTAAGGAATATAGGCCCTTTGAATGCTTCACATTCACGTGTGTTAGTTGGTTAAAAAGGTGTCTTGATCACATGTTGTCAAGTAAGCTCAAAATCCCTTATTTATAGAGTATAACAAGGGGAACGAGATGAAAATGGAACCTATTTGGGAGACTAGCTTTCCTCCTCTATGGGTTACCAAAGAGTCAGTATAAATAAATCCATGTCATATAAGATGTAGACTAATTGATGCAGGAAGTTTACTTATGAAAGTTGATTGCAGCTTCCAAATTATTTTGCTTTTATTTGAGTTTGATAATAGGTCATTTGATATTTTGTTTTTTATTATTTTGGAGGGGTTGGGGAAGCTAATCAATGCGAGAAGCTTCCAAAAAAAAATTATGCTTGGGCAAATGCTTGACTTAGTCATCCTTCAAGGGAGTGGTCTAAGTTTTGTGTGCTTTGTTCAAGGCCTTTTGATAGATATCCTTCAAGGGAATAGTCTACCTTATATTGAGAAGTTTTTATATGTTTGTGTAGTTGTCTTTTAAGGGATCAGTCTAAGAATGCTAGAGAGTGACCCTTATGGGTCCTTTGATTTTTCTTTTGATGTCGTGGACTTGCTTAAATAGGCTCAAAGGGTCACCTTTTATAAGGGCAAAATTAAAAACCCAAGAAGGTTGATTAGGTGTAAAATATTTTTAGGTGACAATGACAATGGCAACCCATCCTAGGAAAGGGGTGAAAAGTACCATGAGAATCATGCCATGGGTAAGTCATGGTACCCATTGTTCAAGATTAGGTTATGGTTGTGATGAATAATCATATGATTTAGTTTTAATCAGTTGTTCCTAAAATAAAGAGATGAATGTGGTTGAAAACAAGGGATGAGCTTAAGTTAGACAAAAAGGTGAGTTCTCTCCCATTTTAACAAAAGAAAGGACGTAGATGAAAAAAATTGAGGGGATCATATTATGGGTTCTCTTCAAGAAAGGATAACCAATAAACTCTTGATCCATACTTGTGTGTTATGATATAAGATCCAAGCCAATTAGAAGCAAAATTACCTCACTTACTTTTCTCCATATTGGTGACATGTTGATTTTATTTAAGGATGAGGTCTCTAATATTGAATTCTCATACTTTAATGTGTTTTTTATAATCATGTTTGATTTTTTATTGATAGACATGAAGATGAGTGAGTATGGATAAATGACACTCATCAAGTAGATCAAGTTGAGTTAAACATTCTTGATGATAATCATTCTCAAAGATGATATCTTACAAGGATATGCAAAGAGAGGGAATTTGGACTTTGGAAATCAAGACCACCTCTACTCCAAAAACTAGAGAGAAAGGGGAATCACTCGTAAGGGTTCGAATGCTAGTACAATATGCCCATAAAGTGAAGGGGATGTGTAAATGCCAATCCCAACCAGAGGCATTAACCACTTTAGTTAGCATGTTATTGAGAGTTTTGTCAGAGACCTTCCCCTATATATTTGCTTGTGGATGATAGGGTGATGAGAAACTTAACTTGATATCGAATACATCATAGATACCTTAGACTTGTTTGTTTTTGAAGGATTTACCATTATCGGTGATAATTTTGTGAGGAACACTGAAATGATAGATAATATGATGGTTGATAAAGTCAACAATATTTTCAGCTTTGGTTGAGACAAGAGGAATATCCTCTACCCATTTGGTAAAATATTCAGACATAGTGATGATGGAATGATGTCACTATGAAGAATGGGGGTTAATTTCACTAATAAGATTGAGAACCCATTATGAGAAGGGCCAAAAATCTATGGATACATGAATACTATGGTTAGGTGCATGATGTAATTTAGCATGTTGTTGACATTTGACACACTTTTTCACATAATCATAGTAGTCTTGGTTAAGGGTAGGATAGTAATATCCAAGGCAAAGGATACATTTAGCAATGGTTAGGCCACTAAAGTGTCCCCCACATATCCCATCATATATTTCCCTAATAACATGAGAGGCTTCATGACTACATAAGCAATGGAAGAGAAGACCGTCAAAGCCATGTTTATAAAGAATTCCCTATAAGTATGTCATAATATGAGGTGCTCTAGTTAAATATTCTTTGAGAATTCCTAGAAATATCGAAAGGAAGGATGGCAAGGTTGAGACAGTCAAAGGTCTATTGATACCAAAGGATAGGTTAGGTCTCTTCCATATTAAGGATGGTAGGAGAGTCTAATTTATCATAGGAGGGCTAGGTAAGTTGATGGATAATGATAGAGAGATTAGAGTCAATGGGTGCAACTAGGATCTAAGAAATAAGGGAAGCCATTATATCAGCAAACTTGTTTGTAGATCATGGAGTGGTTTGGATATGATAGTGTTCAAATGATGCTAAGAGGATGTTAACTAATTGTTTGTACTATTGTAAAACATCATTATTGCACTAGTAAGAGTCTAATTTATCATAGGAGGGCTGGGTAAGTTGATGGATAATGATAGATAGCTTAGAGTCAATAGGTGCAAATAGGATTTGAGAAACAAGGGAACCCATTATATCAACAAACTTGTTCATAGATCATGGAGTGGTTTGGATATGGTAGTGTTTAAATGATGCTAAGAGGATGTTAGTTAATTGTTTGTACTATTGTAAAACATCATTCTTGCACTAGTAAGATCCATTGATTTGATTGACCATAAGTTGGGAGTCATCGAAGATGTTGATCATTTTGACTCCCAAGGCTAACATAGTTTGAAGGCCTATTACTAGGGCTTCGTACTCAATCATATTATTGGTACATTCAAAATATAGCTTGAAGGATAAAGGAAGTGGATCACCATGAAGGGGAATAAGGATGATCATAGCTCCCCCACCATGTTGACACTTTGATCCATCAAATAACATGGTCACTTGATAGGTGAAGTCTGTCTGAGAGAGGGTTATGATAGACTCATTAGGTAACTCAAGAGGATGAGGTTGATCATCTACTAAGGTTTTTTTAGCCAATTGGTCAGTAATGACTTGCCCTTTAATTAAATTCTAATAAATAAATTCAAGGTCAAACTCAACTAAAATCATTAGCCACTTAGCCATACATTGCTTTTCATATGGCTTGGAGTGCATATATTTGAGTGGATCGGTATTGGGTATGACATAGGTTTTGTGGTTGAGAAGGTAATGATAAAGTTTGGTGGCAATGAAGACCAAATCTAGGCAAAGTTTCTCAATATGGGTATACTGAGTCTTGTAGTATACAAGTAACGATTCTCATACTATACAAGTGTGTGGTTAATTTAGTAGATGGCTTACTCTTTATGTTGTTCATCCCGAAGAGCAAGCATTTCCCCTAAGGAGTGGTCAGTGGTAGAGATATAAAGGTAAAAAGGTTGATCTTCTTTGGGAAAAGTGAGGATAGGTGGAGACAAAAGGTACTTTTTAAGAAAATCAAAGGCCTTTGGTAGTTGTTATTCCACTTAAAAGATACATCACTCTTTAGAAGGGGATGGAATGGTTGGCATCGATCTGAGAGATGTGAGATAAAGTGATGAATGGATTGGATCTTCCCCTACAAGTTATGGATTTGTTTGAGGTGGGTAGGAGGAGGCATGTCAAAGATTGCTTTGATTTTCGTTGGATCGACTTTGATTCCTCGAAGGGAGATGATAAAGCTAAGGAGTTTTCTTAAAGAAAACCCAAAAACACACTTTTTAGGGTTAAATTAGGCATGGTAATGGATGAGTCACTCAAAACTAATCTTAAGAATGGCCAAATGATCTTAACAACATTTGGATTTTCTTAGAAGGTCATCAACTTAGTCTTCAACAAGTTTATTAATAAGATCATGGAAAATGTAGGTCATAGTGCATTGGTAGGTTGCATCAGTGTTTTGTAGTCCAAAAGGTATGACCCAATAGCAAAAAGTTCCCCATGGGGTGATGAAGGTAGTTTTGTGTTAATATTTTGGGGTAATTAGGATCTGATCGTAACCCAAGAATATATCCATAATGGATAATATCTCATGGGTAGTTGTAATATCAACTAGCTAGTCAATGCTTGTTAGAGTAAATTCATCCTTTGGGCAAGCAAAGTTAAGGTCATGAGAGTCCACATAAATGCAAAGTCCCCTAGTGGCTTTGGTGATAGGTACAAATTTTGAGACCCATTGGGAAAAGACAATGGGGAGAATGAATTTGATGGATAGGAGATGTTGAAGCTCTTCTTTGATGAGAAAGGCTATGTGAGGGTACATTCACCAAAGTTTTTTCCTAATAGGCTTGGTATCATGGTTGGTGACTATGTTATGGGTAGCAATAGAGGGGTTGATTCTTGGCATGTCATTGTTAAAATAAGTAAATTGTATGCTATAATCTTTGAAAAAGGAGGGGAAGTCCCAAAGCTCTTTAGAAGTTAGTGATTGGCCAATTTTGACAATGCACAAGCTATCCAGAGTGCCCAAGTTGATATCCATGGTGGATTTGTTCAACATCATTGAAGTCTCAAGAGGAAGAGACTTGTGGATAGAGGAATATTATACACCAAGATAGTTGAGAATGGAATTGTCATCCTAACACCAAATGGTATTAATGGTAAGAGAGTCATCTCCTATCATCTTAAATTAGGTCTGAGGAATGGTCATGGTTACCCCATCCTTTTGATAATTTAGGGGTTTAAGGCTAATCATGTTGATGAAAAAAAAAATTAGGGATGATGTTGGAATCCCCAATTGTCGATGGAGGAGTAGTGGTGAGGATGGGATTTCCTCATCAATGATGATAATGGGAGGTGGTTTGGTTTGTTGTTTAGGTGGCATGAAACTAAGCCCATGCTTTTCATGAGGTTTTCAAGTTTTGATTGGAATTAACTTGTGTGACAAGTGTTCATACTGACCTAGACCAAATCCCTTCCAAGTACACCTATAAAGGTATGTCTAGGCAAATTTTGGTTAATCTAAGTAGGGGAAACTGGAGGTGAATGGTCAAGGTGAAAAAGAGGTGGTAGAAGTGTCAAGGGGTTTATCAAGTCCCTCATAGATGAAATTGGTTTGACAAGTTGAGGGCCCAAAAGGAATAATAATTATAATATTGGGGTCATAACCAGGTTATTTTTCAAGATTCCCATATGCTTGGGGAGTAGGGAAAGCATCTAGGGTGAGAAGATGATACTCCCCCAATGAAAGATGTTAGAAGGTTGATTCCAAAAGGTTCATTATGGGGATTTGGGTAGAAGGGATGGAATAACTAGTGGAGGCTTTAGTGGTAGAAGAAGATGGGGACCTCATCTTTTATCGATGAAGGATTGTTGGATGTGTAGACATCTAATTCCTAACACCATTTGTGTTGAAATTGTCAATCTTATTCGAATTGCACTCAAATGCACATTTTAGGTCAAAATCTATAAAATGTCCTAAATGGTTCGAACTTGTCACTTATAAGTGCTAATTTAGGTCAAAGTATTCCTAAATAGGGAAACGCATTTTATGGGCCAACTAAATTTGATCAGATCATTTTGAGTCAAAATGACCATTTTGCCATTTAGTGCTCTGGATCACTCTATTCTTCAAATTCATCTAGATCAAGAGCCAATTTTCAAATAATTGCACAAATGTTGATTAACCTTGTTTAAGGATAATTAGTCTAAATCAAGAGCTTAAGTGGGTTTTCCATGAGATTTGTTGAATATTTATTTTTGAAAATTGATTCCTATTAACTGCATCATCAGGTGACATCATTTCTTGGGAAGACATCCCTAGGCCATAAATGCCACAAATATCAAGATTATGGGTCACCCATGCCTAGTTAATGCCTCCCATGCCTCTTTAATGCTTATTTATCATGAGGATATTTATGAGTTTAATTCCAAATATTAGGATTATCCATGGCCACACATATCAATCTTGAGATGGACGGTCATGGTTGATCCTGACCAATCTCAAAAATATATAAATAAAGAGGCCATGGATGTGAATTTTAAGCTATTTTGGTGCAAATTTATTATGCTTAAATATCTTCAAAAAAACTTGAATATTTCAAATTTATAATGTTAAATTGTTTCCACAAGGCTTTGCATTTGATTATAGATTTTGCTTGGAAGCTTCATTGATAAGCTAGTTTAGTGATTTGGAATCAAGAGCCTAGGTTTTATGGAGTGTTCTTTAGGAATTGGAGGACCTTACCACCATTTTTGACAAACACAAGGATGCTTTATCAAGGGAGAACATGTTTTTGATCCACATGGTCATGGTGAATCCATTTGGGAAGGTAATATGGTGTTGTTCTCTTTCATTTGTTTCTTGTTATCCTTTGTAATTCCCATAGGAATAGATAGGCTTGGTTAGTTAGTTCTTTATGCATGTTTCATTATTTAAGGACTAATTCTTGACTAACTTGCTTTGTAATCCTCTCTACATCTTGGCATGCTCAATGGGACAAGATGCATCTCACACCTAAAGAAGATCACTATGCAACTCTAAAATATCCATTTAGACCCTTAAAACTCATGCAAATTGATTTTCTAGATTTATTTTGTCATTCTTGTTTGCCACAATTTTACATAATAACCAACATCAGGAAGTAATACCGACATCAGTTACCTAGCTTAACTGACGTCAATTAGTGAAACCAACATCGGTTAGATCTTAATCAGCCAAAGTAACCATTGTCAGTTGTAATGATCGATGTCAGTCACTATGTTTTTTTTAAACACAGACCTAAGAGCTATTTTTACAAAGTTCATTATTTCAAGCTAAAAAGAGCTTTAAAGCTAAAGGACATGCTACCATTTTTGCTACAGGACCAAGCTTAACCTTTGATAAAAACATGTTTAAATCACTTTTTGCATGCTTAAAAATCAATTAGGAACTTTTTTTTGGTGTCTAAATGTTTTGGTGAATGTTTTCAAAGTTTTCAACTAAGACCAAGGGGTCAAATGAACACCACAAAATATTTTGTTTGGGTTCAAAATTGAACACGATTGTCAATTCTTGTTTGCAATAGTTGTTTACGTAGGTTTTGTTTGGAAAAAAGAGGAATGTTGCATGTATGTTCTTCCATTTGTCCCCTTTAGGTAACCCTTGGAATCAAAATCACCATTCCTATTACAAATAGCCTAGTCTAAGGCTTAGAAATAATGTCACCTAAATCACTCCCCAAAAACTCACCAAAGTTTGGGTGTTCTTGAAAATGACCCTAAAGTCTTTCTATTTTATGCTTTCTTTATTTTCATGTAAACTTGGCTTGTGAGGGGGTCGTCATTACCTCCCCCAAGTTCTTTAAAGAAGCTTTGACATGGGGTTTCACCTCCCTACATTGACTTCATTTGACTTCTTTTGAGTTTCACATAAGATGTATCTGCATTTGGACATTGTACTACACTGAGCAAATCGCAAAATATAGCAGTTGTAAAAAAAAACTAGACATTTTTACAACTAGCCAATGCTGTGGTCGCCCAATTTTCATGCTTGTCTTTTACATCATTTAACATGAAATTCATTATGTAATTGATTCCCCTAGAATGATCAAAACCTTGCTATTTTAATAGACCCCACTTTGCCATACCTTGTCAGTTTAGACTTAAGACGTTTGTTTTTTGTCATTAGCTTACTTGGTCTTGATTTGTGTCTAAAACTGCTTGTTAACATAATGAACTTAACCAAAACACATTATCCTCAATTTTCTTGAGCAAGGGAGGTGCTTCGTTGTCCAAATGGAAAATTCATCTTTTCCTTATTCAATTTGTTATCAAAAGCTTTGTGTCATGTCATCCACTTTGGCACAATCATGTTGCCCTATTGCGTCTAGATCTTTTACCCAATTTGTTTAAATCTTTCAGTTATAATCCACATTCAAAATTAAACCTTTCTGAGTTATAAGGGTTGGTGTGTCAAAGTGGGTTCTCCATTTATTCACTAAACTTGTTTTTACTTGTGTTCAATTTTCCATTTGGATTGAAGGTCATTTATTAAGACTCAAAATCACATATCATCTTGGTGGACTCAAGTCATCTTGCGTATCACTTACACTTTATGTCCTAGAACATATTTTATCCTACTAGAATGATGTGATGATGTTGTGCTACTGATTTGGTTCTAGCTTTAAACTTATTGATTTGCATATGTTTTTATATCTTGAGCTGCTTAGTACATTTTGTCTTCTTTGTAATATAAAGAGATTGCCTCTAAACTTATAGGGTCAACTTTTCAAGGTTGAAACTAGATTTTATAGTATGGTATTATCATAAATATCTAGGCTTTCATGTATTAGTTTTCACCTTGGGTCTTTGAGTTACCTTACTTTCTTCCAATCTATACAATATCAACTTTACTAAAGGTTGAGTAAACTCGTGAACCAAATCTTCTAAATTGTGCATGGTTTCAAACCACCCTCCCTTATAGTCTCATTGGTACCTTGGTTATTTTCTTAAAATATAGCTAAAGCATACTTTTATTGGTTACCGAACATTGGTCTAAAGATTAGTTCAACACACAGAGTAGCTCTTTTTAGATATGACTCAAAGGTTCACTCACAGTAGGGCCTCTTAAGGCCTTAGTTATGAAGGTGAGCAATTTTATGATGGTCAAGATAACCCCATTATTTTTTATGATATCCCCACAATATTAGGATTTGAAGATGATTACAATGGATATCAACCCCAAGAAGATCAAGACGAAGCCCTTCTTAGATTGATAGAATTAGGTGCTAGACTACCTTATGATTTTTCTACAAAACAATTGCATACCTTAGTTAGAGAAGGAGAACAACGACAATAAGAGAAAAATTTTGCACAAATGAACATACCTTCTTCCTCTAACAAAGGAAAGGATATATAAATAGATTCAAAACCCACAAATCTAGATCTTATAGTTAAGATCAAGATAATAAGTCAACGATATGCAGATCAACTTATCACAGACTTAACAGACCCCCTAGTTGCCACTTTAATTCACAATAATGCTTCAAAAGAACAAGGAAATGTGGTTGAAATTATGTAACAAATATTGGATGAGGATATTACCATAATGGATCAAGACAATCTAAATGAATAGTTAAAGTCACAAGAGACCTTACAAAGTATTTCATTTGATATGAAACATACATTCTTCAATCATCAAGAACCTCTTGTCACTTTATAAACTTAGAAACCCAAACATTTAGTTCAAATTGAGGAAATCCCTCAAGACAATTTGGCTAGTTATTTTTAACCAAACCAAAGATTGGTAAATAAACATAGAAATTTCCAAAATCAACAAAGTGTGAAATACTGAGATTCAATAAATGTTTTACAATCTAAGAATCAATGGCCTATGTTCTCAACTCAAGTAGTAAATTAGAACCAAATTATGTATCAAAAGGTATACACTCCCTATATATCCACACAAAACTAGGGGCACATTCCTCCCCAACAGCAACAAAACCAAGGGCGCATTCTGTAGAGAGGATTACAAAGTAAGTTAGTCAAGTCCATAAATCATGAAACATGCCTAAATAACTAACTAACCAAGCCTATCTATTCCTATGGGAATTACAAAGGATAAAAAGAAACAAATGAAAGGAAGCAACACCATATTACCTTCCCAAATGGATTCACCATACCCATGTGGCTCAAACACATGTTCTCCCTTGATCAAGCATCCTTGTCTTTGTCAAAAATGGTGGTAAGATCCTCCAATGCCTCAAGAACACTCCATAAAACCTAGGCTCTTGATTGTAAACCACTAAACTATCCTATCAATGAAGCTTGTTAGGTTGTGGAGTTAAAAGCTTCACCAAGGAGCAAACTCAAACAGGTTCGGGTCTACACAGACACCGGCGTCGGTCAGGAGCGACCGACGTCGGTCAGTTGCATTTACAGAGGTGCCGACGTCGGTAGTAGGGTCGGCCGGCGATGGTCACAGGCGAACAGGCAGGAACCGACGTCGGTTACCTGTGTGTCCAGAAAGTGATTTTTGAGGACAGAAGCGAGTGTTTGCATGATGAGTTTGAGTTGTAGACTTAAGCTCGTATCTCTATTGTTAGCAATATTATTTTTAGAGCCCTTGTTCAAGAGGCTTAACTATTTATTGTAAGAGCATGCTCAAGTTTCCTATTTCTATATGTAGGAAAGATCTTCTTAGCTATTGAGAGTAGTATGAGTAGAACATTGTGAATGTTTGAAGGACAGTACTGAGTTGCATCAATCCAGGTTGTTGGATTTGAGTGTACTTGAGAGAGAGCTCTTAAGGAATAGAGATCTAGTGAGAGATCTTGTGTGCATCTGAGAGAGGTGTGGAAGAACAAAGTTTCTTCAATTGTATTCCTATTGTAAAGAGTTTTAATACAAGTTTTCAGGGTGTTTTCTTGTATCTCTTGTTCTGTGTTATTTATCATTTCAGTTACTTATCTATCTAATTTATTTCCATGTTTATTGCTTTCACAAGTGTAATCCATGTTGGTTGATCCCCAACAAGTGGTATCAGAGCTCAGGTTCACTAACAGGTGGTTCAGATCTGTGTAGTGTGTTTGGATTACAGGTTGCTCACAGGGGTTTCTGCAGGGATTTCTGTTTGAGTGGGAGAAGCAATGGCAGAAGAAAGTAAGTTGAGAATGGAAAAGTTTAATGGCAAGAACTATCAACATTGGAGAATGCAGATAGAGGACTATCTGTATCAGAAGGATCTTTACTTACCGTTAGGTGGGATAGCAAAGAAGCCCAAGGACATGGAGGATGAAGAATGGGAAGTTCTTGACAGAAAGGCTATGGGGTCTATAAGACTGAGTCTGGCCTCCACTGTGATATCTAATTTGTCACAGGCAAAAACTATGGTAGAGTTAATGACTACGTTAGTAAATCTGTATGAAAAACCCTCAGCTTCAAATAAGGTATATTTAATGAAGCAGTTATTTAATTTGCATATGCAAGAAGGTGGATCTGTTTCTAATCACCTGAATGATTTCCATGGTATTGTTAACCAATTAAGTTCAGTCAATATTGTATTTGAAGATGAAATAAAAGCTCTTTTAATATTATGTTCTTTGCTCGAAAGCTAGCATGGCTTGGTAATGGCAGTTTCTAATACTGCTTCTGCTTCGAATATTTTAAAAGTAGAGGATGTGGTTAGTGTTATCTTGAATGAGGAAATTCACAGGAAAAGCACAGAAGAGACATCTGGGAATGCTTTAAATCTCGAGAGTAGGGGAAGGCAAAAAGAAAAGAGCAAGAGGAGATCAAGATCTAAGTCTAAGGGAAAAGGCAGATCCAAATCCAGGAATGGCAGAAGGCCACAATGCTGGAACTGTGGAAAGTTGGGGCACATAAGCAGAGATTGCTGGTCAAAGCCTAAGGAGGAGAATCAGCACGAAGGAAAGGAAGAGACAAAGGTTGCAGGTATTGCACAGGATGCTCTTATTTTCTCTTTGCATAATAATATAGAATCTTGGGTATTAGATTCTGGTGCATCTTTCCATGCTACCCCTAACAGAGAATATTTCAGTGACTATATCCATGGAGATTTTGGAATAGTGTACTTAGGGGATGATGAGCCTTGTAAGATTATTGGCAAAGGTAAAGTGCAGCTAAAGATGTAGAATGGCAACACATGGGTGTTGAGAGATGTGATGCATGTTCCTAGTTTGAAGAGAAATTTGATTTCCGCAAGTAAGCTAGGTGATGAGGGTTGTACAGTAACTCTCACAGCAGATTCTTGGAAGGTGACCAAGGGTGCACTTGTTATGGCCAGAGGTAAGAGAGAAGGTACTCTCTATTTGTGTAATTGTGTTACTAACAAATCTCCTTTAGTTTTATCTACTTCAGATGTGGATGCTAAATTGTGGCACTCAAGGCTTGGCCACATGAGTGAGAAGGGGATGTCAATTCTTAAGTCTAAAGGTATGCTTTCAGATTTGAAAAGTATGGATCTAGAATTTTGTGAGCATTGTGTATTTGGAAAATAGAAAAGGGTTAGTTTTCTCAAGACTGGGTCTACTAAGAAAAGGCAGAAGTTGCAGCTTGTTCACACAGACGTGTGGGGACCGGCTCAAGTAGCCTCTATTGGCGGATCACGGTACTATGTTACATTCATAGATGACGCCACAAGAAAGGTATGGATCTACTGTATTAAAAAGAAATTTGATGTTTTTGAGACTTTTAAGATTTGGAAAGCCATGGTTGAGAATGAAACAGGCAGAAGATTAAAATGCTTGAGATCTGATAATGGCGGTGAGTTCTACAGTCTTAAGTTTAACTGGTATTGTTACACTCATGGAATCCGAAGGCAAAGGACGGTTCCAAGGACACCCCAGCAGAATGGTATTGCTGAAAGGATGAACAAAACTATCATGGAGCGTGTAAGATGTATGAGATTGCATGCAGGGTTGCCCTTAGAGTTTTGGGCAGAAGCAATTGACACCGCAGTGTACCTGATTAACAGAGGACCCTCTACAGCTCTAGATGGTGGAATTCCAAAAGAGGCATGGACAGGTAAAAAGGTAGATCTCTCATATCTCAAAGTTTTTGGTTGTGAAGCCTTTGTGCACATAGATAAGGAAAATAGAAAGAAGCTTGATGCTAAGTCTATGAGGTGCACGTTTATTGGCTATGGCTCAGATGATTTTGGTTTCAGATTTTGGAATCTAGGAACTAACAAGGTAATTAGGAGCCGTGATGTTATTTTCAATGAAAGAGTGATGTACAGTGATCAGATAAGGAAGCTGGATCAATCTGGGCAGAGCAATGGTGAATTGGATGAAGTAATGGTCCAAAATGAGCTCGCGGGAAAAAGAAATAATCACTTACAGGAAAACACAGAGACCGATGTCGGCAGGTTAGGAACCGGCGTCGGCAGTATAGAAACTGATGTCGGTCATACAGAGATCGACGTCGGCAGACCAGGAACCGACGTCGGCCAGGAAGAACCGGCGTCGGCCAGTAACAGGTCTATAGGTGGCCGAGGTCGGTCATTGTCAGAAAATTTGGGTGGACAGCGTGTTGAGAACGAGTCGAAGACACCCATCAGGAGGTCTGAAAGGGTAAGTAAGCCTCCAATTAGATATTCTCCTTCCTTATATTATTTATTGTTAACTGATGGTGGAGAACCAGAAAGTTTTGAAGAAGCATTACAGGTGGAGTCCAGGAGTAAGTGGGAGCGTGGCATGGTTGAGGAGATGGAGTCCTTAAGAGAGAACCAAACATGGGATTTGGTTGAGTTGCCAGCTGGTAAGAGAACACTGAAGAACAGATGGACCTACAGGTTGAAGGAAGGTGAGGATGGACAGATGAGATATAAGGCCAGATTGGTTGTAAAAGGATTTGCACAAAAGCCAGGTATTGACTTTGGTGAGATTTTTTCTCCTGTTGTTAAGATGACTTCTATAAGGGTTGTATTGTCCTTGGTTGCTTTTGAGGATTTGCATCTTGAGCAGCTAGATGTTAAGACAGTGTTTCTTCATGGAGATTTGGATGAGGAAATATACATGGAACAGCCAGAAGGATTTGAGGTCAAGGGTAAGGAGAAGTTTGTGTGCAGGTTAAAGAAAAGCTTGTATGGCCTCAAGCAAGCTCCTAGGCAATGGTACTTAAAATTTGACAGGTTTATGACTGAGCATGGCTACAGTAGGTGTCAATCCGACCATTGTGTATATTTCAAGAGATTTGATAACAGTAGATATATTATTCTATTGTTGTATGTAGATGATATACTGGTTGCAAGATCTCACATGCAGGATATCTCTGAGCTTAAGGTGAAATTAGCTCAAACGTTTGCTATGAAGGATTTGGGAGCAGCAAAGAAAATCCTTGGCATGAGCATTAAGAGGGACAGGAAAAATCACAGGTTGATATTGTCTCAAGAAGATTATGTGGACAAGGTGTTGAAACGGTTCAATATGCAGGATGCTAAACCGGTAAGCACACCTTTGGCTGGACATTTTAAGTTGAGTAAAGAACAATGTCCTAATTCACATGATGAGGTAGAGTACATGAGTAAGGTTCCATATTCTTCCGCAGTAGGAAGTTTGATGTATGCAATGGTGTGTACTAGACCGGATATTGCCCAAGCAGTGGGAGTAGTAAGCAAGTATATGGCCAATCCAAGAAAGGAACATTGGAAAGCAGTTCAATGGATCCTTAGATATCTGAGAGGAACCAGCAGTAGACACTTGTGCTACGGAGGTTCAGATACTTCTCTACATGGTTATGTAGATTCAGATATGGCAGGTGATTTGGATGGTAGGAGGAGCACCACAGGTTATGTTTTTACTGTAGGTGGAACGGCGGTTAGTTGGATATTTAAGTTGCAGAAGGTTGTAGCCTTGTCAACTACAGAAGCAGAGTACATTGCAGCTACAGAAGCTAGCAAGGAGATGATATGGATGACACGGTTCATGGAAGAGCTTGGAAGGGAGCATGGGAGTTGCAAATTGTATAGTGACAGTCACAGTGCAATCCACTTGGCTAAGAACTCAGCTTTTCACTCAAGAACCAAGCACATACAGCTAAGGTACCACTTCATATGGCAGGTATTGGAAGATGGTGAGTTGAAGCTGGAGAAGATCCATACAGACAAGAATCCTGCTGATATGCTAACTAAGCCGGTTACTAAGGAGAAGTTGAATCTTCATTCAACTTCTATTGGTCTTCATGATTGAGTTGAAGATGGAGGAGCTAGAAGATGTTGCTGTACAGGTACTGGTGCAGCTGGTTTATCTCCAAGTGGGAGATTGTTAGGTTGTGGAGCTAAAAGCTTCACCAAGGAGCAAACTCAAACAGGTTCGGGTCTACACAGACACCGGCATCGGTCAGGAGCGACCGACGTCGGTCACTTGCAGTTACAGAGGCACCGACGTCGGCAGTAGGGTCGGCTGGCGATGGTCACAGGCGAACAGGCAGGAACCGACGTCGGTTACCTGTGTGTCTAGAAAGCGATTTCCGAGGACAGAAGCGAGTGTTTACATGATGAGTTTGAGTTGTAGACTTAAGCTCGCGTCTCTATTGTTAGCAATATTATTTTTAGAGCCCTTGTTCAAGAGGCTTAACTGTTTGTTGTAAGAGCATGCTCAAGTTTCCTATTTCTATATGTAGGAAAGATCTTCTTAGCTATTGAGAGTAGTATGAGTAGAACATTGTGAATGTTTGAAGGACAGTACTGAGTTGCATCAATCTAGGTTGTTGGATTTGAGTGTAGTTGAGAGAGAGCTCTTGAGGAATAGAGATCTAGTGAGAGATCTTGTGTGCATCTGAGAGAGGTGTGGAAGAACGAAGTTTCTTCAATTGTATTCCTATTGTAAAGAGTTTTAATACAAGTTTTCAGGGTGTTTTCTTGTATCTCTTGTTCTGTGCTATTTATCATTTCAGTTACTTATCTATCTGATTTATTTCCACGTTTATTACTTTCACAAGTGTAATCCATTGTTGGTTGATCCCCAACAAAGCTTTGTGAAAACAATTTAGCATTATAACTTTGCAACGTTCAAACTTTGGAGATATTTGAGAATAATAACCTTGCACCAAAAAAGCTTAGAAATGATGTCCATAGCCTCTCTATTTATAGATTTTTGAGATTGTTTAGGATCAACCATGACCATCCATCTCAAGATTGAGATGTGTGGTTGAGGATAATCCTAATAATTGGAATTAAATCCATAATTATCCTCAAGATGACCTTGGAAGAAGGGGCATTGATGAGACATGGGAGGCATTAACTAGGCATGGGTGACCCATAATCCTAATATTTTATGCACTTATATCTTGATGGATGCCACCCCATAGATGATGTCACTAGTGATGTAGATAATAAGATTCAATTTTCAAAAATAAATATTCAACAACTCTCATGGAAAATCCATTTAATCTCTTGATTTTTATTAATTAGCCTTAAATAAGGTTAATCAACATTTATGCAATTATTTGAAAATTGACCCTCAACTAATCAAAATGGTTAGAAAGTCATATTACTGGGTCATAATTTGACTCAAGAAGAATTATAAGGTGATGCTAGATGCGTTGGAACCGTATTCCCATTTAGGATGTTTCCAACAGTAAATAACAAAGGTACATGACGTATATTGATGAATTAGAAGAAAAGAGTGATCTAGAGTACTAAATGGCAAAATGGTCATTTTAACTTGAAATGATTTGATCAAAGTTAGTTGGCCCATAAAATGCATTACCTTATTTAGGGATACTTTGACCTAAAATGGCACTTTTAAATGACAAGTTCAAAATATTTAGGATGTTTTATAGATTTTTACCTAAAATATGCATTTGAGTGCAATTCGCATAAGATTGACAATTTTAACACAAATGGTGTTAGGAATTAGATGTCTAAATTTTTCCCCTATTAGAGAAGGTGTAGCGAGACATTCAGGTGAAGCAATATCCTTTCAAAGAAAAGATTTTTCAATAAAAAATTGGAATAGACTCATGATGCCCCCTCAAGAGGGCATACTAGGATGAAAGAGAAGGATGAACTCTCAAAAAGAGAGAGAAAGTGAGAGATTAACCTAGGGAATAGATCACATCCAGACAAGCTAATGTTTACACACGTGATTGCCATCAATGATAAAAATATAATTAGAGGTATAATAGGCCCCAGAGATGGGGGGAATGGGAAAGATACAATCCATAAATGTAAGGGACACACTGTATATGTACCTAATTTGAGAGTACAAGCTGCGCACTTATGTCATTGATCAATATTGAGACAAGTTGCATACTAAAATATTTTCATCATGGGCTTTAATGTGGAGAGCTTAGGATTAGAGGAAAAGGGAGAACATTCTACTTCAGGAAGGGAAGAACCACTAGAATAGGATCTCCAAGGAGAAGATAATAAGAAGTAATACAATAGAGTAGATGTGATCATGATAAAATAGTTGTGCCCCAGTAGGGCAAATTTTGATCATTGATAAAGAATAAAAAGTGATTTTTCCCCTGTAGATTTGATTTGGACATTGTTCAGATGGCGGGCCCCAACATGGGCAATTGACAAGCAAAATAGCTCAAGGATATAACCCAAAAGATAGGCTAAAGTGAGTGGGTGCAAACATATATGCAATGGGGTAATGGCTTAGAAAACCATATAAATCCAAGCATATGAGAATGCACAAAGTGATGAGAGAGATGAAAAGAAGGGAGATAGCTGAGCTAACCTCTATCAAAATTGAGTGTTACCTACATAGTTCCATGGACTCATGTTCCAACATGAACTTGAATCCAATGTAGTTCACACACTAAGGATGGAATGAGGAAAGATGAAAAGTGACCAAGAAGTGATTAGACTTTCAATGTATGTGAATATATGCACATCTAAGCATAGATAAAGAAGCTTGAAATGTATGCTACCTAGAAGCCTAATTCCACATCAAGAGCCTAGGTTTTATAGAGTGTTCTTGTGAAACATTCATCAGAGTTAATGTTGACGTTAAGACCTTGAGCCCTGAGCACAAATTGCTTGATATGGAAAAATAAATTAGGCATCATAAGTATGAATAACTTAAAATGACATAAGAATCCAATTGCACTGAACCAATTCAAATATGAATATCAATAACTAAGGATAATGGTAAAATAATGACCAAAACTAGAGTTATAGTGATTTACATTTAAATAAAAAATCAAGATAAACACAAATGAGCCTAATTTTAAATCAAGTTATGATCTGAAGTAGGAACAAAAATGTTTAAAAATAAAAGGCAAGAATATCTTAATGACATCAGACCAAGATATGAATAATCAAGATCTATGTGGACCATCAAAGGATTCTTGAACACAAAAGGGAAAATCAAATCAAATAAAAAATAAGACACCAAAAACAATCAAATAAACAAAAGGGTCCAAGAACAACATAATAGCATAGGATCAAGATATAAAAAATTGAGATCCATGTGAATCATCAAGATGTTCTGAAACACAAAAGAGAAAAGAAAAATCAAATAGAAAAAATAAGACACCAACAACAATAAAATAAACAAAAGGGTCCAAAACAATGTAATAACATAGGATCAATATATAAACAATTGAGATCCATGTGAATCATCAAGATGTTCTGAAACACAAAAGATAAAAGCAAAAATAATCAATAAAACACAAGACCAAGAATGGAGACAAGAAGCAATAAAAGGAGAAGAGAAGAAATAAAAGGAGAGGTGTGAAAACACAATAAAATACCAAGAAAACAAAAATAAACACACACAAATAAAAACCAAGTTAGTGTGGTTTAAAGATAAATGTCCATGCATGTGTGGTAGAGGTGTTACTTTCCACCACATCATAACAAAAAACAATGACATGATAATTGTTCCCTAATTAAAGAGGAATAATGATAGAAGAAATGGGGGAAGAGAAGAAAAGGAAGGGGTTGGCCATGCTGACTCCAGATGTATAAGACAAGTGGATGATGCCTACATAGTTCCATGCATGCATGTTCCAACATGAACTTCAGGCCAAATGTAGTTCTCCTCAGAAATGGGATAGAAGGAAAATGATGATCAGACTAGCATGATTAATGTTATAAAAGAATATGAAAGATATGACAAACAAACAAGAATAGTCTAACAAATAAGAAACTAATGAGATGAGAAAGAATGATCTTTCAAAATGGCAAGTGCATGAGACAAGATGAGATGAACTGGTATTCTTGTGCTTGTTAAATGGCAAGAGCATTCTTTCTTAACATTTGCTCAAAAAATAGTGAGGGCATTTAATCTTAACATTTACTCGTAAAATGGTGAGAGCGTTCAATCTTAACAGTTGTTCACAAAATGGTGAGAGCATTCAAACTTAACAATTTCTCATAAAATAGTGAGAGCATTCAAACTTAACAATTGTTCACAAAATGGTGAGAGCATTCAAACTTAACATTTGCTCACAAAATATTGAGAGCATTTAATCTTAACAGTTGCTCATAAAATGGTGAGAGCATTCAAACTTAATAGTTTCTCACAAAATGGTGAGAGCGTTCAAGCTTAACAGTTGCTCACAAAATGGTGAGAGTGTTCAAACTTAACATTTTCTCAAAAAATGGTGAGAGTGCTCAATCTTAACAGTTGCTCATAAAACGGTGAGAGCGTTCAAACTTAATAGTTGCTCACAAAATGGCAAGAGTGTGGGATGGTGGAATGGGAATGTAGAAATGTACAAAATCACAAGATAATGTTTTTGTTCTTTTATGGATCATGTTATAATGTTTTTGGTATTTTTAAAGTATTTCTAATATTTTTGGTGTTTTGGGGATAAAATATGCACAAGGTGGGACCATCTAGTCAAAGAGATGCATGTACTAAGAGTAGAGGTTCTAATAATATACCTAAGCTAGCTACAACGGCCCATTCTCACAAATTAGTGAGAGCAAGGTTCTTGATAAAACAAGAAAGCAATAAAATACTTGTACTAAAAAGATGCAGCTATTCACCTGTTGGAAGCTGTACAAGATTGTCCTGGATAAATTGCTTTGTAGAATCACTATTGAAGATGTTCAGAATGCTTATAAAACATAATCAAGATCACAATTGGTCAAGGGACAAGAAATGTTTGAGTTTATAACATGTCTTAGACATAAAATACAACATGCATCTTAAAGAGAGCAATCCAGAATGGAATGAAGGATGTGTTCAGAGTGCCAAGAGTTCAAAGCCTTTACCGTCAGGATTCATGAAAAGTGGACTAGGGTAGTATAAAATGTGGTCAAGGTAAGATAAAAGGGTGGGATAAAATTATGACAACTTAAGTTTCCCCTAAGTCAGGGGTCTTACAGATAATGGTTAAAATTTGTTCATACATAGAACCTCTTAAGGTGTACAATGTTCATGGGCTCTGAAGTTCTTTTAGCCAATCGATATGCTCATGATCTATAGTTTACTGTGACAATGTATGGTCTTAACCAATTAGGATAGAACTTTCCTTTCTTTTTAGGTTCAGCATTCATATTCTTCTGGTTCTCTTTCAAAACTAAGTCACTAATCTCAAATTCTCAAGGGAGAATGTGTTTGTTGTAGCTTCTCCACAATCTGTTCTTATAAGCCTGTATTTTTTCTAGGGTAGCCAAATGCTTACCATCAAGAAGTTCTAGTTCTTTTAGCCATGAGGCTCTATAGTCTTCATCATCTTTAATGTGCTCCAGTGATATTCTTAATGATAGGATCTCAATCTCGATCAGGATGATAGCTTCAATGCCAAAAACAAGGGAGTATGAAGTAGCTCTAGTAGGGGTGTAATGATTGGTTCTATAAGCCCAGAGGGTAGGAAAGAGTTGTGAGTGCCAATTATGGCTAGCATCATTAATAATATTTTTTAAGATGGTTAGAATGGTTTTATTTGATGCCTCAGCATGTCCATTGCCTTATGGGTTATATGGAGTGGATTTCGTGTGCTTGATCTTGAATTTTTCACAAAGAGATTTCACATCTTGGTTTATAAAGGATCCACCATTATCAAATAATATGAGTTGGGATGCCATATCAACAGATGATATGGTAATGAATAAATTTGGCTATTTGTTTCTTGGTAACATAAGTGAGAGGAATGGCCTCAATCCATTTGTTAAAGTACTTGATTGTAGTCAAAATGTGCTTATGACCATCTGAAGATGTTGGTTTAATTTTCCCAATGAGATCAAGACCCCATATTGAGAATGACCATGGTGTTGTAATTGGTTGTAATGGTAAGGAAGGTGCATGTATCAATTTACCATGTTGCTGATAAGGAACACACTTTTTTACATAATTACAAGCATATATCTCCATTTTGGGCCAATAATAGCCTGTTCTAAGAAGTTTCTTTGTTAGGACTACATCTTTGGTATGGGCCGCACAAATTCCCTCATGAACCTCCTTTAGTGCCAGCTTGGATTCTCTCAAAGATAAACAATGAAGAAGCATTCCATCATAGCATTTTTGATAAAGTGTGTTTCCAAGGAGGATATAATGTGTTAGATGATGAAGGAAAAGTTTTTGTTGGTTATTGGAAAGGTTAGCAAGAAAGACATGGCTATGGAAATAGTTATAAAAATCTTTGTACCATGGTAGCTCAAGTGAGAGATTAGGATCAGTAATGGTGCATATCCTCTCTAAATTTGATAAAATATGTGATGGCTGAAGAAGATTCTCAATCAAGAATTGATACACTTTAGCACTATCATTCATTTGAATCATGGAACCAATTGTTGCCATGGCATCAGTAGACCTATTGTTAACTCGTAGAACTTGCTCAAACAATAGAGATTTAAAATGTCTTTTAAGGTTATCAATAATTTACTTGTAAGGGACAAGATTATCATCTCTTATTTGATACTGATCAATTGTCTGATTTATGATTAGTTGTGAATCTCCATAGACTTTTAATCTTTGAATATCCCATTGTATGGCAAGATGGAGCCCTGCAACCAATGCCCCATATTCAACCATATTATTTGTAAACTAAAATTATATATAAAAGGCTTTGGGGATTAAATCCCCTTATGGCATTATCAACAATATGCCAGCTCCAGATCCTCTAGATGTGAAGGATTCATCAAAATAGAGTTTCCACTATTTAGGATCTTGTGATGCTTGTTCTATCGTCATGATAGAATCATTTGGAAGGTCAAAGTTGATAGGTTGAGTGGATAATAAGAGCTTCTACAAGTTGGTCCACAAGAATCTACCCTTTGATTGCCTTCTGATTTTGGTATTCAATATCAAACTCACTAATGAGCATAATCCATTTATCCATGCATCCTTAGAGAGATGTTTTAGACAAGAGGATCTACCTTGGTGATAACAAAAGTTTTATTATTGAGCATATAATGTCATAATTTTTGAGTGGCAAACACCATAGTGAAACATGCCTTCTCAATAGGCATATAATTATGTTTATAGGTGGCCAATGTGTGGCTTAAATAATAAACCATGTGTTCCTTACCATGATTATCATGATGAGCCAAAAGTGCCCCTAGTGCATATTCTATGGCTGATATGTAAATAATTAGTGGCTTTCCTTCTGTTGGAGGTCATAAGACCTGTGAATTGGCCAAGTATGTTTTAAGCTTTGAAAATTCTATCTGAAAATCTTCATCCCACTAAAATGTCATCCCTTTCTTTAAGAGATGGGTAAATGGGTGGCACTTATCTGCCAGTTGAGAAATGAACTTGTGTATAGACTGGATCTTGCCTTGTAGACCTCATAACTATTTAAGATTGTTTGGGGGAGGCATTTCCATAATAGCGGTGACCTTTGTAGGGTTGAATTCAATCCCTCGTTGTGATACAATGAACCCTAAAAATTTTCCTGATGTGACTCCAAAGACACATTTCTTAGGATTTAAGCAGACTTTATATGTAGGAAGCCTCTCAAATATTCTTCATAGAATGTCAGGGTGTTCAAATATTCTTCATAGAATGTCAGGGTGTCCAACTCTTGTTCTTAATTTTGCTATTATATCATCAACATAGTCTTTGACAATGTCATGCATCATGTCATGAAAGATGATAGTCATTGCACGTTGATATTTGGCTCTAGCATTCTTCAAACCGAATGGTATGACTTGGTAATAGAACGTCCCCCATGAAGTGGTGAATGTGGTCTTATGTTGATCTTTAGGGGATATCTTGTTCTGATTGTAACCAAAAAATCCATCCTTTAAGGATAACATCTTGTACCTGGCAGTTGAGTCGATAATCATGTCAATGTTGGGTAAAGGAAAATCATCTTTGGGACATGCCTTATTGATATCATGAAAATCAGTACAAACACATGTGCCTGGGGTCTTTTTACATATTAACACTATGTTAGAAATTCATTTAGAGTAGTCTAGTGGTCTAAGAAAATTGGCTCCTAACAACTTCTCCAACTCAGCCTTAACCAAAAGGGCGATGCATGGATGCATCTTTCTTAACTTTTGCTTGGTTAGTTTAGCATCAAGGTGAACAACTAGACAATGCACAACTAAATCAGGATCCAGGCCTGGCATGTCAGAATATGCCCATGCAAAGATGTCTATATAATCCTTAAGAATGGATATAATATTTTCCCATTCTGCTTCAGTAAAGGAAGCTCCAAGATAAATATTTTTGGGATCCTCATGGGTTCCCAAATTTACTTCTGTTGTGCTCTCTATAAGGAGTGTGGATCCATCTTCTAGAATTATAAGCAATGTATGGTTGTGGTCATCTTCTTATACCATATCTTCTTTTTGTTCCTCCAAAATATCTAGATAATATGAAGAACCAGAATCTACCTTCTTAGGTAAAGGCCAATTAGTAAAGACCTCTAGAAACTCAAGAGCAAGATGCTCAAATATTTGATGTTGTTCTGAAGAGATGCTTGTACTAGCTATGGAACTTGGGATAGATGGACTTTCTATGTCCTAAGGGGATGAACAAACTTTCTTGCTTGGGAGCGCCTAAAATAAGTTCACTCAAAGCCTTGTCTTTTTCTTTACTTTTTCCCTTATCAACAAGTGCCTCAAAGAGGTTTTCACTTGAAGATCTCAATGTTTTTTCTTTATTATGACCAAAAAAGTTTGTCTATTGTCCAAAGTAGGTAGAAGGATTCAATGAAAAATCAAAACTCTACTTATGATCACCAATGGAGAATGCATCTCATAGGCCCATGTTTTCTTCAATTGATTCTTCATTTTGAAACTCATCAAGGCATATAACCAAATTTTACTGATCCCAATCTATGAGTTCAAGATGGCAAAGGCATAGGTTATAGTGAGGGTTTACTTTAGGATGGGAAGCACCAATGGTAAAGATATAATGTCCTACTTTAGGAAGGGAAGCACCACTAGGATGGGTTTTTGCTTCAAGATGGGAATCTCTAATAGGTGTTATGGTCAATATAGCATTTGAATCAAACAAATCTGAATCAACAAGCTCATCAAAAAGGCTACAATGGGATGTTACATCGCTACTAGGAGTCTCATTATAGTCACTTTAGAAGAATCACTACCAAACATTATGAGGTCATCCTCTGGTGGTTTAAATCTAAGACCATGATTCCCACTGATAATTTTGGCTGATAAGGGCTCTAACATTCCTTACATTTGGGGGCCAATGCCTTTCCCTATATAGTCAAGATGATCCATTATCCTGTTAGGGATAGGATACTTTAGATTCTGAAAACAATCCATAAGGCCCTCAAAATATAACTAATCTCCCTTGGTATAAGCCTCTCGATCCTTATTTGGTGTGATTGTAGGTATAAAAACTAAAAGATGTTTTGGTTGCTTCTTCTTTGCTTGCCAAATCTGATCAAGTTTGTTAAGAGTCTGGGAATTTTTAGGCTTACCAAATATTTTAGGGGATTTTGATAATGTTCAATATGGAGGGCATCCTTTAGATGATATGTGTAAATGTTTGCATCTTTTATAACCACCTGCTTGGCCAGAGCTATGAGAAATGGATCAATTGAAGTGGAGGTTAGATCATTAGGGTCAATATAATTAGATGGGGATGGATGAGAAATGATGGCTTTGTTCTTATTTTTAATGAATTTAGAACTTGGGCAATAGTTATAATTATGAAACTTTGCTTTGAGATGTTTAAAATATTGGTGTGCCTACTGATCAGTAGGAATATTAACCTTGATCCCATCATGGGGAAACTTAAGGTATTGGTGAAGAGTATATAGAACTACTTGTACTTCATGGATCCAAGGATAACCATGAAGTATGTTATAAGGAAGCTCAATATCCACAATATGGAATAATGTGTGATGAAAAATATCCCCTACCATGACTGACAACCAAATTGTAATAGTCTATGATTGAATGTTTGTGTCCATGTAACCCAATCATCGTACCAATTTAAGAGATATGATGTTCATCCGTAAACCATTATATATAAGAACCCACTTGATCTTGTGATCTGTAATGATTATATTAATGTATATTGGGTTATTATGATTTGGGCCAAGGGTGGATATGTCCTTTTGATCAAATGTGATTTGATGAAACAAACATAAATGTCCAATTAGGTTCTATAACTGATCAAGGTTTATATCATTAGGCTCAATAGACTCTTGTAAAAGTTTGTTGAGGATGGTTTTATGGACATCAAATGTCTGTAAGAGTTTTAATATGAAATTTGTGCAAGGGTTTTATCTAATTGGTCTATTATACTATAAGGCCTTTAAATTGTGGATTGAACTAGTTTAGTCTTTGTTAGGACAATATTCGGCTTTAGAACCATTGGCACAATGTTCTCATGGGGTTTATAGAAAGAAGTGGGCAAAGGGCCCTAGATGGTAACTCTAGGGTGTCTAGTTGTAATTACATAACCTAGAGGTGGAAAGGAGTCATTATAATTAGAAGATCAAGGCCAAGGGCCTTGGATGGTGATTCATGGGTGATTAATTACATTACTATAATTTTGGGTCAGTGAGGAGCCTCTCTAAGAATGGTACTATTTTTTAGGATTAGTAAATTGTGAAAATGGAGTAGTAACATGATGATACAAACTTTACATGGTATTACTAGGGGGAGATGGTACTGACCCTATAATGATTGGTCTCATGTTGCGAGGAACATGAGACTAGCCACATGGCATCATAGTAATAGTGGCAATGTGGGTTGAAAAAATGCATCCCATAGTGTATTATAGTTATAAGGCACATTGTTATAAGCCACATTATTAGTGTGGGGTTCATGATCCTGATTATGCTCATTATGATTCTGACCCTATTGTTGGTTTTGATTCTGCCTCTATCCTTGATTATGACCATTTTGATTATTTCTTGGTGGTGGTGGATCATGTCAGGGAAAGGGGTCTTTATAGATTCCCATATCTTGATTTGTGTCCTGATTAGGGGCCAAATTAATTTCCAGCTCACCATTTTTAATAAATTTCTTAATAATATTTCATAATTAAACACAATGGTATGCACCGTGACTAGCAACATGATGAAAGTTACACCATTTGTTCTCTTTGTACCAATCTAGTTTTGGTTGATATTGGGTAAATGTCTTTCATACTAGCCATATAATTAAGTTAGATACAATGATATTTTGTAATACTACTTCAATCGATTCTTCTAACTTTCTAAAGATTCTAAAATTGTTATGAAACATCCTTCATGGAGGTTGTCTTTGCAAAGTGGGTAGCAGATTTGAGGGAGTTAATTATACATTTGGAGGAGGCATAGTATGTACCATTTGTATATGTCTTGTTTCTGTCACCCCATTTCCAACCATGTTCTTATTTTTGTGAAATCCCTTAGACTTATCCTACATAACTATTTGAGGAGCTGATGATTTAGTCTGATTAGATGCTTGTCCTTTTGCAAAGATCTTAACAAGGCCCCTAGCAAGAAGAGCCTTCTCAATATGCACTCCTATGTCAATAATTTATTCAAATGAGTTAGCACAAGATAATCATAGATTATGCACAACTTCAGGATGTAAATTATGTGCAAAGATATCAGCCAACTATTTTTCTAGTAAATTGTGTTAAAAATGGCCTACCAATGCTCTCCACCTTTGTATATATGCAACAAAAATTTCAGCATCATGTTTTTTATCTTTTTATAAGTCAACAAAGTTCAATTCATGTTCTATGGTGTATAAGATATGGTTAAAAAACATTTTTCATAAGTTGTTCCAAACTACAATTGATCCCTTGGGTAGTTTAAGTAGCCAATTAAGAGCTTGTCCTACAAAACTTCATGAAAATAGTCGTAATAAGTACTCGCTACTATAAGCAACCTCTTTACACAAGATAAATAATGCTTGTATGTATTCACATGGATATCCTTTCCCTTTGTATTTATCAAATTTGGGTGCCTCAAAGTGAGGTGAAAAGGGGTTTTGGAGAATAGATAATTCAAATGGATATGGGCATATCTCATCAAATTTGTACTTTTTGACTCTATTATTCATCTCCAATCTTTGGACAATTTCTGTCATAGAATTCCATTCTTGCATGTTTGGTGCATTTATGGATTGGATAATATGTTGTTGGGGTGGAATGTGCCCCTGGTTTTATTGTTGTTGGGGTGGAATATGCCCCTAATTTTGTTGTTTTTGGGGTGGAATGTGCCTCTGATTTTGTTGTTTTTGGGGTGGAAAGTTCCCCTAATTTTGTATGGATCTATAGGGAGCATATACCTTTTGATCCATGATTTGGTTCTAATTTGTTGCTTGAGTTGAGAACATAGGCCATTGATTCTTGGATTATAAAACATTCCCTGAATTTGGTTGTTTTGAATTTTGTTGATTTTGGAAATGTCTATGTTTATTTACCAATCTTTGATTTGTTTGAGGGATTTTCTCAATTCAAACTAAATTTTTGGGTTTCTGAGTTTGTAAAGTAACAAGAGGTTCTTGATGATTGAAGAATGTATGTTCTGTGTCAAATGGAACATCTTGTAAGGTCTCTTGAAAATTTAATTGTTTGTTTAGATTACCTTGATCCACTATGGTAATGTTCTCATCTAATATTTATTGTGTACTATCCACAATATCTTCATGTTATTTGGAATAATTATTTTGAATTTAAATGGCAACTAGGGAGTCAGTTAAGTCTGTGATAAGTTGATCTGCATATCATTGACTTATTATCTTGATCTTAGCTAGAAGATATGGATTTGTGGGTTTCGAATCTATTTGTATTTCCTTTCCTTTATTAGAAGAAGAAGGTATGTCTATTTGTGCAAAAGTTTGCTCTTTCCATCATTGTTCTCCTTCTCTAACCAAGGTATGCAATTATTCTGTAGGAAAGTCAGAAGTTAGTCTACCACCTGATTCTATCAATATAAGAAGGGCTTCATCTTGATCTTTTTGGGGTTGATATTCATTGTAATCATCTTCAAATCCTACTATTGTGGGGATATCATCAAAAACAATGGGGTTATCTTGACCATCATAAAATTTCTCATCCTTATAAGTAAGGCCATAAGAGGCCCCACTACAAGTGAACCTTTGAGTCATGTCTCAAAAGAGATGCTCTGTTTGTTTGACTAACTTTGGACCAATGTTCGATAACCAATTAAAGTATGTTTTGGCTCTCTTTTTAAACAAATAACCAATGTACCAATGAGACTATAAGGGAGGGTGATTTGAAACCACACATAATTTTTAGAAGATTTAGTTCATGAAATTACTCAACCTTTGGTAAAGTTGTAATCATATAAATCAAAAGAGAGTAAGGTAACTCAAAGACCCAAGGTGAAAACTAGTACACCAAAGCCTAGATCTTTGTGATACACTCACACTACAAAATCTAGCTTCAACTTCGACAAGTTGATCCTATAAATTTAGAGGAAAGCTCTCTAGATTATGAAAAAGATAAAATGAACTAAGCAACTCAAGATGTAAAGACATACATGAATCACTAAGTATAAATCTAGGACCAAATGGGTAGCACAATGTTGCCACATGATTCTAGTAGGATAAAATATGTTCTAGGACTGAAAGTGTGAATGATATGCAAGATGACTTGAGTACACCAAGATGATAATGTGATTTTGAGTTGTAATAAATGACCTTCAATCTAAATAAAAAATTGAACCCAAGTTAAAACAAGCTTAGTGCATAAATGGTGAACCCACTTTGATGCACCAACCCTTAAAACTTAGAAAGGTTCAATTTCAAATGTGGATTATAAATGAAGGATTTAAACAAGTTGGGTAAAAGTTCTAGACTCAATTGGGTAGCATGACTGCGCCAAAGTAGATGTCATGACACAAAGCTTTTGATAACAAATTGAACAAGGAAAAGATGAATTTTCCATTTGGATAGCGTAAAGCCTCCCTTGCTCAAGAAAATTGAGGATAACGTGTTTTAGTTAATTTCATTGAGTTAACAAGTAGTTTAGACATAAATCAAGACCAGGTAAGCTAATGACAAAAAACAAATGTCTTAACTCTAAACTGACAAGGTATGGCAAAGTGGGGTCTACTAAATTATCAAGTTTTGAATGTTTCTAGGGGAATCAATTGCACAATGACTTTCACACCAAAAAATGCAAAATAAAAGCATGGATTTTGGGTCTGTATCACTCAGCTTGTTACAAAAAAGGTCTAATCATTTTTACAACCACTACATCTTATTATTCACTTAGTGTAGTGCGATGCCTAAATTGCCACTACATCCCGTGTGTAACTCAAAAGGAGTCAAATGAAGTCAATGCCATGAGGTGAAACCCTGGGTCAAAGATTCCCTAAAGAACTTGTGAGAGGTGATGAAGTCCCCCTCACAAGCTTAGATTAATAAAAATAAAGAAATCATGAAAATAGAAAGACTTTAGGGTCATTTTCAAGATCACCCAAACTTTAGCAAGTTTTTTGGGGAGTGTTTTAGATGACTTTCTTTCTAAGCCTTGGACTAGGCTACTTGTAATAGGAATGACACTTTTGATTTCAAGGGTTCCCTATAGGGGACAAATGGAAGATCATACATGCAACATACCTTTTTTTTACCAAACAAGATCAATCTAATAAACTATTACAAACAAGAATTAACAAGTGTGTTCAATTTTAAACCCAAATAAAATGTTTGGTGGTGTTCATTTGACCCCTTGGTCTTAGTTGTAAACTTTGAAAACATTTACCAAAAACATCTAAAAATTCTTTCTTAAGCACCAAAATAAGGTTCCTAATCAATTTTTAAGCATGCAAAAGTGATTTAAACATGTTTTAAGCAAATTTTAAACTTGATCATACAACAAAATTATTAGCATGTCCTTTAGCTTTGAAGCTATTTCGAATTTGAAACAAGAAACTTTGGAAAAGTAGGTCTTAGGTTTGTGTTTTAGGAAAAACACAGTGACTGACATCGATCAATACCACTGATGTCAGTTACGGCCAACTGAGATCTGATCGATGTTGGTTCTACTGACCAACATCAGCTAAGCCAAGTAATCGATGTTGATATTTCTATTGACATCGGTTATTATGTAAAAACCATGGCAACCAAAAATGGTAAAATAAAGTTAGAAAACCAATTTGCAAGAATTTTAAAAGCTTAAATAATTTTTTAAGGTTGCAAAAGGATATCCTCTAGGTGTAGGATGTGTCTTTTCCCACCTAGCATGCCAAGATGTAGAGAGGATTACAAAGCAAGTTAGTCAAGCATTAGTCCATAAACCATGAAACATGCATAAATAACTAACTAACCAAGCCTATCTATTCCTATGGAAATTACAAAGGATAGGAAAAAACAAATGAAAGAAAGCAACACCATATTACTTTCCCAATGGATTCACCATACCCATGTGGCTCAAAAACATGTTCTTCCTTGATCAAGAGTCCTTGTCTTTGTCAACAATGGTGGTAAGCTCTTCCAATGCCTCAAGAACACTCCATAAAATCTAGGCTCTTGATTGTAAACCACTAAACTCTCCTATCAATGAAGCTTTGTGAAAATAATTTAGCATTATAACTTTGCAATATTCAAACTTTGGAGATATTTGAGCATAATAACCTTGCACCAAAATAACTTAGAAATGATGTCCATGGCCTCTCTATTTATAGATTTTTGAGATTGGTCAGGATCAACCATGATCATCTATCTCAATATTGAGATGTGTGGTTGAGGATAATCCTAATATTTGGAATTAAATCCATAATTATCCTCAAGATGACCTTGGAAGAAGGGGCATTGAAGAGGCATGGGAGGCATTAACTAGGTATGGGTGACCCATAATCCTGATATTTTATGCACTTATGGCTTGATGGATGCCACCCCATAAATGATGTCACTAGGTGATTTAAATAATATGAATCAATTTTTAAAAATAAATATTCAACAACTCTCATGGAAAATCCACTTAAGCTCTGGATTTGGATTAATTATCCTTAAACAACGTTAATCAACATTTGTGAAATTATTTGAAAATTGACCCTCAACTAATCAAAATGGTCAAAGAGTTATATTACTAGGTTTTTTAACTCGAGAATAATTATAAGGTTATGTTAGATGCATTGGAACCATATTCCCATTTAGGATGTTGCCAACAGCAAATAACAAAGGTACATGACGTGTACCAATAAATTAGAGGAAAAGTGATCTAAAGAACTAAATGGTGAAATGGTCATTTTGACTCAAAATGATCTAATCAAAGTTAGCTAGCCCATAAAATGCATTACCTTATTTAGGGATACTTTGACCTAAAATGGCACATGTAAATGACAAGTTCAAACCATTTAGGATGTTTTATAGATTTGACCTAAAATACGCATTTGAGTGCAATTCACGTAAGATTAATAATTTCAAAACAAATGGTGTTAGGAATTGGATGTCTACATATTACACCCCAACAACAACAAAATTAGGGGCATATTCCACCCCAAAAACAACAAAACCAAGGGCACATTCCACCCCAATAGCAACAAAACTAGGGGCACATTCCACCCCAATAGCAATGAAACCAGGGGTACATTCCACCCCAATAGCATCTTATCCAATCCACAAATACACCAAACATGCAAGAATGGAATTCTATGAAGGAAATTTTCCAAAGATTAGAGATGAATAATAAAGTCAAAAAGTACAAATTCGATGAGATATGCCCATATCCATTTGACTTATCTATTCTCCAAAACCCCTTTCCACCTCATTTTGAGGCACCCAAATTTGGAAAATACAAAGGGAAAGGAGATCCATGTGAATACATATAAGCATTCTTCATATTGTTTTAAGAGGTTACTTATAGTAGCAAGTACTTACTATGACTATTTATGTGAAGTTTAGCGGGACAAGCTCTTGATTGGCTACTTAAACTACCCAAAGGATCAGTTACAGATTGGAATGACTTATAAAAAAAGTTTATTAACCATTTATCATATAACATAGAACATAAATTAACCTTTTTTGACTTATGCAAAGCCAAGCAGCGTGATGGTGAAAGTTTTGTTACATATCTACAAAGGTGGAGAACATTGGCAGGTCATTTTCAACATAATTTGCCAATTAAATAGTTGGCTGATATCTTTACACATAGTTTGAATCCAAAATTTGTGCATAATATATGGTTAGTTTGTGCTAACTCATTTGAAGAAATTATTATCAAAGGAGTATATATTGAGAAGGCTATTATTTCTAGGGGCCTTTTTAAGATCTTTCTGCAAGGTCAAGCATCTAATCATACTAAATCACAGGCTCCTCAAATAGTTATGTAGGATAAGTCTAAGGGATTTCATAAAAATAAGGACATGGTTGGAAATGGGGTGACATAAATAAGACATGTATAAATGGTACAGGCTATGCCTCCTCCAAATGTATAATTAACTCCCTCAAATCCACTACCTACTTTGCAGAGATAACCTCCACGAAGGACATTTCATAATAATTTTAGATTTTTTAGAAAGTTAGGAGAATTGGTTGAAATAGTGTTACAAAATATCACTATAGCTAATTTAATTATATGGCCAGTATCAAGGCCATTTCCTCAAGATCAACCAAAACTAGATTGGTACAAAGAGAATGAATGGTGTAACTTTCATCATGTTACTAGTCACGATACATATCATTACATTCAATTGTGACATATTATTGAGGATTTTATTGAAAGTGGTGAATTGGAAATTAAGTTGGCCCCTAATCAAGACACAAATCAAGATATCAAAATCTACAAAGACCCCTTTTCTCAACATGATCCACCACCACCAAGGAACAATCAAAATGGTCACAATCAAGGATAGAGGTAGAATCAGAACCAACAATAAGGTTAGAATCATAATGAGCAAAATTGAGATCATAATGCCCATACTAATAATGTGGCTTATAAAAATGTACCTTATGACTATAATAACACTATGGGATGCATTTATACAGCCCACATTGCCATTATTAACGTGAAACTGTGTGGCCAATCTCATGTTCCTTGCAACATGAGACCCATCATTATAGGGTCAGCACCTTCTCCCCCTAGTAATACCATGTTGGGTTTACACCATCATGTTGTTACTCTATTTGCATGGGTTACTAATCCTTAACAATAGTACCTTTCTTATAAAGGCTCCTCACTGACCCAAAATTGTCAGAATATAGTTAATCACCCATGAATCACCATCCAAGGCCCTTTGCCTCCCTCTTCTAATTATAATAACTCATTGCCACTTCTAAGTTGTGCAGTCACAACTAGATGCCCATGAGTTGCCATTCAGGGCCCTTCACCCACTTATTTCCATAAACCTGATGATAATATTGTGCCAATGGTTCCAAAGCCAAATATTGTTCCAACGAAGACTAAACTAGTTCAATCCATAGTTCAAAGACCTTATAGTCTAACAGATCAATTAGATAAAACCCCTACACAAATTTCCATATTAGAACTCTTATAGACATTTGATGTCCATAGAACCATATTCCAAAAACTTTTACAAGAGTTTATTATGCCTAATGATATAAACCTATATTAGTTCCAGAACCTAGTTAGACATTTGTCTTTATTTTGACAAATCACATTTGATCAAAAGGACATGTCCACCCTCAGCCTGAACCACAATAACCCACTATACATTGAGATAATCATTACAAATCACAAGATCAAGTGGGTTCTTATAGATAATGGTTTAGGGTTGAACATCATATCTCTTAAATTGGTGTGATGATTGGGTTACATGGATAAAGACATTCACCCAAAAACTATTACAATCAAGGCTTACAATAACACTGAGAGGGAGTCATCTGGTATAATTTGGTTTCCAGTCATGGTTGGGTCTATTTCTCATCACACATTATTCCATATTATGGACATTGATATTCCTTATAACATAAGTCTCGGTTTTCCTTAGATCCATGAAGTACAGGCAGTTCCATCTACTCTTCACCAATGTCTTAAGTTTCCCCATGATGGGATTGAGGTTACTATTCTCGCATATCAATAACCATACTAATACTACAAACATCTTGAAGCAAAGTTTCATAATTATAAATATTGCCTAGGTTTTGAATTCATTACAAAGAAGAACAAAGCCATCATTTCTCATCCATCTCCATCTAATTATATAGACCTTGGTGATCTAGCCTCCACGTTGGCTGATCTATTTCCTACAGCTCTAGCCAAACAGGTTATTATTAAAGATGCAGGCATTTCCATGTACTATCTAAATGACATCCTCCATATTGAAAAATTACCAAAATCCCCTAAAACATTTGGTAAGCCTAAAAATTCCCAGACTCCTAACAGACCTGATCAGATTTGGCAACCAAAGAAGAAGCAACCAAAACCTCTTGTGGTTTTTGTACCTATAATTACACCAAAGAAAGATTAAGAGGCTTTTATAGAGGGAGATTGGTTATATTTGGAAGGCCTTATCGATTATTTTCAAAATCTAAAGTATCCTATCCCTAAGAGGATAATGGATCATCTTGACTATATAGGGAAAGGCCTTGGCCCATAGGCACAAGGAATTTTAGATCCCTTATCAGCTGGAGTTATCAATTGGAATCATGGTCTCAGATTTTAACCACCAGAGGATAACCTCATATCATTTGGTAGTGACTCTTTCGAAATGACTAGTAATAAGACTCATAACAATGACACAACATCCCTTTATAGTCTTTTCGATGAGCTTGTTGACTCATATTTATTTGATTTAAATGCCATATTGACCATACCACCTATTATATCTTCCTGTCTTGAAGCAAAAATCCATCCTATTGGAGCTTCCCATCCTAAAGCAAAAACCCATCCTAATGGTGCTTCTCTTCTTAAAGTAGGATGTTATATCGTTACCATTGGTGTTTCCCATCCTGAAGCAAACCCTCATTGTAACCTATGCCTTTACCATCTTGAACTCCTAGATTGGGATCAGCGAAATTTGATCATATGCCTTGATGAGTTTCAAAATGAAGAATCAATTGCAGAATACATGGGCCTACGAGATGCATTCCCCATTGGTGATCATAAGCAAGGTTTTGATTTTTCATTGAATTCTTCTACCTACTTTGGAGAGCAGGCAAACTTTTTTGGTCGTAATAAAGAAAAAACATCAATATTTTTAGGTGAAAACCTCTTTATGGCACTTGTTGATTAGGGAAAAAGTAAAGAAAAAGACAAGCCTTTGAGTGAAAACCTATTTCAGGCACTCCCAGGTGGGAAAGTTTTCTCATCCCCTCAGGATGTAGAAATTACATCTAGCTCAAGTTCCATAGCTAATACAAGCATATCTTTAAAACAACATAAAATATTTGAGCGTCTTGCTCTTGAGTTTCCATAGGTTTTTGCCAATTAGCCTTTACCTGAGAACGCAGATTTTGATTCTTCATATTATCTAGATTTTTAGGAGGAACAAAAAGAATATATCATAGAAGAAGATGATCATGACCACACATTTCCTACAATTCTAGAGGATGAATCCACAGTCCTTATAGAGAGCACAACATAGTGAATTTGGGAACCCATGAGGATCCTAAAATTGTTTATCTTGGAGATTCCCTTATTGAAGTAGGATGTGAAAATATTATATCCATTCTTAAGGATTATATAGACATATTTTCATGGGCATACTCTAACATGCCAGGCTTGGACCTAGATTTAGTTGTGCATCATCTTATTTTTCATCCTGATGCTAAACTAGTCAAGCAAAAGTTGAGAAAGATGCATCCACACATCACCCTTTTGGTTAAGGTCGAGTTAGAAAAGTTGTTTGGAGCCAATTTTATCAAACTACTGGACTACTCTGAATAGATTTTTAACATAGTACCAGTGAGTAAAAAGACCCCAAGCATACATGTTTGTACTGATTTTTATGATATCAACAAAGCATGCCCCAAAGATGATTTGCCTCTGACCAACATCGACATGATTATTGACTCAACTGCTGAGTACGAGATGCTATCCTTAATGGATGGATTTTTTAGTTATAATCAGATCAAGATAGCCCTTGAAGATTAGCATAAGACCACGTTCACCACTCCATGGGGGACATTTTATTACCAAGTCATGACATTTGGTTTGAAGAATGTGGGAGCCATATATCAGCATGCAATAACTATCATCTTCTATGACATGATGCATGATATTATTGAGGACTATGTTGATGACATACTAGCAAAATCAAGAACAAGAGCTAGACACTTTCACATTCTATGAAGAATATTTGAGAGGCTTCATGCATATAAATTCTGATTGAATCCTAAGAAATGTGTCTTTGGAGTCACATCAAGAAAACTTATAGGGTTCATTATATCACAATGAGGGATAGAATTCAACCCTAAAAAGGTCAACGCTATTATGGAAATGCCTTCACCAAATAATCTTAAATAGTTACGAGGTCTACAAGGAAAGGTCCAGTCTATATGCAGGTTCATTTCTCAATGAGTAGATAAGTTCCACCTATTTACCTACCTCTTAAAGCAAGGGGTAACATTTTAGTGGGATGAAGATTATCAGATAGCATTTGCAAAGCTTAAAACATACTTGGCCAATCTATCGATCTTACAACATCCAACGCAAAAAAATCCACTACTTTTTTATATATTAGCCATGAAACATGCACTAGGGGCACTTTAAGCTCATCATGATGATCATGGTAAGGAACATATAGTTTATTATTTAAGCCACACATTGGTAGCCTTTGAACATAGTTATATGCCTATTGAGAAGGCATGTTTATCTATGGTATACACCACTCAGAAATTGCAACATTATATGCTAAATAACAAAACTATTATTATCACCAAGGTAGATCCTCTTAAGCTCCTCTTATCTAAATCAGCTCTTCAAGGATGCATGGCTAAATGGATTATGCTCCTAAGTGAATTTGATATTGAATACCAAAATCAAAAGGCAATCAAAGGATTGGTTCTTGCAAACCAACTTTTGGAAGTTCCTATTATAGCCACTCAACCTCTCAACTTTGACCTTCCAGATGATTCTATCATGACAATAGAATAAGCATCACAAGAACCTGAATAGTGGATGCTCTATTTTGATAGATCCTTCACATATTGAGGATCTGGAGATGGCATATTGTTGATCATGCCATAGGGGGATTTGATTGCCAAAGCATTCCATATACAATTTTAGTGTATAAACAATATGGCTAAATATGAGGCATTGGTTGTAGGGCTCTGTCTTGCCATCCAATGGGACTTTTAAAGCTTAAATTCTTGATGACCTCAAAACACATTTTCAATCTTTTTAGTTTGAGAAAATTCTATAAGTCAACAATATATCTACCGATGTCATGGCAATAATTGGTTCCATGATTCAAATGCATGACAGTGCTAAAGAGTATCAGTTCTTGATTGAAAATCTTCTTCAACTAGCACATATTATATCAGATTTAGAGAGGATATGCACCATTGTTGATCTTAATCTCTCACCTAAGCTACCATAGTACCAATATTTTTATAACTATTTCCATAGTCATGTATTTCCCACCAACCTTTCTAATAAATTTTCCATCATCGCTTAACACATTATATCCTCCTTGAAAACACGCTTTATCAAAAAGGCTATGATGGAATGCTTCTTCATTGTTTATCTTTGGGAGAATTCAAGCTGGCACTAAAGGAGGTTTATGAAGGAATGTGTGGGGCCCATACCAATGGTGTAGTCCTAGCAAAGAAACTTCTTAGATCATGTTATTATTGGCTTATAATGGAGATAGATGCTTGTAATTATGTAACGAAGTGTGTTCCTTGTCAGCAACATGGCAACTTGATACATGCACCTTCCTTGCCATTGCAGCTGATTACAACACCATGTCTATTCTCAACATGGGGTATTGATCTCATTGGGAAAATTCACCCAACATCTTTAGATGGCCAAAATCACATTTTGATTGCAACTGAGTACTTTACCAAGTGGATTGAGGCCATTCCTCTCACTTATATTATCAAAAAAAAAAAAAAGACAAATTCATTCATTACCATATCATCCATCGATATGGCATCCCAGCTCGTATTATATCTAATAATGGTAGATCCTTTGTGAACCAATATGTGAAATCTCTTTGTATAAAATTCAATATCAAGCACAAGAAATCCACTCCATATAACTTGCAAGGCAACAGACAAGCTGAGGCATCAAATAAAACCATTCTAGCCATCTTAAAAAAAATTGTTAATGATGTTGGCCGTAATTGGTAGTTGTAACTCTTTCTTGCCCTCTGGGCTTATAAAACCAATCATCACACCCCCATTGGAGCTACTCCATACTCCCTTGTTTTTGGAACTAAAGCTATAATGTCGATCAAGATTGAGATCCCATCATTAAGAATATCACTAGAGCACATTGAAGATGATGAAGACTATAGAGCCTCATGGCTGCAAGAACTAGAACTTCTTGATGGTAAGTGTTTGGTTGCCCTAGAAAAGTTGGAGGCCTATCAGAAGAGATTGTGGAGAAGCTACAAAAAATTAATTATCCCTCAAGAATTTGAGATTAGTGACTTAGTTTTGAAAGAGAACTAGAAGAACATGAATGTTGAACCCAAAAAGAAAGGCAAGTTTCGGCCTAATTGGTTAGGACCATATGTTGTCACAACAAACTATGGATCAAGAGCATATCAATTGGCTAAACCTAATGGTGGAGAAATTTTGGAGCCCATGAACATCACACACCTTAAGAGATTCTACATATAAACAGATTTGAACCATTATCTATAAGACCCCTAACTTGGGGGCAACTTATGTTGTTGTGATTTTATCCCACCCTTTTATCTTACCTTGAACACATTTTATACTACCCTGGTCCACTTTTCATGAATCTTGATAGTAAAGGCTTTGAACCCTTGGCACTCTAAACACATTCTTCATCCCATTATGGATCACTCTCTTCGAGAAGCATATTCTTTGTTTTGTTTAGGAAATGTTATAAGCTTGAAGACTTTTTATCCCTTGACCAAATATGATCTTGATTATGTCTTATGAACATTATGACCATCTTCAGTAATAGTTCAACCAGGATAGTCTTATATAGTTTTAGACAAGTGAATAGTCGCATCTTCTCAGTTCAAGTATTTACTACTCTTTCTTGTTTTATCAAGAACCTCACTCTCACCAATTTGTGAGCATGGGCTATTGTATCCAGCTTAGCTCTCTTATTGGAACCTCTATTCTTAGGACGTGCATTTCCTTGACTAGATGATCCCCCCTTATGCATATTTTATCCCAAAAACACCAAGAACACCAAAAACATTTAAAATATTTTGAAAATACCAAAAACATTAGAACATGCTCTGTAAAAGAAAAAAAATATTATCTCACATTTCTATACATTTATGCATTCCCATTCCACCATCCCACACTCTCACCATTTTGTGAGCAACTGTTAAGTTTGGATGCTTTCACCATTTTATGAGTAACTGTTAAGTATTAGACACTCTTGCCATTTTTTGAGTAACTGTTGAGTTCGAACGCTCTCACCATTTTGTGAGAAACTATTAAGTTTGAACACTCTTGTTATTTTTCAAGCATAAAAACACCAGTTCATTTCATCTTGTCCCACGAACTCGCCATTTTGCAAGATCATTCTTTCTCATCTCATCAACTTCTTGTTTGCCAAACCATTCTTATTTATTTATCGTATCTTCCATTTTTTATATAACATTAATCATACTAGTCTGATCATCATTTTTATTCTATTTCACTTCCTGGGAGAACTACATTTTGCATAAAGTTTATGTTGGAACATGCATCCATGGAATTATGTAGGTAGCATCCACTTGTCTTATACATCTAGAGTCAACTCGGCCAACCCCTTCCTTTTCTTCTCTTCCCCCATGTATCCTATGATTATTTCTCTTTAATTAGGGAATAATTATCATGTCATCATTCTTTTTTATGATGTGGTAGAAATTAATGCCTCTACCACACATGCATGAACATTTGTCTTTAAACTGCACTAACTTGGTTTTTATTTATGTGTGTTTATTTGAGTTTTCTTGGTGTTTTGTTGTGTTTTCTTGGTGTTTTGTCGTGTCATCATTCTCAAGAATGTTTTTCACAACCTAGGCTCATGATATGGAATTAACTTCTAGGTAGCATGCATTTTAGGATTCTTTGTCTATGCTTAGATGTGTATCTCTTTACATACATTGTGAGTCTAATCAAATCTTGGTCATTTTTCATCATTCCTCATTCCATTCTCTCCCAAACTTAGGTGAACTGCATTGGCCTAAAGTTCATGTTGGAACATGAGTCCATGGAACTATGTAGGTAGCAATCCATTTCTATTGAGGTTAGCTTGCATATCTCCATTCTTCTTTTCATCTCTCTCATCACTTTGTGCATTCTCATATGCTTGGTTTTATATGGCTTTCTAAGCCATTACACCATCACATGTACGCTTGTGCCCACTCACTTTAACCTATCTTATCAGTTATATATTTGAGTTGTTTTGCTTGCCAATTTTCCATGCTAGGTCACAACATCTGAACCACATCCAAATCAAATCAGCTCTACAGGGGCAAATCATTATTTATTCTTTATCAATAATCAAGATTCACCCTATTGAGGCAAAACTATTTTATCATGATCAAATCTACTCTACTAGAGTAATTATTATTATATTCTCTCTAGAGACCCCATTCTAGTGGTGCATCCCTTCCTAAAGTAGAACACTCTCTCTTTTCCTCTAATTCTGAGCTCGCCACACTAATGCCCACGATGGAAATAATTTAGTGTGCAACTTGTCTTGAGATTGATTAATGTCATAAGTGCACATCTTGTACTCTCAAATTGGGTACATTTACAGTGTGTCCCTTACATTTATGGATTGTATCTTTTCCATTCCCCCCATCTTTGGGGCCTATTATACCTCTCATTATATTTTAATCATTGATGGTAACCATGTGTGTAAGCATTAGCTCATCTGGATGTGATCTATTCCATGGGTTAATCTCTCACTTTCTCTCTCTTTTTGAGAGTCCATCCTTTTCTTCCATCTTAGTATGTCCTCTCGATGGGGCATCATGGGTCTATTCTAATTTCTTCTTGACAACTCTTTTCTTTGAAAATATGTTACTTTACCTGCATGTCTCACTACACCTTCTCAAATAGGGGCAAAATGTAGACATCCAATTTCTAATACCATTTGTGTTGAAATTGTCAATCTTACTCAAACTATATTCAAATGCAAATTTTAGGTCAAAATCTACAAAACATACTAAACGGTTCAAACTTGTCACTTACAAGTGCCAATTTAGGTCAAATTATCTCTAAATAGGGTAATGCATTTTATGGGCCAGCTAACTTTGATCAGATCATTTCGAGTCAAAATGACCATTTTTTATTTAGTGATCTAAATCACTCTTTTCTTCTAATTCATTAGCACACATTATGTACCTTTGTTATTTTGTATTGGTAACATCCTAAATGGGAATATAGCTCTAACACATCTAACATCACCTTCTAGGTCCTCTCTAGTCAAATTATGACCCAGTAATATGACTTTCTGACCATTTTGATTAATTGAGGGCCAATTTTCAAATAATTACACAAATGTTTATTAACCTTATTTAAGGCTAATTAATCAAAATCAATATCTTAAGTGGATTTTCCATGAGAGTTGTTAAATATTTATTTTTGAAAATTGATTCTTATTAACTACATCATCAGGTGACATCATTTCTTGGGAAGACATTCCTAGACCATAAATGCCACAAATATTAGGATTATGGGTCACCCATGCCTAGTTAATGCCTCCCATGCCTCTTTAATGTTTATTTATCTTGAGGATATTTATGAGTTTAATTCCAAATATTAGGATTATCCATGGCCACACATCTCAATCTTGAGATGGATGGTCAAGGTTGATCCTAACCAATCTCAAAAATATATAAATAGAGAGGCCATGAATAATCCTAATATTTGGAATTTAAAATATGTAAATAGAGAGGGCATGGATACTCACCTTCTACTACATGGAAGAGCTCAGGAAGCATGGGGGGAATTAGGCAAATTTGAAGGATAACAATTTCTAAAGTCAAGACCATGGTATCATTGAATGATCAAATCATCATGGAGGTTTATGATGTAATGTTCTTGGGTAATTTAAGTTCATTATATGTGTGGGAGAAGATAATGTTGATACAAGCTCCCCCATCAATCATAACCATCTTGATGTAGGTTTTGTTGATTTGTGTGGTAATGAATAAGGGAGGATCTAGGTCATCTAGATGGATGGAAGATTATTTTGAATCCTTGAAGGTAACAAGGTTGGAAATGTGAAGAGCTCTGAAAAAGGCTACTAAAGGTTGAGGGTCTTCTAGCCTAACCTCTATAAATTGTAATGATTATATCAATGTTTGTTGATGATGAGGTGAGGTATTGATTAGTTCATACAAACTCATCTTTACTAGCATTTGGTCAAGCTATGTCAGAACTACTCATTGGATTGATTTAAAAGTATTAGATTAAAAGGGTTCCAAAATGGACACTTTGGGTTTGGTTGAAGGTAAAGGTGTTTGGTGTTGGTAGGGTGATTGGGTGGTGAAAAATGGATATATCCATGAAATGGACACTTTTTCCTTTCCCTTATCCTTTGGTTGAGCTTATGATCATGTGACCACATGAATGGTATGGATTAGGGAAGGAGTTAGGTTGGGTGATTGCTTCAGTTTCTCTTCACTCTGAGGTCAGAGTGGAGAAGTAGGTAGGTGTTGGTTGATGGCTATTATTTCTTGGATTGGTGTTAGGCTCAAAAGATGTTCATCTGATAATAAGTCATCCTCATGATATAATTTATGGGTTATTAATTAAAGAGCTTTACATTTCTCCATGTCATGCCCAGGTGTCCTTTGGTATGAACATACTAACTTGGCATTTTACCAAGATGGTTTAGGAGTATGTGGGTCAAATGGTTTGATAGGTGGCAAGGTTAGGCAAAATGCTTGAAATAGCCTTTGTAGGATGGTTGAGTAAGACTTAGGCAGTGGTAGCAAAGGTATATGTGTCTTAGGTTTGGTAGTTGAGGTGGAAGCCCTTTTAGGAGTGAGCTTGGTAATAGAGGTTTTGGGTAAATGAGCATTTTTAGTGGACCATTTCAATTTTGTTAGAGAGGTTGGGAGTTTGGGGTTGAAAGTTTTTAGGGTGGATGTTTGGGAGATGATCGATTTATCTAGAGATGATTAGGAGATAGAAGGTATGTTCATGGGTGATTCATTAAAAATAGGTGTGGATAAAAGTAAGAGTGATGTCGTAACCAAAATTGGTGGTTGGGTCATGATTGGAATGGTTGGTTTCCCAATTAAGGTAGAGGGATGAGGCCCTAAAATAGTGGGTAAAGTGGAGAAGGGAGGTAGAGTTTTGGTTTTTGGGATTCTAGGTGGTTTTACCTTCTTTGTTGGCTTCGCTTGGGGTTTGTTTGATAAGTTTAGTGGGCTTAAATCTAACTTTATTAGCAGGTGAGTAATATTATGAGTAGGAAATATGTCAAGGTTCTTGTTGGGATTGATTAGAATATTAAAAGGTGATTTATTAATTTTGAGTGAGTTTGGTTTCAATGGTATTGCTATGGTTTGATGGGTAGAGATGTTCGATGGTTGCGTTATGGTGATAGTGGATTTGATAGTGGAAAGAGTAGATTGTTTTAATGGTGAAGGCTCCTACTTGGTTCTATATAGGAGTCCAAGTTATTTCCAAAAGGTGGCCCAATCTAGGTTAGGGTCAAATATGAAATCTAATTTTTTACCCAGTCTAGATAAGGGTTTATAGAAGAGTTTGAATCCCCCATTAGTGGATTCAAAGGATAGACCTAGGGGTTAAGGGGGAAGAATGATTACCTTATCCTTTTCTTGATCAAGAGATTCTAATATTTGGTAAGGAAACTCTTCAGTGGGAGGTTTAGTTAAGGTGGTTTCTTCCTTAGGAGTGATCACTAAAGGAAGAGTGGATTGTTATAGGATTGAGGAAAATTATGAAGTGGGAATGGTTTCTTCCTTTGATGTGCATATCGAAGAGGAGGTTGGTGACTCCACTACCTCAATAAGTGGAGTGGGGGAAGAGGTGATCTTATTGATGGTTTGCATAGTAGTGAGTGCACCAAGAACCATATTGATAGTATGGGCCTCATGATTATGAGAGGATTATACTTTATTTTTATTGTTGGTGGAAGAAGCATGGTTGGTAAATGGTTGTCTAAAGATGGCAAGTGATTGATTTAGGGGTGCATTAGGGTTATCCAACATAAGTTCCCCCTTGTCAATGAGATTTTATACAATGTTCTTGAAGGTGTTACACCTACTAACATCATTTCCAACGACTTGGTGTAAGTCACACAACTCATTCTCCTTGTACCAACCTAGTATGAGACAAAAGGAATCAAATGGTTATGGAGGTTTGATTGGGGTAAGTTATATGATATTGTCCTTTAACAATTTCTCCAAGACCGAATCATATGACTCCACAAGTGGAGTAAATTATTTTTGGGTGTTTTAGTTTGGGTTTTTGGTATTTTGATTGGAGGAATTGGAAGAGTTAGATTAGTTAACAATGGGTGGAGGGGAATTCTTAGGGACAACCACATTCACAATTCCCTTATTTTTAGAGTTAGTTTTGGTTTGGTTGTTGGGTTTGGAGGTGGAAGACTCATTTTGTTTGAAGGTATAATTATTATTTATTAATTTTCACTTCCCCTTGTCAATGGATCTATTCTCCAGTTTTCATGCCATGGTAAAAGCCTTGTCAAAAGTTTTGAAGCTTTGAACTTGTAAGGTAGAGGAGATGTGTTTGGTGCAAGCCCAGGAAAAGAGTTCAATCAACTCAATTTGGGGTAGAGAGGAGAGTTGGTTTATCAGACTTCTTCAATGGGCTATGAAGTTAGTAATAGATTCATCATCGAATTACCAAATATAGTAAAGAATAGTGATGGATACTTTCGTAGAGATGTTTATGGAAAAGTGATCTAAGAAAGAATGAGTTAGTTGTGCAAAAGAAAATAGGGAGTGATTTGTAATAGCATTGTACCAATCTAGTGCTAAACTTTTTAGACTTGATAAAGACACAGGGAAGTTACAAAGAAGGAAATCATAATCATAGGCAATCATATAGCATGAATGCCTAAATGCTCTTAGGTGTTGTTGAGGGTCCTCCTTACTCAAAAATTTCAAAAACTTCCATAGTTCCCATTGAGGAGGATATGGTCGAATGGGGATGGACAAGTAAATTGGTTCATTACAAATTTGGTCATATCACAAAATATTATGAGATCCATAAATGGATGACTCCAAAGTAGTCATGTTGTCCATTAATATTTTGACAAGGTCAGTTTGGGGTTGTGCAACCCCATAATTGTAAGGTAGGTTGTGTTAGTTTTGGGTAGGTGTGACATATGTATATTTGGTGGGGGGTTGAAAGGCTACCACATGTTGGTATGAGGATATGGATGCTTGGGATGATGCCACATATGAATATGTAGAGATAGGTAGTTGGGTGGAGGGTAGAGGTACATACCCTTATAGGTTAGGGATTTAGCTCGAGTTTGATTTAATGGGCACCTATTGAGAGATTGGTGTAGGTTTGGCAAGAGGTATGGTTGGGTTAGTGAATAGAGGGTAAGTGATAACTTTGGTGTTGATGGGTGGAAGGTATGGGAACCACCAAGCTCTGAAATGGAGTGGAAGTAGGTAGGTTGGAAATAGGAGGAATGGTAGTGGCACTAGAAGAGGGTACTCCTATAGTAAAAGAAGTATCAGTGCCTAAAGTTTGGGTTATTCCTATACTAAGAAGGTTATTAGTTAGGGAAGAAGGTGCTTGGGTGTTTCCTAGTTATGTCAGTTGGTTTTGGATGGTGGTATCGATAGGGTTATTAGTAGAGGAGGATGCCAGGGTCAATAAAGGTTGGGTGGAGATGGTGGCAATAGAAGTGTCACACATAAGGTGGGATGGCATGTCATAAGGTTAGTCAATAGGCAAAAGCGAAGTAGGGGTATGGTGGGATATGGTGTTAAGGTAATGATGGAGGGATATGGGGTTGTTATCTAGAAAGGTGGTGAAATTTGCATCACCTTAGGATACTATTTGAGGGATGGTAGGACTTCCATAAGGATGAGGAGAACTCTCTGCATCTAAGATATACTCCATGTATGAGGGAGAAGAGGAAGATAGATGATTAGGAGCTGGGTCCTAATTTGCTTAGTTTCTTAGTTGTTGCCTAGTTAAAACCATGTAGATAAGGAAAGGAGGAAGATACAATCAATCTCACAACTCAAACAAAGAGAAGACAATAAAAAGTAAAGGAAACAAAACACACACTAAATCATGTTAAATCATAAGATTCTTTTTAGTCTCTTTTATGGCTTATGCCTTAAGCTTTAATAATTGTGTGTCTCAAATTGGCTTGTAGAGTGGGTACTATAAAATAAGTCTATGGTTGGTTTCAGGTTGTGTTTACACTCTCAAAGGAATCTATATTGGAATCAATACATGGATTGATATTATGGCCTACCCCCTCATTTCACACACCATAGTGATAAGGGTGTTGGGTCATTAGCCAAGATATATCAATTACTAGAGATTATACTCAACTAGAGAGCTGATTTGGTTATCTCCTTGGTGATGAAGTCCAAGTAAGATGGCTGGGAAAGGTGACCGTTAGGTAATTAAATCCCATTTGGGCCTTATGTTAATGTTTTTATGCTTGATTAAATGTGAGTGGTTTGGTCTTGTATGTGTGATAAGAGTGAAGCTATGATTAATTCACTTGATTAATTAAGTTATGTGAGTTAAAATAAGCAAGAAAACAATGTATGCAGTCAATTTTAAGCCCAAAATGAAAATTCAATTTCATTATATGAGCAAAAAACAAGAAGAAGAAGCACCTAGATGCAATTATGAACCCAAAAAAAGATTCAAGGGTCCCACTGGGAATGCCAAAATCTTTCAAAAAAATTTCACTTATGTTCTTTGGAATAAGGAGAAAAGAAACTCAATAAGGGTATAGTTAGTAGAACCTAATATGTTGTGCACACGTTGATCCAGATGCTTGTAGATACTCCTATTTTTCTTGGGAGGAATGACCTACAGATAAGAAATCAGTTAAAGAAATTGTTGGTTAGTTAGATATTAGGGTGGATTGCCTAGCAATCTAGATCCAAGAATCACGAGCTTCCTTAGAGGTTGTCAATCCACACTTTTAAACAATCAAGTTCTGAAAGATAAAGTACTTACACATATCACAAAAGATATTGAAATAAAATACAAGAAGTGCTTGATAAATGAATGGATGAATTTGACTAATTATAACAATAAACAAATTGATGTCAATGTTAAATAAATTGAGTATGGTCCATAAAATAGGGTAGGGTGCTACGATTAGGTGAGACGTCAGAAAGTTAGATTTGGTTGAGGTCTGGTGGGTGAAAATAGCTTATTGTTTATTTGTCTAATAGTTACCATCAATAGTTGGGGTGAATGTCGATGGTTAGGGTGACTGTTAGTGGTTGGGTAACCATCAATGGCTAGGATAAACCATCGATGGTTATTGTGATTTTGGTCTAGTTAAGAAAAACTAATTGGTGAGGTTACAAAATGAGATTTTGGAAGGTGGGTTTAGGTTGTGTTAGTTGTAAAATAGAAAGAAAGTGACTAGTTACTAAAAATAGATACTTAACTTGTCTAGTCATTGATCTGAAGAATGGTTGAGGTAGTTAGCCAATGAACTAGTTAATGGGGTCTAGATAAATTCTAGAAGAGTAACAGTACATAGCTATTAGTTGATGGGTGGTAGCACTTTAGTTCATTGTCACACTTACTAGTTCATTGGTTCACAGAGAGAATGACCTACCAAAGATATTTTGATACCAAAAGTTCTTGATAATTATGGATCCCTTTTCATCTCCTACTCCTCTCTTTTTATAGGAGGAGGGGGGAGGTGGAAGTCTAGGTTTAATAAAAGGTTTAACTTGTCTAATTTTAACTTTGACATGCATTGATCCATGAGTGGATCAGGCAAGATAATTATAAAAAAGAAAGAATTGAAGTTGGAGTTAGGTGTTCAAGTAGTTGGAACCTGACTGTTGATAGTCAAGCCTAACCATCGATGATTAGGGTGATTTGATGGTTGAGGTTCAAAGGCTAATTTTGGTCAAGGTGGATTAGTTATCTAGTTTAGCTAATTAGCTAAATAGACTCAAGTTTATGGTTGAAGGGTTATGGGACGGTTCCTGGTTGGTCCTGAGGTGGTCTAGGGGTGTTTCAACATCTACAACCATTGTGTGCAGTTTTCTAGTGTCTACACATACCATTAAAACTATTCTAATACAAAAGTTGAATGATGAAAAAAAACCCATTAAATTCATAAGTAAAAATTTAAATGGTTTTGAACTAAATAACATTATTCTAGATAAACAATCATACATGTTGGTTAAAGCTGTGAAAATGCTCAAACACTATATATTATGTAACAAGGTCTATTCCATTATCTCATATCCTATTGTAATAATTGTGTTGGGACATAATGAAGATGGTGAATGTAGAAGAAAATGGATGTCTAATCTTCAAGAATATGATATAAATATCAAGAGAGCCAAATTGGTATGAGGTCAAGGCCTCACACAACTCATGTCTAGAATATATCCCAAGATCACTATGATATAAGTAATTCAGACCAAACTTGTTGTAAATAATTGGTATTATCATATCATCCACTATTTTATATATGGCACCTATCCTCCAAAACTATGTAAATAACAAAGAAGAGCTTTAAGATTTAAATCAACTCACTTCATGATAAATAAAGGCATTAAATATCAAAATAATTATGAAGGGATTTATCTTCATTGCATATCCAAAGAAGAGACCAAGGAAATCATGATAAATTCTCATGAAAAAATAAGAAGTGGTCACCCTTCTAGTAACATGACATCACATAAGATCCTATGATTAGGCTACTACTGCTTAAAATTTTCAAAAATACACATAATCACATCATTACAAGTCATAAATGCCAAACATTTTCTAAAATATAAGTACATGCAATGATGCCATTATAGACAATGACTGAAGGACATCCTTTTCCTTAGTGGAGGCTAGATTTTGTTGGTGTGATCAATCTCAATTCATCCAAATATCATAAATTTATGTTGGCAGTGACAAACTATTATACCAGGTGGACTAAATTTGTTGATACAAAGAATAGTACCACAAAATAGGTCCTTAAGTTATTAGAATAGAATGCAATCACAAGGTATAGAATGTCATTTTATTTGGTCTATGAAAAATTTACTAAGTGAGCCTATGATAATAATATTACACTAACATTTTTTTTCCAATTATTATCCACAAGGGAATGGTGTTGTCAAGTCTACAAATAATAATATAATCAATGCAATCAAGAATTTTGATAAGAAGAGACCAGGGGAATGGCATTTTTTATTGAAATGTGTGCTTTGGGTAAATCAAACTAGATACAAGCAAGCACTTAAACCTTCACCATTTTTTCTAGTTTATGACCAAAAACCTATGTTTCCAATTACATTGAGGATTTGAACTTATTAGTTCATGGTGGAATATGTGGAAGAAGATGATCAAGTATAATTAATATTATTGAATATTATCCAAATGGAATATGCATGTAAAGAAGCTCTTCACAATTTTAGTAAGCACCAAGATATTTTTAAAATATGGCTCGATAAAAGAGCTAAGGTGAAAGCATTCAAAATTTCAAACTAGATTTTACTTTGGGATAAATCACATAGAAAAAAGTATTAGCATAAAAAGTTTACCCCATTATGGATTGGCCCATATTATATCATATCATGGGAAGTAATGCATTCAGACTAAAATATTTAGAGGGCAATGATTTATCATTTTTTATGAATGGATATTACTTGAAGCACTAATTCTCATATGTACCATCTCATCCACATAAAAATGATTGTGATTACTAGATTAGGAATAGGGTAGGTTAGAATTAGAGTAACTAGTTCATTTTCTTTCTACATTATTTTGCCTTCATAGTTAGTTTCTATTATGTTTTCATTATGTAGACTAGTCAAGTTACTTTTTGTAGTAGTGAGTAATTCTTATTTAAGATAAATATTCAAATAATTATAGAGAGCTTACATTTATTCATTTAGTTGAACCTTTTGGATACAAGAAACTTTTGTTATTAACAAACTGGTTGACATAAGCCAAAGACATTGCAAGATGTTCAGAATTTAGGAGAACTAATTAAAACTTGGAGGAATATTAGCATTTTACCTCAACATTTTATATTCTTATTATGATCTAAACCTTTATTTTGGTATTACCATGTGAATCAGAACATTTTGAATTAATAAGAGTCATGCATGCACTTCAGTAATAATATGAATGTCTTGGAAGAAGTTAATAACTAGGTAAATGTGACTTAAACAAAGTTTTTTGATATATCCCTTAACCTGGCTATATTGGTTCCCAACCTTCCAATAAATTTAAATAAAAAATAAAAATAAGAGGAGAACATAAAGTCTTCAAAAAAAACATTTTCTAAGAGAGGGTGATTCGATTAATCTCCATCAAGGCTATGGACACCTAGCTAGCAATGGAGAAAGGCCTAGAGTGGAGCCAAAGGTATCTATGTTGGGGATATAGTTTCCTAGTTGGTAGCATAGCAACACCCAAGCCTTCATTTCAATCCAAATAATATAAAATAAAATGAAATAAGAATAAGTGAAGTAAAATCCCCTTCAAATATGCTTGTCCAAATTATTAATCCTAAGTTAAAGATGATATCCAAATGGAAAAGTAAATAAATCACTACACACATGTGTGTGACCCTATCTTGGTGTTAAAGCCTGGTATGTCACTTGATAAGACTAAAGCTTAAGTTTAGTTGTGATAAAAATATAAATTTTGCAGCCATCATACTAGTTCGTTTTCAAGATTTAACTAGTAAATTTGGTTTCTAACACTTGGTAGTGTTCCCTATAAAAGTGGCCATTTTTTGTGACCAACACACCCCCATTATTTATTTTGAATAGGGACCCACTTTTTTAGGAATGAAGATTGTATATATTTTAGGATCATATGAATATGAGTGCCTAAAATTTTTAGTTGATATAATCTAATGATTTATGGTTTTAAATTTTTTTTTGGCAATGATGAAAATATATGATGTGAGCTTCTTATTGCAGAACTATTTATAGTATAAAAATAGTTGATTTGAATTGGTAGGGGTTAATGGATAGGTTTTTTAACTTTAATTCTAAATAACAATATATTAGATAGTATAACATTTCCCTTGTTTGTTCTGATGGGTGACAAAATAGTTGAAGTTTGAAGTGTGAAATATAATTCTTTTCACTTAGTTATGATGCAATAATGAATCTATTCTAATTATCTAATTGGCTTTGAGACAATTAATTGTTATGGAAAGTTTTGAGTTAACCAAGGTATTATGTTGGTAACCACATGATCATAGTTGTATACATGAATTTATCTACTTAAATAGTTTAGTTAGAGTTCATAAGGGTAAATATTTATACATGTAGTCACTTTTTTTCCATCTTTATTCATTCAAACTTCAATAAATGAAAGACTTGGTATAACTAGGATATTGTGACCCACTAGAATGTAGTGTTGTACCTTAATTTTCATGTATATTTAATAATTATGTTTGACCTTCTTCATGATCAAATATTATTTTATTATATTTAGTCATTTAATATGATTTGATCTAATTTAGAATTCCTTTAATGATAGACCCATTTGCTTATGAACTGAATGATAGACCCATTTACTTGTGAACTGGTTGATAATTGTATTATTGCCTAGTGTTTAGAAATTAAATTTATATGCCCATAGTACTATAGTTTTTTTTTCAAAAATGTTTAATATAGCATGGATTGTGTAATCTAATTGGTCAAATTATTCTATATGGTGATTTAGTTTTGAATTTTGAGTAGTTATGTTTTGGTCATGAGATGTTTAGTTGGATTTGGCATCTACATTCGGTATTGTTCTTAGTAAAGAACACATAGCTTCACTATTTAGATTATTATGTGGAAGTGAATATACAAATCAAGATAATATTTAACTTATATTAAGTTATATAAGGATTATGGGATTGTGCAATATGTATATAAGATGTATTAAATATTTCTTGGATAAAATGAGAAGTTTATGTTGTCTAGAACTCAATATTCATGAGAATTAGTAAAAGGGACTATTGTAATATACTTTGTATGGTTTAAATAAGTATAACTAATTTATATGATGGTTATCATATGATTGACATGTACTAATAAGACTCATTAATGTACCTTGTGTAAATTTTTAAAAAAAACTATATATATATATATATATAAAGGTATTCATGTGTACTTAAATAAAGAAGGTAAGAGGATAAGATAAAAGATCAAGAGCCAATTTAAGTACTAGTATAGATTATAAATTTATTTGGTTTGTTTTAAAACCAAAGGAATAAATTGACTGATAAAGCATTAAATTATACATGCTATAAGATTTATATGTACTTTTCAATACAAATCAATTAGATGATATAAACCATATAGACCTAGTTAATGTTCCCTGAACATATATGTGTTGGATATTGATTTATGATATGGTAAAAGTGGCATAATTTAAAATTTGAGATTTGAAACGACCTCTAAATGTAGATTGTAGATACTCCAATTTCATCACTTCCATGTTGAAATTATAAATCAAGAGAATTTCCCACAATAATGCATAAATCAAACTAAATATCATTAAAACATTCTAAATCGCCCACATAATTCAATGTGCACATTCTATGAAACATTAGTGCATCCTTGATTTGGGAAATACACCATATCAAATCCTCTAATCCATCATCATCATGCCAAAATTGGTTCCCTTCTTACAAATGTCTCACTAGGCATAATAAACCAAATAAATCAAACCTTGTAAATGAGACTACAAAAAGACAAAAATCAACTTAATTAGTTAATTGCTTGATCAAGCTAATTAAAATTATTATATAAATGAGTTTACATGGAATTTACAAGTCATAAATATTTGAATATAAAATATTTCCTAATATCCTCATCACATAGCAAGTTGTCAATTAAAAATTCATTAAAACTCCCACTTTCCAAGGCAATTTAATGATAAATAGATGGTGTATAAGCAAGGTTTATGACATCTCTTACATCCCTCTTACACATGCAATCCAAATTCTTCCACACTCCAAACATTCATAATTTGGACCTATTACAATCTCAACCTCTCCCGTTTATTAAGGTGAGGACTCATTCTCCACCCTCCATCTCAATCTAAGATGGAAGGTCCGTGTTCACTCACCAAGTCTATAAATGGAGGAGCCATTCTCCATTGTAGATAAGCTTTTTTGATCTAAACTTAAGATTTCAAATAATCAAGAGAGCTTCAAATATTTCTTCTAATTATTCATTCAATCATGTATAATGTAAGGGGATATGTCATCCAAGTGACATTGCAACATTGCCAAAGACCTCAAGCACTATATTCAGGCCAATACAAAAATTAATTCTGGTTAGAAGGAGACATCTATGAGGAAGGTATAATCATTTGATTTTGTCTTCTATTTTTTTGTTTGTCACTTCTTATACCTTTCTCAAATTGAGGACATGTGCCTAGGATGTTAGTTTTGTATTGTTTTAGTTTCATTTTAATTCTAGCAAGAAACTAACCTACTTTATAATTATGTGATCACATATGGCACACCCGATAGGACTGACACCCCACATTCTACTTTGAAACATCATAGCATTCTTATAATTTGGATATTAGCTCAAAATTTATCTTAATTTATCCTCCTTTTCTTCCAAATTTTCCAAATTTATGCCTCCAAGTTAGTGGCATCAATTCTATATTAATCAATAGAATCGTTGCACGTAAACAACAATATCAACTTACTAATCGGTGATATCATTTTTTCTCTATTTTCTATTTTAATGTGCTTTTTAGGTAAATGGGAAGACTAACCTACAAATTGATGGAATTGCACTATACAATGGTAGATTCACTTTTGAGTTTCAATCATATTATAGTTTTATAGAAACATCAAAATTGTAAATTGAAACAGTGGGATTGACTTGTAAATCGATGGAATCACACTCTGAAATGATGGGTTTGCTCTCAGATTTCACTTTGACTATAGTTTTACATAAACATCAAAATCACAAATTGAAATGGTGAAATTGACTTCGTAATCAGTAGGATTGACCTACTTATTGGTAAAATTGCCAAGGTAACTTTTGTGTCCCATCTCTATTTTCATTATGTCTATGCTTTTTTTTAAATTGATAGAATCACCCTGTCTAATGGTGATATCACCCTGCTAATAGATGAAATCACTAGTTTTCTTCTTATATGTGTTTTTTGTCTATAGATTGGCAATATTCACTCTAGAATCAATGGATTCACCTTATTAAATGGTGGAATCACCATGCAAAAATTTGTCGACACCTAAAAAATTAACATTTCAACATCTTCTTGTTTGTCAAAGACCACAAATCCAAACACTAATCTATTTTCTATAGGTTTTAATCATCAAATAAGTGGTTATATCAAAAACAAACACATTTCACTTCGGTACCTAATTAAAAACCAACATTTGAATTTGGTGCCTTAAAATACTTTTATTTTCTTGTATTTGAAGTGTCTATGTTATTTATTATGTGTTTATGGGTGGCTTATTATGTGTATTCTCTCCCCTTGCCCACTTGTGGGATATTGGGTGATCAAAAGCACATAAGTTACTATTACCTTTTCTTGAAGTGAAGCTAGAGTATGCTTTTCTCTTACCCACTTATGGGATCTTGAGGATCAAAAATAATGAACCTTCTATTCTATTTTGGTTGCACTAGGTGGATTTCATTACCATTCATAATTCCTTAGGGCATTGCAATTAGGATTTCATCCCCCAACATACATACCAACCCCATTTTGTGGTGACAAATATAAATTGAAGGTATTTATCATAAATGCATAATAAAATTCCCCATAAAGGGTTTAGTTAAAGAAAGGGGTTTATCGTTGATGTTAAGCTATCATACATCACCCTCAAAGTTCAATTTCAAGTAGCACTTCACTAATATATCATGGTTGAAGTGGTCTTGAAAGGGATAGGCCCTCCTACAAATTTCCCATTATTATTTTTTTTCACATACTTTTGAGCCCTATGTACCATGAAGTATATCAGGGACCATCTAAAAATCCTTGTCAAAAACTAGATTAAGACCTTTTGGCCACAAATGATTTATAGTGTGAGGGAAACCAACCTCCCCCAAGATCTCATGACATACCACTTGAAGTGAGGTTTAATATATTAACATGTTCTTACTTCTTGTGAAGTAGATATGTGGGTTATTATTGCATTTTACACTTATTTTACCACTAAGATAAGGCTTATCTTATATGCATGCCATTTCTTGTGTGTTTTCATATTCTCATTTTATGTGTTAGACCTTACACTTTAAACAAGTCAAATTATCCTAAATCTAAAAACTTTATCATATCCCCTTGCACATTAGCATGATAAGGCATTACATTGCCCAAATTCTAAATCATTTTATCTCATCCTAGCATCATGTTATCTAATTAAAAAATTTCCATGTCTATATTATATCGTCATGTTGTCTATTTTAAAACTAATCCAAATTTGGTCCATTTTAACCCAAATCCAATTTGAAATCAATCATCTACATTAGGTCTATTTTTACCCAATTCCTATTTTGATTCAACCATTCCAAATCAATCAACCTTTGACCCAAATCAAGTCAAATTTTCCAATTCAAGCTTCAAGTCAAAGTCAAACATTCCAAGTCAACTAAAGTCAACCTTAAAATCAATTCAAACTTCTACAAACTCAAATTCAAACTTCCCAATTCAAACATTCTAGAGTCAACTTTCAATCAAATCACATCAATTCAAATCAAGTCAAGTCAAAGTCAATTATAGTTAAATCAGATCAACTTTGACCAAGTCAAAATAAGCCAAAGTTCTAAATTTGAGCATTTCAAGCGAACTATAAAAAATTAATTCAACTTTGACTAAATCAAATTAAAACATCAAGTCAACCATCATAAGTCAAATCAAGTATATTTTGACCAATTCATGACAACCCCAACTCAATTGGGATTCCAAAATCAAATCATATTCTTATCTTTCCATCTCCTGCACCTATCAGTTTGGAATGAGAAAGTCACATCATCCATCATTTCTCCCATTTTAATCAAATCTATCCATGATAATCCAATTTGAGCTTAACTAAGTCAAGTCCAAAATCCTAATCACATTCAATCAACTAATCCAAGTCAAATCAAATTCAAAAGTCAAATTTGGTCAACTTTAATTAAGTCAACCCATCAAGTCAAATTTGATCAAATTTTACCAAGTCCAAAGTCAAACTTTTGAACAAATTTAAACCAAGTTTATTTTGACCAAATTACATGAGTTACAAATCAATCATTCAAGTCGCATCTTATCTTTTCATCTAATATCTCACACTTGTCAGTTGAGAATGATAAGGTCATAACATCTATCCTTTTTCTCATCCAATTCAAATTTAAAATCCAATCTAAGCTTAATCAAACATCAAATTGATCTACCCTACTTTGGGAAAATCAAATAAAACTTCACAACAAAATCAAATCAATTTACTCCACTTGGGGCCAATCACATCAAATCAATATGCCCTACCTGGGGCAAATCAAATCAAATATCAAAATCATATCAATGCATCAAAACATTAATCAATTTTAAATCAAATTTCATGGTGTCTCAAAACCCATTTGGGTATAATTTTAATGATTCCCATAATATTAGTTTTGTTCTAATATACCCATTCATTAGTCAAGATGTGATAGACCAAATATTCTATATTAGCCAACAAGTATCCCACAGAACATCCCTTCTTGACACCTCATCCACTAGTCCAAAATCCAATTTGGCCCTAGTGACATAACCAATCCAACAATCCAGCCATATTAAGGCATTACCCCTCCAAGGGCCATCATCTCCTGAAGACCCAAGTGCATCCAAGTCTAAAAATGACTCAAGGGGGTATCTCAAGATCCCTTTCGAAATCACAATCATACTCATCCACTTCAAAATCAAGATCAAGATAACCAACCCATCTTGGATGTTTTTACCGAATCACCCATATTCAATGTTTTTATCAAATTAATCATCGTTGGCCAATCCTAAACCATTGTTATCTCACTCTTCTTTTATGAAGGACCCCTCTTTGACAAAGGACCCATCTCTAATGATTTAATATTTGATGAACCATCACTTGACCTATCACCCCTCCTTGGTCAACCTATATTTGACTAACCTATCTTAATCTAACCCATTCTTGGTCAAACCCTCTTTAACCTATCATCCATCACCCAACACCATTTGCCTATTGGGCCAATGGTACTTATAGACAATAAATATCATAATGCCTTCCATTTAGATAGGTCTAACATCAATAGAAAAATAGTATCAACATCTTATCAGTTTGAAAAAACATCCTTTATCAAATCTGGTCTCCTCATAGATGAGGAACTCAATGACAATAATTATTTAGGGTTACACAAGGACATTCCCATGACTTGTTTTCAAGTCAAAAAATATCTTATAGAAAGAAAAATCCTCTAAAGTATGAAATATAAAGTCAAAATCCTTGGCCTTCATGAATAAGAAATCATTGAACTAGTCCATATCTATATACACAAATGTTCTCATGACATTGGCTACAACCCATTTGTGAATAAACATCAAGGTGTTAGTGATACTTTCATGGTTTTTGAATAATTTTCATCCAACATTAACACATGCTTCATTCATAGTCCCTACAAGGATTGTGCTACCACCCATCCTTTTATCAATACCATCCATTCTTTCCACCATCATAAAATTCAATCTCTCACACATGTCGATTGGGACCAATGCAATCTCTTTTTGTCAACCTTTTTCTATAGTAATCAAACCATGGTAGAATTTATGGTTGGCATCCAGCCATAAGAGCATAAAGTTGCATCAACACATCCTAAGTAACAAAAAGCATTCCTCAATCAAGATGAATCTAAGAATCCAATAAATCAAAATTTAAAATTAGCATTCCCTAGTGAAACCTTGTTTTGAAGCACTATAAGATAATCAAATTAAAACATCAACATCCCCTATTGAAGCCTTGCTTAAGGAACTATGGGTAAACCAAAGTCAAAATATGGGAAATCTAGCATAAAATTCCCCTAGTGAAACTTTATTTAAGGCACTAGGGGATAATCAAAATTAAATTTAAAAAGTCAAAAATCTAAGTCCCTTAGTGAAAACTTCTCTGAGGCACTATCACACTAAAATTAGAATCAAAATCAAGCATATACTCTCAGTTTCATGGAACATGAGATTATTGGTCCCAATCCCCCTTCGTGTCATGATCATATCCCATTTTTGAATCCTTCACATAATCAACAAACATCCTCCATCCAATATAGCTTGTGTTTCACCCTTATTTGAATCACCCTATTTTATAGGGACTATGACAACATCCTAATCAATTTGGAATAAGCCAACTTAAAAATCAACAAAGTTCACAATGATATATCTAGAGTGCATACCTAAATATCACAAAGGGCCCATGAGATGCATCTCATAATCCTCCATTGAGTTGAGATGCCAAAAAATCAAAAAAATAAAATAAATAAAATCAAAAGAGAAAGAGAAAGATAATAATTCATCCAATGGTAAAAACCATGTTTATGGTGCCTTGGGCAAGTACCATGATGAAAACTAGGTTTTTGACATCATGTGTAAATAATCTATTGTCTAAAAGTACCTTAACACTTGGGGGCAGCCCCATCCAATTCATATTCAACCATCCAAGTCCTCATCCATCCCATTTGAACTAGTTTGTATCCTATCCAAAACCTTATCCTTGTCCATGCTTTTATCCATCCTATCACGCCCATATCTCTTATGTCTTGACCTTGATAAATAAGTGGAAGTAGTTTTGAGCCTTATTTGGGAAACATCTTGATATATCATTTGAATGGTACTTCCATGATTGGACACTTGATTCCCATGTGGTATGGTCCTTGGAGATCCCTAATCCATTCTTAGTAGTCCCTCATCATCCATATCCTCCATCATCATATTGAATTCATTCTATTAGTTATCATATCCCATCCTAGTGTAAGTACATGTTTTTCCTTTGCTAGTGAACCCTTATATATACTTAATCCAAAAACATCATAAAATTCAAAATTCCAAAAATGTTATAAAATTACAAAGTCCAAAAATGTCATAAAATTAAAATTTCCAAACACATCATAAAATTCAAAATTTCAAAAACATCATAAAACTCAAAATTCTAAAAACATCATAAAATTAAAAATTTCAAAAACATCATAAAATTCAAAAATTCAAAAACATTTTAAAATTAGAAAAAACTAAAAAATAGAAAAAGGCCACAAATCTCCAAGAGAGATATAAAGCCACAAAATCCAAAAACATTTATCTTGTCCTAAATCTAGTAAAAATCCTTAATCAAATCATTTCAACTACTATTGGGTTGTGTCCTTCCCCAATTCAACATGTTTGGGGCAATTCAAATCCTCCATCCAATTCCAGCTCATAACTTTCGTCCTATTTGGGGTAAATGAAAGTGTTTAGCTCATTTCAGGATATTTTTCCCAATCCATCCCATTGCATGTATCTTTGTTTGGGGGAATCATCCAGTTACTATTATCATTGAGCCTTCACACATATATTTTGACTTGATTTAATGACAATATGATTTTTGTTGCTTTTTTTTCAAGTTTGTGTGTGTTTACTTGCTTGCTTGTTTGTGTGTTTTTCCTGTTATGAGTTGACTCAGTCCAAGTGCATCCATAGTGTCATCATAGTTTTTCCATATCATGGTGTTTCTTGTCATGTGCTTGTACTTGAGTCCATCCATTAGCATATGATAATAATGTCATCCTAATTTTTCCATATCATAGTGCATTTATGTCATTTATCTATTGGATTGAGGTTTAGTCCTTATGCATATTATGGCCAAGCCATCATGGTGTTTTATATCATGGTGCATACCATCATGTGCTACATCAAACATCAAGTGTTTGAGTCTTATAAATAATGCCATGCTAAAGTGGCAGTTTATCCCCTTGTAAAATCATCCCTTTTCAAATCAAATCATCTTGTCCCTCTTTGTTTGTGAGAGCTACATCAGCCTAAGGTATATTTAGACTATGTATGTAGCTCTCAGTCACATAGATTTTCTGAGGTTAACTCTACCATTCTTACCCTTCTTTCCATCATCCATTTATTTTCATTAACAATCTTCTTATCATCCATAATTTATCCAATTCTCTATGAATCATTATCATATGATTCTTCAATCATTATTTTCATCACTTTGGGGTATCCTTAGGTGTCTGGTTTCTTACAGATTATTCATTCTTTGAAAAGTATTTATACCATATACACATGCATTTTCATCTACCTATCAACTTCTTATCATCCATGAATATGATCATCTCATCCTTAATCCATGTAATATCTTAAATCCTTGATATATGCTTTCAAATCAATCAATCAACTAGTCAATCAATTTAGCCTACTTGGGGAAATTGAATCATTTAATCCTTCATCCAAGCTCATATAATTTAATTTATTTGTGGTAAATCAAATCATGAAAAAATTCATTTTGTTATATCATTCCACAATCTTCCCTATTTGGGGCAAGTTAAGCCCTCAGCTTTGTCAGGATATTTTTCCCACATCTGCTTGATTGGGGCAATTCAAAATATGTAGCTTATTTCAGGATGTATCCTTCCCCATTCCACCATGCTTGGGGTAAATAAATTAAAAATCATAAAAAATCAAAGTGTGAAAGTTTTATCTCGCCTATGGGTTAATCATCATTTTTCCCCAAGAGGCATGTGTATGGATCTTTTGTCTCATTTTTACGTATTTTCTCTATTTCTTGGTCTCTTTTTTATATAATGTGTCTTTATTATTCCTTTAAAATATGTGTTCATTAAAATTATTTTTCATCAACTCCTTAAGGGGCATCCTGGGCATCCCAATCATCATTTGGGGCATCATTGTGAATTCATTTTTCAAAAAATTGAACAAGAATCAACAAAATGTGAACACATCATTATTAAATCATTATCAAATAATTTTAACAACCATTTAATTATTTGAAATTCTATTACTTCATTTTTGTCTCATAACACCCTTTTAAACATGGGTAAAATACAGACACTCCACTTTTATCACAAGTGTTGAATTTGCAAATCAAGACAATTTCTTATAATAATGCATAAATCAAACTAGAAATCATTAAAACTTTCCAAATCACCTAAATAATTTAACGTTAATATTTTATGACACATTGGTTCATCCCTAATTTAGTTCAATTTACCACATCAAATCATCTAATCCACCATCAGCATCCCAAAATTGGTCCCCTTCTTTCAAACATCTCACTAGGCACAATAAACCAAATAAATCAAACCTTACAAATAAGACTACAAATGGATAAAATCAACTTAATTAAATAATTTATTGATTAGGATAATTAAAAATATATATATATGATTTTACATGGAATTCACATGTCATAGATATTTTAAAATCAAATATTTCATAATATCCTTATCACATAGTAAGTTGTTAATTAAAAATTCATTGAAACTCCCACTTTCCAAGGCAATTTAATGATAAATGGATGGTGTATAAACAATTTTTATGACATATATTACATCCCTCTTACATACTCAATACAAATTATTCCACACTCTAAATATTCATAATTTTGACCTCCTACAATCTTAAACTCTCACATTTATGAAGGAGGACTCATTTCCCACCCTTCATCTCAATCTAATATGGGCAGTCTGTGTTTACTCACCAAGTCTATAAATGGAGAATCCATTATCCTTTATAGACAAGGATTTTTTTTACTAAACTTATGTTGTTAAATCCTCAAGAGAGGTTCAACCATTTCTTCCAATTATTCATCCAATCTTATATAGTACAAGGGGATATGTTGTCCTAGTGATTTCATGACATTGTCAAAGACCTCAAGCACTATATCTGGACCAATCTAAAATTGAATTCCATCTAGAAGGATACATCCATGATAAAGGTATAATCATTTACTTTTATCTTCTATTTATCTATTTATCACTTATTAGACCTTGTCCAATCCAAGGACATGCACCTAAGATGTTAGTTTTGTATTATTTTGGTATGATTTTCATGCTAACAAGAAATTAACCTTTTTGACAATCATGTAATCACACAAGTTAACATGTCTAAGAATTTGAATTATAATTCAAGACCTAATTTAAGCAAGGCATGACATGTTTTCACTCTATAGGTATAATCTACCATCATAGACGAGGTTTACACAATCTATTATGTGATTTATATAAGCATTATGACAATAAAATAGTTAACACTTTCTTACTTAGATGAAAAAGTTATTTATGTTCTCAACATGTTGACTCTTGATTTTTTATTTTTTATATTAAAAATTGGTGGTGTTTGAGTGGTTGTTTCACTTGGTATCAAAGATATAGGATTAAACACTAGGAAGCTCTGGGTTAGAAAGATAATTATTCATTTTGTGATCACCAAGAATGGTGAGGACATGAAGAGAAATATAAGCAATGCCATTAATATTGATAATGATGAGAACCAAAGAAAAGGGAAAGTTAGGGGTAGGGAAAAAGCCTAGGCTAAGAGAAGGGGCAAATATTCTAACCATTTACATAATTTAAATATTAAAATCATGATTAAGGATAGTATCAAAACCCTCCTCTACCCCCTAATGTAGATCACATAAAAGTATATTGAAATATATTTGGAATATTAGGATCTATTCAAGTAAAGATGGAATATACATGAAATTGTTTAACTAGTATTTTAGGCCATCAAAACCGAAACCCTGATGACAACCAACAAGATAAATAGGTGTGGCAAGAAGAAAGATACCATGTTATTCAAGAGGCCAACCCATTTGTAAAAGAACTAGATGAATTTCTCATTCCAAGGTATAAAATATGGGAATCTAGAATTGGATATTCTATTAAGGCATTATTGTTTAGCCTATAATAGTATTTTAGACTGTAGGATATCAGTTCAAACATGCAAGTCCACATTGTTATTTATCACTTGGAAATTGATGCTTTTCTATGGTTGGCCCACTTGGATGAAATGAAAAAATATGATAAGACCACTATATTATAATAAAATATTGAGAAACATTTCAAGCAGAGGTATGTATCAACCAATTTTAAAGAAAGAAAACAAGTTGAGTTTCAAATATTGTAGCATAACAACATAATTGTGGTTGAGTATAAAACTAAATTTTTAGATCTTCTTCATTATGTAAATTTCATAAGGGATGAAGATACTAATATTATCAAATTTAAATTTGGGATGAAATATGTATTAATGCAACCTAAAAAACTCCAAAACCTTGGCTACTACTATATAATAAACCTACATATTTGTAGAAAAAGAGAATTCCAAAATTAAATACAAGCAAGAAATGAAAATTAAAGCTACTCAAAATAGAAAAATTACACTTAATAAAGGATTATAAAGGGCATAGTTTTAAAAAGTAATAAATTTTTCAAAAATAGCTCTAAAGGTTCTAAGGAAACTTATATGGAGGTTCAAAACCTCAAGTATATTAAAATAACACTCCCCCTCATCAACGTAATTATAATCTAGCACTAGAACTAACCAAGTGTCTATACCACAACATGGGTCAAATCAAGGTTTATGGATATGTTATAAAGCCCACTATAAGAATGATTTCCCAAAATAATATGCTAACAAGGAATCCAATCAAAGGGTTTAGCCGTAATGGACAAATGTTAGATGAAGTTATTGACCATTCTAATTCAAATAAGAGGTATATTATCTAGTTTTATTTTATTAATAATAATTTATTTTGGGTCTTATAATAGTTTGATTTCACCTAAAATTGCTTTAGAATGCAGAATTCAACCCCAAAAATTGAGAGAAGTGTGACAATTTTAATTTGGCAATGTGAATAAATATTTGGTCACCAAACAATTAGAGCAAGTATAAATAGACCTAGATGTCTTTAAGACTCGGTTAAATCTACACCTAGCCCCTATAGGATCCTATGATTTTATCTTGGGAATGGACTAGCTCCATAGACATCAAGCTACTCTCGATTGTTTTAAAATAAAGTTCAATGCCTTGATGATAAGGGAAATCTAGTAACCCTTCAGGGTATCAAGAGTGAAAGGTCTCCAAGAATTTTGTCAACCTTATAACATAACAAGGTAGTAATAAAATGGTGTGTCCTTTACTCATTACAATTATAAGAAATAAATAAGTGGAATGTACTTTTATGGACTATCTGATCTTTCAAGAATTCAAGGATGTTTTCCCTAAAGAACTATTAGGAATGCCTCCAAGAAAAGAGTTTGAATTCACTATTGACATAGCACCAAGATATACACCAACCTCTAAATCTCCTTAAAATATGGATAAAACATATTTATAAGACTTAAAGTTAAGCTACAAGGGTTCCTATATAGAGGAATTATTAGACTAAGTGTTTCCCCCTAGGGTGCACCTGTTATGTTTGGAAAAAAGAAAGAAGGTACTTTACAATTATACATTGACTACGACATGTTAAATAAGGTCACTATTAAAAATATATATTCTCTACCAAAAGATGACTTATTTTACCAAATTAAGGGACCAACAGTATTCACCAAGATTGATCTCAGGTCAAGGTATCATCAACTACACATTAAAGAAGAGGATGTGGATAAAACAACATTAGAACCTGGTACGACCACTAGGAATTTATAGTAATGTTATATGGTTTTACCCATTATCCTATAGATTTCATAAATCTCATGAATAACATGATTTGGGACTATTTGGATCAATTTGTGTTAGTATTAATTGATGATATTATAGTGTATTCAAGGAATGAGAAGGAACATGAACAAAATTTAATATTAGTTTTGAAAAGATTAAGCCAACATAGGTTGTATGGTAAGCTATGAAAGTGTTCTTTCTATAAAATTGAAATTCATTCTTTAAGTTATATCATCTCTAAATATGGAATTACAATATATCCCATAAAGATCAAGGCTATTAAGGAATTGTCATCTCCTAGAAACATGAATGATGTATGTAGTTTCATGGATTTAGTCAATTACTATCGGCAATTTGAAAAATAGTTTTCTAGAATAGCACATCCAATTACATATTTGTATCAAAAAGGTAAAAATTTTGAATGATCCCCCAAATGTGAAGAGGCATTTTAAAATCTAAAATAATTTCTTACTCCAGCTCCTATATTGATGGTTCTTGATCCTAATGTATCTTTTGAATTATCTATGGATGCATTACTAAATGGACTTGGTGGGGTTTTGAATCAAGATGGAAGATTTATGGCCTATGAATCACATGATCTAAAGCTTGGTGAGGTTAATTATCCATCACATGATCTATAATTTACCATGGTTGTACATGTACATAATATATGCAGACATTTTATTCTTAGTAAGCCTTTCAAATTATTAACAAACCATGAGAGTCTTGAACACCTATATACCCAAGTTATTTTTAATGCCCAATATTGTATATGGTTTGAATTGATAATTGACTTTGATATGGACATAAAATATTTCAAAGGAAGGGGGAAAAATAGTGGTTGATGTTCTTAGTATGAGAGCATATTTAATTTCCATCTTTCATCTTAGATCTAAATTGAGGAAATAGTTGTTGTAACAAAAAATAATAATTTTTGCAAATAAGTCAATCTTGAAATTGCACAAGTACCTACGAACAAGAATATTTAGGATATTCTTCTAATACCTATGGTCTTTTAAGTTTTTTATGGTATATTTTCATAATAAAGTAGGGCATAATCAAGGAATTAATCATGTAAGAAGTTCAATTCACCCCACATTTCACTCATCCTGGTACAAAAAAATCACACATGATCTAAAATTATATTATCTCGCTTGGAATGAAGAAAGATGTGGCACATTATTTTGCTAATTTTTTGAAATGTCAATGTATTAAGTTAGAACACTACCACCTAGGAGGAAAACTTTATCCTCATGATGTTCCAAAATATAAATGGGTTATAATCAACACATTTCAATTTGGATCTACCCAAATCAAGAAAAAGGCATGGCATTGTCTTGATAGCAGTGGATAAACTTATCAAAGTTTCTTATTTTATTCCAAAAAATCTCAAAGATGATGCAATCATACTTGCAAAAAGATTTTTTAGAGAAGTTGTTTGCCTTCATGGAGTACCCAAGGTGATTATATGTGATAGAGATAAGTTGTTTACTTCATAGTTTTTTGGAACTTTAACTGAAAATTTTGGCACTAGATTAAACTTCAACTCTACTTACCATTCAAAAAAAGATGGTCAAATTGAGAGAGTGAATCGGGTGATAGGAGACATTATTATAATGTATGTGATGGACCAATAATATAAATGGGAATATTAGCTTCACTTGGTATAAGTTGCATAGAATAAAACTTGCCATTAGTCCATACAAATGGCACCTTTTAAAAATCTCCACATGAAGAAGTACAAGACCCCTCTTAGGTGGGAAGGCTTAGAAAATAGAGTAAATACAGGGCCAAAATTATTCCAAGAGTATGACACACAAATGGTTGTCATTAGATAAAAACTCAAGGTTAAATCCAATAGATAGAAAAGTTATATAATTTTGAAAAGGTCTCCAAAGGAATTTCAAGTTAGAGATAAATTATTTCTTAGATTACACCCTTATAAAAAAATTATTGAGTTTGGAAAGGTTTAATAACTAGCTCCATAATTTATTGAACCCTTTCGTATCCTTTAAAATATTAGCCCTATTGCATATAAGTTGGCACTTCCACCACTCTCTCAAAAAATACATAATGTGTTTCATGCATCTATACTTATAAAAAAGTGTTCGAACCTTCACATGTTTTGAATTGGGAAAAAAAAATGTTTGATCCTTTTCATATTATGAATTATAAAAATTTATAGGTGGAGGATGGGGTAAATATCAATTGGATATGAGTCAGATCCTATCTCATTGTAGCATCAAGTTGCAAATTAGAGAGTTACAACAAGTTTTGGTTCAATGGGACCAATTAAGTGAGTGAAATGTTACACGAGAAGATGAAAAACTCTTTCATAGTAATTACCCTCACTTGTTTTAAATAATGGGCTTGGGACATTACCAAAATAAGGAAGGGAAAATGTCATATCCCTTTCAATAAGACTTCATCTTTTCAACATAGTAAGTGCCAAGAGGCATGAGGATTACATTAAGAGCTGCAATTTATGACTATTATGTGTTTGATTCATTGTTACCTTTAGTTGTGATTTACACATCTATGATTTCTTGTGTTGGATTTATTATTATGACATTGAATTGTGATTACTTGATGTGACATTACTACATATATAGTTTAATATCTTTATTATGGAACATTTTTATTATTGCTTAATGTATTATGAAATGCTCAATAATTATTAATGTTCCAGAGCTTTTATCATTATACAACTAGTTTTTGTATTATAGTTAATAGACTAGGTAATCTAATGATTTTATTGTAGTTATCTAGGTGTCTTGATTGGCCACTAGATCAAGGCTTGGTTGTGGGAAAACATAAAAGAAAAAGAAGGTATAGTAAACCATGACGAGAGAGAGAGAGAGAGAGAGAGAGAGAGAGAGAGAGTATGCAACCCAATTGACCTTAGATGTCATTAATTTCATATTTAAATTAAGTTAGTTATATTAACTTGTGTAATAATTGTATTCATATTTTTACTCATAAATTAACAATATAACTATATCAAAGTTAAGAGTTTGTTTGATACTCTTGTGTCATGGTAATGGTGTCATATGTGAAAGAAATACCCTGTTGAGGTAAGTTTTGTATATTAAATTTCTTAAGTTTAGATGTGATATATTGATGGCATGATTAAGTATTGTGTAAATTTAAACCTGCAACAAGAGAGAAATTTGGCTCCATATTATGCCACTTACTTTAAAAACTTGTCTAGGTACTTCACTCAGTGACAAAGTCAATAAAGTATGTTGTCTTATTAATCAAGGTAAAAAAATAATGAAAATACCATGTTGACATGTATTTAAAACATATTAGTACCTCTAAGGGTAAAAAAATGTAGAAATGAAGTAGGAGGCATATTAGCCTTACCCCAAAGGTTGTGATGTTACTTAAAGTTTTAATTGGCATACTGAAAAGAATAATCTGTAAAAGAAAAAAAAAGGAAAAGGTTAATAAGTTGGGTGGGAAACTCATGCTCACCCAACTCTAACCTTGAATTAAAAAACATTAACATGTAATGGGGGTTATTAAGGTCAACAGTTTGGTGTTTTGTATTGGGGATTGGTTATCATTGTTGAGAGTGGAGAAGTATCAAGAGCCTAACATGGTCGAAAATGGATAAGAGGATTCATCATTTTCTTTTGATTTTAAGTTTTCTCTCTCTACGTGGAGTGCATTCAAAATATGATTACCATGTTAGGTTGTATTTTGAACAATGCTAAATAAACTATGAGGTCATTATGGACTATGTAGACTACAGGGAGTTAAATACTATGTGTTAATAATAGCGGTCATTCATCACTCAAGTGTCAAGATTCTTGGCATGAAAATAATGGGGACAATAAAAAAGATGGAGAATGAAGGTTTTTTGGGGTTATATATCAAATTTGAGTGCAATGGTATGAATAATAAATGGAAAGGAAGCTACAAAAGAACACAGGAAGGTCTAGTATTGAGAGTTACCAAGATTGTCTAGTAAGTAAAATGCATATCTTCAAATGAATACACATCTTTGATTTATCATGGTAGTAGGAGGTAATGTGGAAGTTTTTTTAATTTAGAGATGTATTTTGTGTTGTTTTAGGAATGTGGTTTCATTATGCATAAATTTTTTATACCAACTTGTATTTTTCTTTAATTAAACCTCTACACCTATATTCAGTTGGGTGAGGTTACATTATTGTCAAATAATAAAATGAAGCTAAAATTGTAAAGAGATTCATAAATTAACTAGTTGAGTTTATGAACTTAATATATATATTTATGGTAAACCCTAATCATAAATATTAAAAGGGTAAAGTAACCTAAATGGGTTTCAAGCATGAAAAAAGAGAGATAAGACTAGGTTATTATGCCTTAAGTAATTATAAAAACCCATCTTTATCACAAGTAAACCTACAAACCTATTGAAGATTTACCCTCTAACCTCAAGTTTTAACAAGGTATTTCTCTTGGAATGATTGCAAAAAATCTTTAAAAAAATTAAACCATATATCTAATAAAATTATTAAAGGTTGTATATAACATGTTCACCATTTGTGAGTTCCTCGTAAGTTATGTGCTAATAATTCCATGTTAATGGGTTAGTATGGGTCAGTGAAAATTTGAGTATGAACAAGATAGAAGGAACACGATCATAAAAAACATTATATATGACCTTAGACCCCACCTGATATAGTTTATAAACAACTGGGCAATAAAATGGACTCATAAAAAGAAGGCTTTTGCTATGAAGATCAAGTTGTATACATCATGTAATACTTTAAGACATAAAACCTTTATGACAAATAATAATATGTTGTTGTTTAAAAAATCTTATTTTAGAATTAATAAATGGATTAAAAAACTTAATACAAGCATAAATTAGATTTACTATAACCATAAATCAAATCTAACTTATGCAATAGCATGCATCATGAAAACATACCTCAAATCACATATATAATTAAAGTATTAAAATGGATAGAATAAGAATCAAGCACACAACACAAAGCATACATTGGTTCACCCAATGTGGGCTACATCCACCAAGAAAGTTCTCAATATAAACTGTAATCAAAACAAGACTACAATGAAATCTCAAGAGATAGAAAAATATCCTGTAGAAAATGTTGCACAAATAAATGTTGCACTTTCACCTTCACCTACATAATTTTGTATCTCACAAGTTACTAAACCACACCCTGCAATAAACAACTGCACTTTTCTAAAACACCTGCACTTTGACTCTGATCCTCAAACCCACACCCAGCAAATAAACCATCAACCTCTAAAGGCCACACCTCACTCTATATATATAGTAAATGAAGTAAAATCCATAAAAGGAGGATAAATTGTGCCATGTTTATCCAAGATAAGCATCATCCACAAAGGACAACTCAGTTCCACCTCATCAAGCTCATCCAAAAGCTTACCCAAGAAGGAACATGCCAAGATTGACTCTCCACCTTTTAAGGCACATTTTCCAACAATCATGTGATCACAAACAACTCCTTGTAATAAGGCAATACATTTTCCAATGAACAACCAACTCCCTCAAAATAAGGAATTCAATATATAAAATAGAAATCTAACAACCAACTCCATAAAACATGGAAACATAGAAAGTACATAAAATAAAGAATATTCCACTCACATGTAGAGGAAGCTTCTACAAAAGGTGGAGTTGGGAAAAATGCGCTTCCCACAATTTTTGGAGCTCTCTAGGCCCCTAAAATGTATTCTTATGGTCATGTGATAGCCCCAAAGGGATCCACACTCAACAACCTTTATGACAAAGAATAATATATGTTAATGTTTAAAAAATCTTAGTTTAGAATTAATAAATGGATTAAGGAACCATATCTTATTATGGAAAGATTTATTGTAACCCTAAAGACTACCGATATTTCTATGTTGTCATTGTTTATGATTTCCTATCTCAAGTGTTTCCCATGCGAAAGTTGATGGTCAGGGTGGGTAGTCAAAAATATTTATCCACTAATGGTCAGGCTTATCTTGAATAGTTTGGGCATTACTAACTGATAAGAAATTCTTCAAAGATATCAAGGCTTTCTATGATATTTCACACATATATTATGTGTTAATTTAAGTGTATATGTTTTACTTTTAATTTTTGTAAAGTAGGGGAAATAATATTGTGATAATTTGTATGCCTTTACAAGGTCTAAATTGCTATTGGTATGTGATTTTTATATTTTTATTCGGTCTATAGTATCATTATCACATGCAAATTAAATTAAGTGTGAATTATTAATTGTTTAGTTGAATGGATGTATGCTACATCAAGTCTTGTAAAAAATTTACAAGTGATTATGAGCTTATGTACATTCTTCTTACTCATAATGAGTTGATGATAATGGTGAAAATGTATGGTATGTGTTTCTTGTGGCAGAGTTATTTATGGTATAAATATAGTTGATTTAAATTAATATGTGGTAATGGATAGGTTTGTTTAATATAATTCTTAATAACAAATTATGAGATAATATAGCATTGCTTGTGTCTAGTCTGATGGTTTCTAAAATAGTTAAAGTTTAAATTGTGAAATATGATTCTTTTCATTTGATTGTGATGTAATAAAGATCTATTTGAATTATCTAACTAGATTTTAGACGATAAATTGTTATGGAATGTTTTTAGATACCCATGGTATGATGTTGATAACAACATGATCATAGTTATGGACATGAATGGATATACTTAACTATGTCAGTCAAAGTTCATAAAGGTATATATTTATATATGAAATCACTTATTTTCCATGTGTCTACATTTTGATTTTAGTAAATGAAGGACTTGGAATGACTAGGATATTGTGACCCACTATAATGTAGCATTACACCTTACCTTTCATGTATAGTTGATAATTATGTTTAACCTTATTCATGGTCATATTTTTTCTAAGCATGTAATGGATCTAATTAGATTTAGTCATTTAATATGACTTGGTCTAAGTTAGAATATTTTAATGATGGATCCATTTACTTGTGAATTAGTTAAGAATTACATTATTTGATATAGTTTAGAAAATAAATTAAATTTAGATGCCCATATAACTATATTTCTATGTTTATGAACATTTAATATGGCATGGACTGTGTAAGCTAAGTGGTCACATTCTTGTATACACTAATTTTCAAAATCATGAGTAGTTATATTTCACTCATGAGATGTTTGATTTGACTTTACATCCTTGATTGGTGTTGATCTTATTAAATAACATATAGCTTCGTTACTTAAATTCTTTTGTGGAAGAAAATATATGATTCAAGATAACATTTAACTTATATGAATTTATATAAGGATTTCAAGATTATTTAGTAATTAAATTTTTCTTAGATAAAATGGGAATTATATGTTATTTATATCCCAATATTCATGAGGATCAGTAAAAGGGACTATTGTAATATACTTGATATGGTTTAAATAAATTGTACCTAATTGATATGATGGTTATCATCTAACTTACATGTACTAATAAGACTCATTGATATACCTTGTGTAAGACTAGAAAAAGGTAATTGATATTTATAAAGGTATTCATGTGTTCTTAAACAAAAGGAGGTCTAAGATAAGATAAGGTACTCGATATTTATAAAGTATTAATGTTTGCTAGTTATAGATGTATTTGGTTTGTTTTTAAACTAAAGGAATAAATTTACTACCAAAACATTGAATTATACGTGCTATAAGATTTATAGGTACTTTTAAATACAAGTTAATCAAATTATATAAACCATTCAAATGTAGTTAATGTTCTTTAAATATAAGGGTGATATGTTATGCCTTATAATACAATACAATATGTACAATGCAAAGTGTGAAATTCTAAAAGGTTTATGAGTTTAGGCCAATAGTTCTAAGAATTTGACTTATAAGTCAATACCTAATATAGGCAATGTGAAATGTATTGACACTTTAAAGGATAATCTACCATCATAAATAAGGTTTGTGCATTTTATTTAAGCATGTTAGGACAAAAAAACTAGTTAACACTTTCTTTAGTAAATGGAAGATTTATTTTATGTTCTCTTTATGTTGACATTTAAATTTGTAAAAATAAATAAATAAAATTAGAGTGGTGTTTGAATGGTTGTTTCAGTTTACTCTAATCATGGTATGATCCTAGTCAAATTCCAAAGTTATTAATTTATATCTAATTGTTTTGGATATGGTTACATTGGTTCCTAGGCTAATTTTCACATGATTTTAGCCTCAAATAAGTTGTATATTTTGTACAATTTAGTGTTCTCAAAACACTCTCTTTATCAATTTAAATTAGTTTACAATCTTCTTTTTATTATAATTTGGTATTTTTGTACTATTTATTTGGGTAAAATATGTTTCAATTTGAATTGCATCCATTATTAGGTTTATTGGTGAATTGTTTATGTAAATCAATTTACCTATTTACACAAACTTCTTCAACAATTCAAATTTTCACATACTTGGGGAACTGGAATTGAGGACTATATTATGAATGTTTTCCCTTAAGGTGGCATATGTGTACTGAAATGAGGATTTTGGAAACGGTTTGTCACAAATATATGCTCATGAAACATTTAGTTGTATTAAACCAATAAATATTGTATGCCCAAGTGGTAAGCTCTCTATAATGGATATTTAAAGGAAACTGACTTCCAAAGTAATAGGAAATGCAAAACAATGAGTGAATGCAAAATGAAAATAAATGAGTTTTTAAAGAATTATCTAAATAAGGTAAAATAATAATGTATCAAAGGGATCATATGATATTTTGATAGTAAAGGCTGATATTTTTTCAAATAATGAAAAAATGAGTTGTATAAACACATCTTCCAATAAGGAAGGCAAAAGAGTGAGTATAAACTAGAGGAATTAGCTAATGAAGTCAATTATTATGAATAAAATCTAAGAAAATAATAAAATAGAGAACCAAGAGGAAGAAACTAAGGAGACACAATATCAAATAAATTGAAGAAAGGAAATACTAGCTTTGGGAAGGTTAATATATGTTAGAAATAGGCCTCATAACTAAATAAAACATATGGGAGTTAAAGAAAGAAGAGGTCATTTTGATGCCTCAATCATAAATGATAAAATAAAAATATAATGAAGAGAAGAAGGAAAAGTGATATGTGGTTTTGGAATCCCAATTTATACAAATGCAAGAAGGGAATGATAAGGAATCATAAACCATAGAAAATAGAGAAGAAAGAGTTGAGAAAACAAAAACAAAACCAATCAAATAGGAGGTAGAGAAAGAGATGAAATTATAAGAGTCAATGGTCAATGTAATCTCATTAACAAAAATTAGGCTGAAAGAACACCCCAAAAAAAGTGTTACTAAATACAGGCTAAAGTTAGAAAGAGGAAGAAAAATGAATACACATAAAAAGAACACATACACGTAAAAAAAGTATAAATACTCAAAAGAAACTAGAAGAAAGTGAAAGGGTACTACAATAGGGGTGAAACTCCCCTATACCAACCATGAAATCATAAGTTGGAATATCATGGGCATCAACATCCCTCATAAGAATCACCTAATAAGGAAGCTAAAAGAGGAGGAGAGAACTCTTGCTCATAGATTATGTTTTTTTAGAAAACTAAGATTGATGTGGAATAATTGATCGATGAAATAGTTTCACAAAAGAAAGAAAGTCATAGTTTGGCCATATTACAAAATCCTAAAAAGTTTAAAGGATTCAAGTTAGATTTTGTAAACAATTTTATAATATAATCTTCAAGTATTTTCTTTAAAACTTAATATTTTTATTATTAAATGTATATAGAAATGGAAAAAAGTATAAAGTTAAAAAGTAGATATTTGTTGAAGAGTTTAATGTAGTTCAAAATTGAAGAGAGAAGAAAGGGTGGAACAACCTTCCAAGGATAACAATGATGGGTTTTAAATATTTTTTCAATGAATGGAGTCTTTGGGTTGTGGAACTATTGACCAAATTTGAATTTTAGGTCAAATTGGAACCCCTATAAGTAAAAAATTGACTTTTAGGTGTTTTAGGGGTCTAATACATATGTCACAAGGTGTTTTATAGGTTAGTTAATGTCATTTAAAGTTATACCAGCCTTGGTGCTTACTCATTTTAGTCATTTTGAGGCAAAAAAGGGGTATTTAATGAGTTGTACAAATTTATTGGGAAGTGTGAAGGTACCAAAAGATTATTTCATGTCCCATGTGTCCTAATAGGTCTTAATCAACTAACATAATTAAAATGTGGTAGGTTATTTAGAAGAAAGGGTAGTTTTTTTAGGAAAAAATGTGAGTTTGGCACTTGTATGGCTCATGGGGAAGTGTGCCATGTGGGAGAAGATCATGGTATGTCTCTTCAGCTTCATAAAGCTCAAATACATATTTGAAGTTCTCTAAAAGTGTCATTTTTGTCTCAAAACTGTTCTAATCCTTTTCACCCTTCTTGGAAAGCAAAAGCAATCTTCAAGTTTGTACTTGGTACGACCAGCAAAGGCGGTTTTAGATAAAATGCCTTGGGGAGGTTAAATTAAATTTAGATACCTTAATTTTCATATAAATATTTTGAATAATCATGTCTTGTCTTCATGAACCATCCTCATGAACTTGACTCTACTTTTTAGCTTGTTATTTCATGTACCCTATAGGTTTTGCTCCATTTTTGTCAACTCCATACAAGCTAGTTGGTCATATCGGTTATAGATGATTTTATCTTTATCATCATATTCTATCCATGCTTGGTTTAAATTTTTATGATGTTTGGATGAGTCAAGTACCTCAAAGTTGTAAAAAGAAGCACCTTTCTGTGTTACAGGCAGCTTTTCCTCTATTTGTAGAATCTTCATGTTTTGATCATGATTCTAGGGTTATGATAGATTTTTTTTCATGTATTAAATGTTTTATTTGTCCCTTATCCTTCTAAAGATATTCTCCAAGGCAATCCTCATAGTTTACAACCTAATATGCCACACAAACAGGCATTAGATCATTGATTGCCCTGTAGTTTTTAGTTGTAAAGGGTTTGCACATTGGAATAGGTGTCTGGAGACCTACATCAAGAGTATCATAAATCCAAATACTCATTTGAGGTATTCATTTGGGCTTAGGCAGGCTTATGATACCAGTCATTAACATACCTTATTCAAATTTTGTCCACTATACTCCTACACAGTCAGGCAGCCATTGACACTCATCTACAGGTGCCCCATAGAGGTTGTCAAGTTTGAATGAAGTGTTTGAGATAATTAGGGTCATAGATAATGTAAAAAAACTATTTTAAATCCTTTTTATAGATCTAAAACCTATTAAATTCCAAAGATAATGCATATTGCTCATGTTCAACTCATTGCCTATGCATCAAAATACACACCTACAGGATTTATTGGCAGAGAACTGAGGGCTTTTGTGAAGGAATTTAAACAAGTTTTGGAGCTATATTGAATTCATAGTATGATAATTTGACCATGATAAACCATTTTTGAAGTTTCAATATGGAAATTGGTAATGTAAATCACTTGCAAAGATGTAATGATTGGGGACACTTTCCCTAAAAATGTAAAACAAAGGTCAAGGGGCTTTTATGAATAACATATGACATGGTTGAAATTATCTTTAAGGCATATAGACAAGTAAATATTATAGCCCCTATATATGAAAAGGACTATACAAAGTTTAATGCTAGAGGGTTAGTGAAATATGGTCATTTGGGGCCTCAAATTCGCTACTAAAACACTAATTTCTTTTGATATCATCTACAAGTTTGAGTCCTAAAGAGCCTTTTTTCCACCTAAGGTTATAATTATTCCTTGCCACCATAGTGGAATGTTCCTAGATGACTGAGAGGGAATAATTCTGACCTAAAATATCATCAAATGGTTTTAATTGGTGATTCTCTAAGGTTCAACATACACCTACAAGTGTTCCATTCCTTGAAATATCCACCTACAGTTGGTTTTAACTTTTGACCCAGTCATGAAGTGAGTTTCAAGCATGGACATTAATGTTAATTGATGGAAGGTGACTGATAAGGATCTCAAAGGATTTCAAAATATACTTTCCACATGTTTCAAAGATGAAGGTTGCCTACACACCCATTTACCCCATAAAGTCAACCATAGTTGACTGTGGTGGATAGTGAATAGGGCAATAGTAATACGTCCCATGGAAATAGCATGAGAGTAAGACAAATAAATGAAAAAATTATCAAATGATAATATGGAGCTATATAAGGTTGTATATGTTGTCTCATACCCAAATTAAGCAACCTGCACCTATAGGACCCTTTGACTTATAGACTGACTGTGACTATTCTTTGACAAATAGTGAGCATGTTTGAAGTTCAAAGTGATGGAGAAGAACTAGGGAAGTGAAAAACTGGGTTAAAATAGGTATAAAGTGATTCAAAAGGGCTTAAAGGAATTTTATAATCACATTCCTAAGCTAAACCATATAGATCAACCTATAGGTACACTCTAAAAAGCAAAAAACACAATCAAGAATAAGAAACTCAGTCTTATGAATTCAAGAGTATGAAGGGTGTTTCAGGTGTTAGAGTGTTATAATATTGATTGGAGAAACTCTAACATGGATATGATAATATACATAGTTATTTTATAGTGAACATAAGTGAAGAAGGGACTCTAAACATACAATTCACAGCCCATAGTATGAAACCCTGCATAGTCCTTTTGCTTAGAGGTCTATCTAGGAGTTTGAAGCTTTTGGAAGACCTTATCTTGGAATAAAAGATTTAATTTTGGTGTATAATGTCTATATAACTATAAAAATAACCTCCAACATTTATTTTTATTTATCAAATAGGGGAAGTTACCTCTATTTTGTCTCAGATAGAGGGCATTTCCATAGGTGCATAGGCCTGTAGGTTTTGAGGAATGGAGAGAAAGAGTAAACCATGAGTTGATTAAAACTTTTAGAAAGGTTTGGGAAGCTATATAATACTTATTCAAACATGATAAAAACCTCACATAAGGAGGGAATTAAATAGGTAGATCTAAAATGCTAAGGTTACAATCAGACCTAGTAGGCAGAATTAAAGCCTAGAATCCAAATGGTAAGCCATTTTTACTTTTATCTCTTATTTAACCCTCTAAATCATTTGGACATATTTTTATGGGAAGTAAAAGGTGTATGAGCCATTGGAATTCAAATAAGCTCAATAATATGATCTAAAACATAAAATTTGTAGGCAAAACTATTGAACAAGGTTTAGGCCAAGGCTAAATGGGGGGTCATTCACCATTAGAGCATGATATTTGCATTGAAACTCATTTGGACATGCTTTTAGGGTGAATTTAAAAGTGTTCAAGCTTTTAGAGTGCAAAAAAAACCAAAGGAAGCCATTTTTGGACCTTAAAACAACTCAGACATGTAGGAAAGGAGAAAATAAACTCGATAGGAGAGGTTTGATTACTTAAATATTTCAAAATGATTTGCATGGATGCCAAAGGAGTTTAGAGGTTTTAAAAAGGGCCCTAAAGACTCCAATATCATAACTTTATGAACAAACCTTAAGAATGAAAATAGGCCTAAAACCCTCCTAAACCTTTTCCACTAACCAATTTGGAGAAGTGGAGTTAGATAGATATTTTAATGGACAATATTTCACAAGATGATTATTGGACCTTATAGAGGACTCTCTCAGGCTCCTCCCCATGCTTTTTGGTTGTATGAACAGGGTACAAAACAAGGTATTTTTGACCATTTTGTGTTTTTTAGGTTCTATAATTATTTTAAGGATGAAATAAAGTTTGTAAGAAATATATATACTTTTTATAACTCCCTATGGCCATTTCATGCTTTGAAAGGACTCCTAAGTATGCAAACAAATAACTTCATCTCAACTAGTCAAAATTGGCATAGTGGACAAGCAAGTGAGAAGGGTAGAAAAATTAAAGTAAATGGATTTTTAAGGTATCCCTGATGATTATAATGCCATGAATGGTATTTAAACTTGTCATACACTCCCTCTCATATATTTTTATGGGAAACTAAAGTCAAATTTGAGGCCAAGTGTGCAGGATGCATGAAGGAGGAGTTTTTTGGACTACAGATGATGATAACTCCTTTAAATATGATTTCAAAGGACCAAGACTACAAAAAAATCATGGAGAGGTATGTTTGAGAGCCTTCCCCTCCAGTCCAATCATTAAAATTATTCCTAGTCGAGTATGAGGTGTTCAAGAAGCTCAAATCATGAAGGTAATTTTTCTGAGCCAGTTAAGAGGATTTTATGTCACTTTGCAAGAGTTTGATGACTTGGATGGACACTTGGGCTCCCTAAAATTGCATGGTTCATCCCATATCTTCCTTTCATGCATGATTAACTAATTTTCTTAGCTTGACAAGGGTCCTTGTGACCCTTGGGCTTCTCTTTTCTCTTCTCTCTCTCAAGTTCTATAAGAACTAGCCATTTTGGCTATTGTAACTTATGTTCTACCTAAGTATGGTGAAGCCTTACTAATTTTTATATAATTTATTCAATAAGACTATTTACTTTTACCTCTTAATTACTATTCTTAGTTTTTTTACTTGAATGTTAGATATTTCTTAGTGAAAATTATGGATTCCTTAGCATGTTATCTCATTTTTGCATCTTATTTACAGTTGGAAAGCTTCTTCTTACATGGAATGTGAAGTATTATAGGAAATTTCAATTATTTATTGAGTTAGTGTATTCATTAATTCTATTTAAGGCCTCTTGTTTAGTCTTCTTAGCTTTGCACATTCATCCATTATCTCATAATGTAACATTGATGTGAGAAGATGTAGATTGAAGGAGTGTATGTTTGGTTAGTCCTTTATTTTCATGTGTAACATGCTACTGGTTGGAATTCTTAATCTTATTTGGTGTATCACCTCCCTTATAATATTTTTCTTTCAATTATCTCTCTCTCCTTTCCCCCCCCCAAATTTTAGGTACAGTTGTGATCCAAAGTGGTACATCAAGAGAGTTATCCCTATCTAGAGATTCACCTCATCCTTAGTCTACCCACAAGTCTATAAGTGTTTCCATTATTCCACTTGGATGAGGAGAGTTTAGACATCTCCTCAAAGGGTGAAAATCCAAGTGACAACAGGAACCTAAAGAAAAAAAATTCAATTGAAGCAACAAAAGATCGATAAAATACATGAAACAATAAAAATGCATACACAAGATATAGAAATGTAATTGGAAGCAAAGAATAACATAGATTAATGTTGACATAAATATTTAACATGGAAAACCTCGTAGAGATAAAAAACCATGGGTTGATATATTCAATATATTTGAGAAACTTTCACCCAATACATAATCCTCTCTCTTATCACTTCTCCCTTGAATAATCATCATAAAATATTCGTAATGATATTTTCCACATGCAAATATTACAATTTCACAATGATTGATTATCACATAATAGTGGGTAATTTACCAAAGGGGCAAAACCTTCTTTATATTGGGGTATGGAGGTGGACCGTTGTAACCAATGGATCCAACCTCTCCCCAAGGAACCAAACAATGGTAATACAATAAATATGTTTTATTATTTTTATTTACACAAGTTTTTCAACATGTATTAATAAATAATAATAAAACATTATTATTTAATTAATCTAAGTATGCCAAAGATCCATAAAAGATGCCACTTGAGCATTAAATGTTTCAACACTCCCCCTTAATGTTAAGTTGATATACATACCATAGTTAACTTAATAAAAGAATTATACTCCATGAATCAACTATAAATATTTTAGGAGGCTTCTAATATTTTAAGGATTTAAAAACCTTCATCATGTCAATATCACCTTTTGAAATAAAATTAATTATAATATATAAACTACTTAAAGTAAGTTTAGGCTAACATGATCGTGAGACTACATCTCACAGTTTCTCATAAACAATAAACCAAGTATTTTTTGAGCCTTTTATAACAAAAGGACCTCCATTATAAAATATGTTTATAAAAATTGATAAAATTTTAAACTCAAAAAATATGAAGCTTACCAAAATCACATATAATGACTTATTACAATGATTTATAATGAGAAGTATAGAGAAAAATAAGGAAACATATGGCCATTAGGAAGCAACATTGTCATGCACATTCCCTCTCAATAGCAACTTTGAGAAGCCCAACATTTCATGAAACTAATAAAACTTGGTAACACCAAGTGGTTTTGTGAAGATATTTTTCACTTTTTCATCCATAAGACAAAACTGTAGATTAATATCACCATTGAGGACTTTCTCTCAGATAAAATGCATATGAATTTCACTATGCTTAGTTTATTGGTGTTGCACTAGATTTTTCACTAGAGCTATACAACTTTGATTATCATATAGAAGGGTGGTAGTATGAGAAACATCCAAATAAATTTATCATAAAAACCTCCACAACTACATGGTTTCTTTAGTATCTTTCATAGTGCTTCGATACTCTACTTTTATAAAATATATAGAGATAGTAGGTTACTTTTTGTTGCTCCAAGTGATAACACCTACACCAAAATTAAACACATACCTAGAAGTAGATTTATGATATATAGTATCATCAGCATGGTCAGCATCACAATATCCATATAAATTAGCATTATTAATGGAAGAATAAAATAAACCAAAAGTTATAGTTCTTTTGATATAACAAAATATACATTTTGCTAATTTATAATGATCCAAGTATGGATCTTGTATAAATCTAAAAACAACACCTACATCAAATGAAATATCTAGCCTAGTAATAATGAGATAAATCAAACTACCAACAAGTTATCTGCAAAGAATGGGGTTAGATTTATCACAAACAAATTTTAGATCAATCTTAATAGCAACTTCAATAGCAGTAGATGTAGGCTTATAATCAAGCATATTACACTTAACAAAAAGATTATGTGCATATTGATATTGTGATACAAAAATTAAATTTTTTATCCTGAAATATAATCATTTCTAAAAAATATTGAAGAATGTTTAGATCAGTCATTTCAAAAGTCTGACTTAGTTTACTTTTATATTTAAGAATTAAAATAATTAAATCACCAATAATAATAAAATCATTAATATATAATACAATTAAGATCATATGACTATTTTTAACTTTAACAAAGAGATCATTATCAGAATAACAGTTCTAAACACCTATTTATTTAAAATAATTAGTGATTTTAGAATATCAAGTTTGAGGATCTTATTTTAAACCATGCAAACATTTATTTAACTTACATACATAATGTTTTTTGTTAGAGTCAGTGAAACCTTTTAGCTGAGTCATATAGATTTATTCTTCTAAATCACCATTTAAGAAGACATTTTTTACATATGTTTAGTGCTTAATCTAACATTTTTGATCTACAAGAACAATAAGTAATCTAACAGTACTCATTTTAACTATAGAGATAAAAGTTTCAACATAGTCAATCTTAGGTTTTTGAGTAAAACTACAAGAGACTAATCTTGCTTTAAATTTGTCAATTTTACCAATTGAATTATATTTGATTTTATAAAGCCACCTATAATCAATAATATTCCTTTTATGTGGAAATGGGATAAGATCCAAAGTCTAATTTTTAATTAAGGCATTATACTTAGCTTGCATAGTAACTTTCAATCTATAATCTTGAATAGCATCCTCAAAAGATTGAGGTTCACATTCATACATAATCATTGAAGCATGATAAGAATGTTGAATCCTAGTTAACTTATTAAGATTATCAAGATTAGATGTTTGAATTAGGGATTCAACCTATTTAGGTCTTTTAGATTGAACATGAAATTCAAAAGTTTCTTCAAACTCTAACTTATCCAAAATTAGATCAGCTTCCTTTAGAGCATATATTTTTTCATAAAAAATAATTGGAGAGTTAGGTTCATCAAACGAAGAACATTGGGGAGGTTCTAAAAAGGGCTCACAAAAAGCTTTGTCAAGGATACGAACATTTTTATTCTAATTGATTTGTATTTTATATGGATCATACACTCTTAATCCTTTAGTTTTACCTCCATTAAATACAAATATACATAAATAGGAGGTAGAATCAAGTTTATTTATTTTTACTTTAAGAATAAAGATGGAAGCAAGACTACCAAAGATCTTAAGATGAGCCACATTGGGTTTCTTATTAGACCACATTTTTAAAGGAGTATAAATATGTAAAGCTTTAAAAAATATTCTATTTAAAATATGTACAATAGTATTCATGACTTTAGCCCATAAAAATAAAGAACATTTACAAAATGCAACATTATTCTATTCATTTCAATAATGGTGTGTTTTTTTCTCTTAGCATTATTATTTTGTTGTAGATGATATTTTATGATTATGTAGCACCTCAATCTTGTACACTTAGAAAACTCATGATCATGGTTGTTCCTCTTAGTTATACACATATCTTGCTTCTCCAAGCCTCACATCTACTCTGTCTTCTACCCCTTGTCCTATCTCTTAATCTGGCCAACCTTATATTGATGATATAGACATCCCATCTTACCCATAATGTTTAAAATGTATTTATCTTATACCTTTGTAAGTTATGAGTCTGTGCTTGCTTTCCTTCTCTCTAGACATTAACATCCAGGTCAAACAGTAGTGTTGACATTATTATCCTACCATGACATAATTGTCAAATGCCCTAAAAGTCATCCAATTTTCAAATAAAATATATTATAATGGTTTACCTAAGTGTTTAATGTGATTTATATTTTGATAGGATTGGTATAAATACAATATCAACCCTCATTCATTCCTCATGTAGAAAAGACCAAAAGAGCATTTAAAAAGCACTCAAGTTACAAAAAGCTTTCTTATTCTATCTTATTATGATATCAATCAAAGGAAAAACCTAACTACATGTCTGAAGTACTAAAGGAGTAATTATAAGGTCATATTTTCTAAGTTACAAGCTATGTCACTATTGTACTTGATTAACACATTTCATGATTTACACATAATCTAACACATAAGGGAGAACTACAAGAGTTTAAGTCCCTCTTCTAGAGCATTGGCTATGTAGGCAGTGCCTTTTGACAGTAGGGTCATCATGGGTTAGCTCAAAAATGTGTACCCACTAACCCATTTTTTCTCAAGGTCATATTGAAGATGCAAAGTTAGAGTTTTACCATTTCACCAAGAGTGATAGTACATGACCCATATTTGAATACATCAAAGTGAAGGTGAAGCCAAACTAGAAGCATACAGGTGATCACACCTTATTTTAGTGAGTATTTTGTATAGGACATTAGCATCGAGATCAAACACTAGCATCGACATTATTGCTCTAACATGATGTAAGTTTCTAAAGAGTCAAAGGCACCCAATCCAGAATCTGACAATTAATCCAAAGTCTACTTCTTACCTACTTCCTATCTATACCAAATCTAACATTGTATTTCTATCATAAATATCTAAGTACTTTATTTTATATCATTTATATATCTAGCATTGTTTTACTTTTCATGAATAACTTTTTTCAACTTTATAAATTCAACACATGGTACATATGAGTTTAGCACATTAATTAACCTACTATATATCTAATATTCACCCTTGTACCCTATCATTTTTATATTCTTATTCCTAAACGTTAAAGAAGATCCATATCTAAATTAGGGTTAAACATTTGGTGAACTCAAGCTTTAAACATCAAACCCTAGGCCACTTAGGGTTTTATAAAAAAATTGTTGTTGTATTGTATTTAAAATTTTAAAACTTGTTCATTTGTGAAGTAATGGAAAATTTTGGTATAAAAAATTGATTCCAAATAAAATATGAATAAGCATTGATTACTCATCTTAACAAAAATAAGGGCTTAATAGATGAATTTATATATCTTACAAGAGATGAAATAAGCAAATAGGATCAAGAAAATTTTGCCTCACCTAGTAATGGTGAATCCGTAGAAGGTATTATAACTCAACCTACACTATAAATAAATGAATCTAATGGGGGCATGGATTATGTGTTCCAACATTTTTTCCCTAAAACTACTATTGATACATTTATTAGGAACTTACCTATTATTTTAATATAAACACCAATTTTAGTACCTATTACTATTCAAAACATGTTTCTATCCCTTATGGTGACTACTCAAATTGCTAATCAAAATCCCACTAGGGTTATAGTTCAATCACTCCTTCAAGTTATAAAAACCTTACAAAATAAGGTTACAAACATTGAACAAAAGACTTTAAAGTCTTTACATGTCATAGATTCATAAGATGTGTTACATAACCTTCTTACACTTGAGATCTCTTTTCACCCTTTGCCAACTAGATTTGCTACACATAAGTTCACATTTTATGATGGTAAGGGTGATCCTAAATAACATATTCAAACCTTTAATGAAGCATGTCTTGATTGTACTTCAAATGATAAACTTTTGACCAAACTGTTTCCAGGGAGCCTCAAGGACTATGCTTTGAGGTGGTTTTATGACTTACCTCTCCAATTATTAAAATCATTCAAACCTCTTGAAGATTAGTTTTTGACACAGTTTTATATTAATTTTATTGAAAAGGTTTCCTATGCTCAAATCACAAAGATCAAATAAGAAATTAAAGAACCAATCAATGAATATATCTTGAGATATAAGATTACACTAGCCAAAATGACCAATCCTATGGTAGACAAAGAGTTACAAGACATATTCAAGAAAAGTTTACTTATTCCTTTACATGAATCCATTATTTTTAAAAACTTTCAATCTTTCGATGACTTATGTCATGTTGTACATGAGAATGCAATGAAGCTTATGTCACTGAATAAGCTCAAGTATGTCGCAAACACACCAACTACATCTACATCTAGTACAAAATTTATAATTAAACCAAGTTATAAGGTAAACCCTCTTAAACCTAAAAAATAAATAACCACCATGGTTAACATAGTTGAAAAATAACCTAATTGTCTTATCCTATCTAATCCATCAAGAAGCAGTTTATATGTTTACCTAAGCCTCTTACTTCATTACTCCCATAGTTGCTAGAGTGTTATCTTATCTCTCCCTCCTCCTATAGAGGTTGATGTAAATAGACCTCTACCTAAAGGATATGATGCAAATATTTATTATGACTATCACCAAGGCCCAAGGCATTCTATGAATAAATGTTTTACCTTGAAGCATAAGATCCAAGACCTCATCGATGATTACTAGATTACATTTGATGATACTCCAAAGGAATTAGTTTCACAACTTGGTGATCACCATAAACAATTAATTTTTAACAATCCTTTGCAAGGCCATTCTAAGAAGGAACCCAAATTTTAAATGGCATATAGTGCACATCCTCCATCATATTATATACACCCATCAGATAGGATCACTGATACTTACATGAGACATATACCTCCTATGGTTTAGAAAGCCATCATTTCCTTTGATGACTGTGAAATTAAGGATGATGACTCTGATCTTCATTCAAGCATACCTTGATAAACACCCCATACATGGTGTTTTTATTGATAATGGTTTAAGTAAAAAAAAAATCACCATGACATTACTTATGCATTTGGGTTATACTCATCACAATTTACACCCCTTTACTATATCAATTAGAGCATTTGACATGACCTCCCATAAGGTTCTTGGTGAGATTGATTTACCTTTATAGGTTGATTCCACACATGTGGTTCCTAATTTTTCAATTATACTTTAAACAAGTCTATTTCACACATTTTTGGGATGACCTTGGATACACACTCTTTGATCAGTACCTTTTATAGTACATGGGTGTGTTAAGTGCATTCATCTTAATTGGGTAATCATAGTTTCCAGTATTCCATTAAAATGTCTTCTTGAATAATAGAAATTCATACCTAGGTAGTTAATTATTAATGTTCTTAAGGCTAATCCAATGCAAAATGACAAGCAATGAGCAATCCCTTTAATAGGAATCTGGTAGTTGAGAGACTTTTCATAAAATACAAACAGTGGGTTCCACAAAATCCTCATCTTCTATATACCATATTCAAATATTCAAAAAACTTAAACATGTTCTTACTATATTTTTATTTCAAAGAAACCATAAATTACATAAATATGGGTTATAAGAACCCCTATTCCTTCCATTGGTACTTCACAACCCATAAATTCCCATTATACATAGTCGAGCATCACAAATAGTATAGTGACATATATTGTACCTATACATTCTCCTTAGAAGTACCACCAATTTCTTGCATCAAGTTTTGAGTGGGGAGATACCTATGTTCATATTTTAAATGAGGTCATGGGATGATCTTGTCTCTTCCAAAAAATTAAAATTAAAAATTAAAAAAAAATCAAAAATCAAAAAACACTTTCGGCACCTACATGTTCTATTGGCTGCTTGGGATTTATATGTTAGTTCTATGTTGAGGACTGGCATATCATTTACTCCTACATACACATACACCAGTATACACATATACATGATTCACTTATGGGTTTTGGGTCTTCCCTTCACTTACATCATTAGGATGTTGGGAGCATCCATCTTTTATCATCTTGATACACACAAGTTATATGATTCAACGATCACTCTATAATATCATGTTTGAGCTCACATATGTACTTACACATGTCTATTATCCATATTTATACATTACATAGGGACTTGATATGTTATATACTTGACATTGTTTTTTAACACATTCAATCCATGGGTCACTATGACATCTTTATGTCGGTTGCTTATGCTTTTCCATTACATGCTTCTTTGAGTGTTTTATTTTGATATTGTCTTACTTTTTTGAGCACTTGAATATTTTTCATTGTATGTGGCCCCTATGCCTATGATTGACTTCTTGGGCATTTGAATATGGCATTGCATTCTTGAACATTTGAATATGTCATTCCTTGCTTTTGTGGACATTTGACTAAGTCATGTCCATTCAATTTCACAGAATTTGAACATGCCCCTTATTTGCATTCTCCTTAGACCATTGCCTTTTGACTTGATTTTAAGTGCTCTTGTGTATGTGCTTATTTTCTTATTGAGATTATATTATTATTATTTAAATGTTTTCATTATCTTTATCATGCATTTTAGGCTTACATGTGATCACATTGGTTCTATGTGCTTCAATGATACATCTACCTAGACATATTTCCTTCTATATGCTACATGGTTGCATTCATAGATTTACAATTGTCTTACCTTTTTGAGGTGAGATAACTACCAGGTATTATCTTTCCTTCACCTCAAAGGGGGGCATATTGTGGGGGCATGTCATAGTGACATGGTTTCCACACTTTTCATAGTTTCCAGATTATAATGGGGGCATGTTTTGGAATCATGTTTCCATACTCAGTTTTGAACATCTAGAGTTTACAATGGAGGCATGTTTTGAAAATATTTCCTCCACATTGGCACTTATATTAGTTTTTTGAATTGGATAAAGCACATAGTTATATGATTATGATACATATTTGTGGTAGAATTATATACATGGTACCATTGTTACACATAATTTCAGCATGAGACAAATCTAAGGTGCATGTGTTATGCAACATGTACCTAATATTGAAAAATCCAAATCAAATTCAAATTCTAAAACTATTGCATGTATCGATACCTAGCAAACTTTTACAGACTTTAGCAATTGAACCTACTGTAGTAGGTAGTTCACCTATTGGTATGGTTAGGGTGAATATATCACTTAATCTTTCTAAGTTTTTAGTTTTAATTTGATCATCCAAAGTCACTAAGTTACAAGTATCATTGGATTGTACGATTAAGTTAATCTCAACTGTCAGGTGGCAATTTATTTTTGCTCTAAAGTTATGGGTATGTACCTTCCAATATATATATATATCTTTGGATATATGAACTTTAAAATAATTATCTGTATTTATCTTAATTTTAGTTTTAGAATCTTACAATGATACACATTTTTCAAAAATAAATTGCCAATAGGCAAGGCAATTGCATTGACACATAGGTGTACTCCTAAATCTTGCTCTTTAGATTTCAATCTACTTCAAGTACTTTTTATCTAGATTATATGCACTAATTATACGTTGTAACAAGATTTTAGTTGCAAGTTAGTCACTAACAAAGCACTCAAATCTAGCTCCAACAATGCACTTAAATTTAACTCAAGTAAAGACAAGGTGTGTATACATACCCAAGTACTTATTCCTTTCATTTAAATTAGTAATTTTATTATTAGACTAAATGGGAGGTAAATATAGATGATATTTTGTGATTATATAGCACCTTGATCTTATACGCATGAAAAACTCATGACTTTGGCTCTTCTTCTTAGTTCTACACATGACTTGCTTCTGCAAGCCTCATATTTGCTCTATCTTATGCCCCTTGTCCTATCTTTTAGTCCAACTAGCCTTATATTGATGACATAGACATCTCATGTTGCCAAGAATGCTTAAAATGTACTTATCTTACACTTATGAAAGTTTTGACCCTGTGCCTGCTCTCCTTCTCCTTGGACACTAATATCCAGGTCAGACAGTAGTGTTGACATTATTATCATGGCTTGACATAAGTATCTAATGCCCTAAAAGTCATCTAATTTGTAAATAAAATGTATTCTAATAGTTAGCCTAAGTGCTATAATGTGAGTTATCTCCCAATAGGATTGATATAAATACAATATCAACCCTCATTCATTCCTCATCTAGAAAAGATCAAAAAACACTCAAGAAGCACTCAAGTTACCAAAAGCCTTCTTATTCTACCCTATTTTGATATTAGTCAAAATAATAAGCCAACTCCAAGTCTAAAGTACTAAATAAAAAGTCATAAGGTCATATTTTCTAATTTAAAAACTAGGTCACTATTGTACTTACTTTACACATTACATGATTCACACACAAGATAACACATAGGGGATAACTACATGAGTCTAAGGCCCTCTTCAAGAGCATTGGCTATGTAAGCAGTGTCATTTGATAGCAGGGTAGTTGTGAGTCAACTCAACACCATGTTCCCACTAACCCATTTTCTTCAAGGTCACATTGAAGATGCAAAGCTAAGGTTTTTCTATTTCATTGGGAGCAATAATTCATGACCCACAACTAAATGCACTGAAATGAAGATGAAGCCAAACCCAAAAGCATCCAACTAATTGCATCCTATTTTAATGAGTATTTTATATAGGACACTAGTGTTGAGATCATACACTAACATCTATGTTACTATCTTAACCTGACATAAGTGTCTAAAGAGTGAGAGGTACTAGATTTAGAATCTGATAATTAATATAGAGTTTACTTCTTACCTATTTCTTGTTTGTACTAGATATAACACTATATTAATATTAGAAATAGCTAGGTACTCTCTTTTATATTATTTATATATCTAGCATAGATGTACTTTCCATTGATAACCTATCTCAGTTTTATAAATTTAGCATATGATATGTTTGAGTTTAACATATTAATTGGTATATTGTAGATCTGATATTCACCCTTATACCCTATCATTTATATATTCTTAACTATAACCACTAAATAAGATCCATTTCTATATTAGGGTTAAACGATTGTGGAGAATAGGGAGTTGTTAACTCTCTTTGAATACCACACCTAATATAAAGAGAATTAAATTATTTACTATATATTCATCATCATTATCAAATTTTAATCTCTTAACATAAAAATTAAAATCATTTTCAACAATTTTAAATTCTCTTAATTTAGATAATACTTCAAAAAAATTCTTTATAAAATATGATCAAATCATTCTACTATGATCATCTATAAAAGTAACAACATATAAATAACCATTAAGAGATACAACTTCAATGGGTCATGTGACATCACCATAAATAAGTTCTAAAGGATGTGAGGAATTTACATCATAATTCTTGTGAAAAAGATTAGTATATTGCTTACAATATAAGAATCCTTCACAAAATTCATGATGAGAAGAGATAGAAGGAAAACCAACATTAATATCATGAAAAGACATGTCATATAGACTTATAAAATTAATATATATTAATCTTTAATGCCATAATTGAGATTCATTCCTACTTTGTGATGAAAGACAATATGTAGATGAAGCAGAAAATATGTATAAACCATTCTATTGAATACCTTCAATAATTAGGTAACCATAATGATTTCTAATATACCATTTATCCTTAATAAAATTTATAATGAAATTATCATTCATAAGTTGAGAACATGATAACATATTTTTCTTAAGTTTAAAAATATAGAAAACATCTTTTATAACAACATTTGAAAATTTTATTTTTCCTTGCTTAGTAGCTTCTAAAAATGAATTTAACTTCTAAAAATGAATTATCTCCTAAATAAATCTTTCAGATATATATATAATGTTAAATAAAATTTTATATAAGTCATATGATGTGATGCACCACTATCTAAAATCCATTCATTTTTATTATAGGCAAACAAAGTAACATATAAAGCAATAAAATTAGAATCTTGTTCTTGATTATTGTTCTGATTATGGTTTTGATTATTTTGAATAGATTTCTTCCCTTTGTTATTTTTAGAGGTCTTATTATTAGCTATATATTTTTTTTATAACAATCTTTTCTTTTATGACCAAATTTATCACATAAATTACGTTTCTTATTAAACTTAACTTTATGATTCTTATTACCAGATTTCTCGTTCCCATTTTTAACATTGGTAAAATTAAGGTTAGATTTATGTATTCTATTATTTTTAGAATTATGAATTAGTATGAGAATTATTTGAGTGGCATTCTCTTCAGAATAAAAAATAGACATCACTTGCTCTTTTTAAATAAAAAGAGCTGGATGAGTAGTGATGTTAGGGATATCGTACTTTGTTTAGTATTTTAAATTAAGAATTGAAATAAAATTATAAAATATTTCATGAATATTTAACTAAATAATAAAATATAACTGATTTTGAATTAAATTACAATTATATCCATCTAATTGAGATTTGATGTTCTTAGTTTTTTATAAAAAATTAATAACTTTTTCATCACATTTCATAGGTTTAGTTAGAAATCCAATAATCAATTTGATAATATTAGAGAGATGAGTGCCCTTGTGCATATATTTAAAGAGATTATAGGCATCATTGGGAGACTCCTAATTATTGATATGAATTAATAATTCATCCTTAAAACTCTATAAAATAATTGGCATGTCTTACGATTTTTGTTGAAATATATTTGTAAGCTCAGATGTAACATGTCATACTCATGGGGGTTTTTTCATCCTAAATATAATATTCTAAAATTTTCAAGCCATAAACTCATCTTTAGTGCAAATTTTTAAAATATTATAGTTAGACTCATTTAACAATTGAAATTTATCAAGCACAAAATTAGGAGAAGCCATAACTTCCCTTTAAAGTGGACACTATGACACTACAAAACCTTTAAAAGTGTTCTTTTAATGTGAAGTTAATATGTATTTTATAATAAAAATAAATATTCTAGTATTTAAACAATAATATCCTCTTATTTTATAGCACAACTCAAAAATATAAAGAAAAGTAACAAAAATAAAAATCGCAAGTGTCATAAGACAACTTTTGTTACAAAACCCTCCAGTTGCACTTAGAATAATGTAGTAAAATTTTTTTTAACTATTTACTTAACATTCATTTACTCAAATCACATTTATACTAAAACTTATCCAATCAAAAACTTATAATTATAACACTTTCATATTCAAATACTGAATACATATTTATCTTAAATAATTCTAAGAAAAGTAAATATATTAGGACACAGCTACAGCCGGTCCACTAATACAGTATCTATTATTCAAACATAAAACAATTACATTTTTATTAAGCAATCAGCGTTAATATATTAAATAGATACCAAGCTCTCTGGAACTTGAATCAACCCAACTTGTGTATCTCCGAATCTCAAGTGGTCTCTAGATAAGTACCACTACGGTGGGGAGGGAGAGTATCATCAGAGTGTTTTTTCACACCAACCATAGACTAAAAATATCTTATATAATCTATCAAAAAATGGCCCTCCTTTCATGGATAGGTAGATAGAATGATGTAAAAATCTAAATAATAAGCTAGTACCCATGTGTGTATGATGTTATAAAATCAAAAATGCAGTGTATCATAGAAAACTCATTTTATTCTAAGAAAAGTAAATATATTAGGACACAGCTACAGCCGGTCCACTAATACAGTATCTATTATTCAAATATAAAACAATTACATTTTCATTAAGCAATCAGCCTTAATATATTAAATAGATACCAAGCTCTCTGGAACTTGAATCAACCCAACTTGTGTATCTCCGAATCTCAAGTGTAGTCTCTAGATAAGTACCACTACGGTGGGGAGGGAGAGTATCATCAGAGTGTTTTTTCACACCAACCATAGACTAAAAATATCTTATATAATCTATCAAAAAATGGCCCTCCTTTCATGGATAGGTAGATAGAATGATGTAAAAATCTAAATAATAAGCTAGTACCCATGTGTGTATGATGTTATAAAATCAAAAATGCAGTGTATCATAGAAAACTCATTTTATTGTAAGGTATTGCACTGACATGTAAATCATACATATCAAATGAAAATATCTCATTATACATTATTTAACCACAAGATTCATACTAATTATATCCTCCTAAAAATCATATCACATACTAAACATAGAATTAAGCAAATTATATATTTAATTCCACCAAACATATGAATGAACCATACATTATTATTTAACTCTTATAATAAATAAAGACTATTGTTTATACCACTTAGGTAGAATACATAGTTAGCTAAAAAAATTAACTTCACAATAAGTTTCATACAAACTACACCCCATGATAACCCATATTATCATAATCTAGTATTCTAAGGTAAAACTACTAGTTTTTTCACAATCAATCATACAAAGTAGTCATAAATACTTGGAATCAAAAGTTTTTATTCAAGCAAGTGCATATAAAAAATCAAGTCATACAACACATAAATATCTAACCTAACATTTGTTTACACTCTCAAGATTGTATACATAAATGATGTCCTATTAATTGTTATAAAACAATGTTTCATCAATAATCAACACATACATTTATTTAATCAATGTAGGTGAGAGTCTAGACAGATAGCTACAGTATGTATTATTCGAGCATATATATTTAATCTAAAATATTCTATGATTTTCCATACTATCATCTCTCATTGTGCAATAACACTATATTCAAACATGAATAATTATTCAATCAATCTTATATTATAAGTATTAAACAAGCTAGTACAAGATTATACCTCCTGGATATACATTATTAAATTACATACTTTTATTCAAAGAAACATAACTTAAGGATGCACATCATGATACACTAATTAAATACAATCAAATGTCTAAACACTTGAATGTAGCAATATTCACATAATATCAACCGCACTTATGTTTTAATCACTAAAAATTATCATAATATCAGATAATTGTAAATCAAGTTATTTAATCATCTGAATACCCAAGCCCATGTATAGATATATTTCTATATGAACACCTTTAATATTTTAGTTAATTCAAAATTACTTATCAAATACTTAAAATAGATTTTAAAGCTCCACAGTCATTCAAATTTTGACCAATGACTTTCATCCACTATTATTGTCATAATACACTCTCATAGATATTTTTGCATGACTCAAAATGTATACCATCCAAACAGATTATCCAATTAAATATTATCAAATATTTATATATTAACCAATATCGTACCAAAAATCCTAATATAATTGGCTAATACAGACCATGTATTGGTTATATTAATAACACAAGTTATATTATGCTCCAATGTATACTTAATGATTAGTATTTTTCTTATTTCTTAAATTTACAAGTTTTATAATTTTATTTTCTCATATTGCATCAATATGGTGGTTTTTAATATTTTGATAAATTATTTATAATATAAAATAACCAACAACCATACTGATCCCAAGATAATCATGTTTATTTTTTTCAAAGCAACTTAGGTTCACAATGCCACTTGGACTAGCTGTGTATATCGCTCAAACCACAATATGGAAAAAAAAGAGGAAAAATAAAGTTCCACCAAACATTCAATCTTACATAAAAGAGAAATCATAATTTATTTTATTTAAATGACTCAACTATTCTATCTTTTAAACTTGGTGTTTTTCTTTTATATACTCAACGTCTCAAATAGTGACCTATGTTTTTAATAAAAGACTTCATTTTTTAAATAATGACTTCAGATTTTCAATAAATAAATAGAATGATTTCATTCAAACATATTCATAGTGAATTATAACAAAAAATGGCTCGGCATTACAAATAAATATCTGGTACTTTAATTGTATGTTCAATGCTTATTATATTGTCTCAGCATTACAATTTAGGGCTAGGTGTTTCAAATAAGATACTTGGCTTTCCAATTAAAACTCGGTACTTTATGTTACACACTCAATGTTTTATACTATAAAACTCAGCTATTTAATTAAATGACAAGGTGTTTTAATTCTTTATTTTAGTGTTTCAATGTAATGCATGGCATTTCAATTCTTTATTTCAAAATTTCAATGTAATGCATGGGATTTCAATTTAACATTGTTTCTTTTGATATGGTGTTCATTTTGTTGGGAGGAATTGATAATGGAGACAAACCAATAGTTATCTTAATTAATATTATTTGTGATATGCAACTCATTCATGTTTTGTACTTCTACAGCATCAGTAATTCTAATACAGTATGCAGGTGTGGGGAAACATCATGATCCACTTCAGGGTATATATAATTTTTATTTGTTATGGTTAACACTACTATCGTTGTTGGTAACATTTAGAGTAGTGATACACCTAGTCATCACATCATCTCAATGGTTATATTGGTTGTATGGATTATGGTGTCCCTTGTTTCCATTACCATTTTGGTTACGAGTTTGTGTTTTGCTCACTTGAATCATGAAGGAGAATGGGGAATTAATTCCTAATAAAGATGAGTATGCAAAAGCATCTAGATATGATCTCTCAATAGGTTTAGTAGTGAAAGTATGTATCTGGGAGGTTACATGAAAATTATGTGACAAAATGTCAAAGGGCATTGACATTACATGGAATATTTTTTATTAATCACGCAGTCTATGAAAAAAATACATAACATAATGAAAGCGTAGTCCATATAATTATGAAAATGTAGTAGTCCATTCTGTAGGTGTTATTAATGATAAAATATAGTATTTCCCTTAAATATATATAAAAAGAAATGTTGGCCATATATTAGATGTTGCTAATACTAAAACACAATCACATTATGTTTCTCTCATCTTTAATTAAAGAGGATGATTTTCAAATAAACACACCTTGAACATAAGAAAATAATTTGCAGAACCGACCTTTATGGATTTGTAGATGAAGATGTCTTTTCTCTCTTTTCTTTATCTTCCATCTCTCTCTCTGTCTCCCTTATTTAATTTATTTTTCTCCTTTGTAGCATTGTTAATTTCTCTTTCACGTGTGTATATCTTTTTAATTTTTATCTTTCTCTCTTTATAAAACTCATTTCCCATCTTTATGTTGCGCCATTCACTTTGCATGCATTTTCTCTTCCAGTTTGCCATCCATGTGTAGAATTCTTTTATTTTATTTAATTTTTACTTTTATTAATTTAAGTTTCTTAATTAGTATTTAAATCCCTTAAATTTCAATAGAAAATATTATGCCACTTTTCTCAAGTTGTCTAAAATAATAGACTAAGTTGACTTAATATTAATAAAGATATCTAAATTTATCTTTCAATGCAATCTCATTCATGTTTTAAAATGATTAAATTTAGATCAACTTACATTTAAGTTAGTATCTTTAGGACTAGTTCAACTTCTTGAAAATAATTAAAATAAAAGTAGTTATTTATCCAATATATAAATAGGTTTCTAATAGTTTTCAAATAGTAAGATAACTGCATAATTGATTACCAATCATATGTAGCTATTAAATATTTATTTCTTGATTTATTCTCAAAACTTAAGATCATTAATTAAAATTAATCTAATGCATATAAAGAACTAGATCTACATACTAATATAATCTCATATAATATTTCTTTAATTACATACTAGCATTTAAAACATGTTATGCATTTAACATTTTTTAAATCTAATGTGTGTGTATAGGGTCACTAACAATTTATCTGTCATTATCTAATCATCTCATCTAACCCATCCTCTTCAATGATACTCTCCCTCATCAATCTCTGAGGGTAGGATCTATCGTGCATCCACCTCACAAAAATTAGGTAGTTCGTCTGAGTCATTATCTAATCAACCAATGATGTAAAACTAATAAATACATATCCATAATGTACAAAATAATTAAAATACAACTATCACATTATGTATACTAATCAATAATATCATTGTCTCATACCAGTATATTTCATAAAGGTTAAGTCAAAGCAATGATAATTAGATAATAACCATATTAATCTACAAATTTAAGGGTTATTAATTATAGAATGAAATCAGGATGTGACAAATTTTACACTAAAAAGATGTAAAAATATATATAATGAAGATTTAAATAAAAATGGACCACACCAATGTGTTTGAAATGCATAAAAACATAGAAATTCACTGGTCACATGATTATGATCGATAACGGATTGTCTAGGTGAAGTGTTGAAATAATTGAAAAAGGACAAGGGTTTTGAATGCAAGTTAAGGCACACAAGTCAAAAAGAATTTTATAACTAATTAATTTTAAAAATGTTATTTTTTAATATGTTTGACCAAAAACATGTTGGATGGCTTTGAACACTAGACCTCCCCTTTTGCAAGTTTTTAGCAAAAAATTACTACCAATTCTTTTACTCTAAAGCTTTGAAACAATACATGCAAGATTTTAGTTTTAAAATTTATTAATTGACTTTTATTTTTTCTTAAAAATAAAAATAATTATAAATATGTGTATGTAAAAACAAATTAATAAAATATTTCAAAGTTTTTACTGGTTTGGGTAAAATAGGGTAACTAAGAGGTGAGACCCTTTCAACATTACATGGAATTTTGGTGTTTTATTAAATAAGTATTAGATAAATTTTAAAAAAAAACTATATACTAACCTTTGAAGCTTATTATAGTAGGTGTGGTGTAGGGACACAATATGGGAGCTTCACATGCTATAAGAGGCTAATTCAGATTTTGTAAAGTTTTAAATCACCTTGTAATAGTCAAAATAAGAACATAGAATAACTAGACCTAAGTTTTAATAATAATAAACTAATCCTTTTTTGTTATTATTGTTGCAATGGCACCCCAGGTGAAGATTAAAAAATCCATAAATTTGAACCAGATGGTCTACAAGTTGTGTAGGGATGTTAGACAAGCCAAATAATGATTATTTATCTTTTAAACATTAGAACCAGTCATTAAAATAATAAATATGAATTATTGACTGAAATTCAGCCTAGGGAGGTCGTACAATATCATACAAACATGATTTTGGTTGATTTAATTTCTTGTTGGCTATGTTGGTGCTTGAAATAGGACTTAAATTACTTAGGTTTGCTTCTAGAATGCTTTTAGACAAGATGAATGTATAAAACAATTTTTGAATGGAGAATGAAGTTTTAGAATCCTCTCAAGGCTGTGCAATTAAGTTTTAGGAGGAAATAAGCTTTGTTTGGATGTCTCCACTCCATAGAAAACAATTCAAATTCCACTTCAATCAAACTTTGATACCATGATAAAATACATGAAGCAATACAAAATCATACACATGATTTAAAAATGTAATTGGAAGCAAAGAATAAAACAGATTAATGTTGACATGGAGACTTAACATGAAAAACCTCAAAGAGGTAAAAAATCACAGGGTGATATATTCAATATATTTGAGAAACTTTCACCCATTACACAATCCTTTATCTTCTCCCTTCTCCTCTGAATAATCTTCACAGAACCTTCATAATGATATTTTCCACATGCAAATATTATAATGTCACAATAATCAATTATCACACAATGGTGAGTAATTTACCAAAGGGATTAAACCCTTTTTATATTCGGGTGTGGAGGTGGACCTTTGTATCCTATAGGTCCAACCTCTCCCCAAGGAACCAAACAATGGTAATAAAATAGATATATTTTATTATTCTTATTTACACAAGGTTATCAACCCGTATTAATAAATTATTGTTTAATTAACCTAAGTATGATAAGGGTCCATAAAATTCACCACTTAAGCATTAAATGTTCCAACAAAGACAAGGGAACCAATTCATAAAAGCAAGGTTAGATAGGTTCCTTATAAGTTTGAAATAGTAGGTATGGAGCAAGAAGATGGATGTAAATATTCTCATTAAATTAGGGTTACATCATTGAAAAATATCTATAGGCATCCCTTTTAAGTTTGAGATTATGTTGACCTAATACACATAATTTAAATATAGACAAAAAAAAATGACATACACTAGAGAATGAAAAAAAACATATGGAAATCTCTTTACAAAGTACAAAGAATTGAATAAAGTAATGGAAGTATTTGGGAAAGACATAAGTGAGGAAGTGATGCACGAGGCCATTATCAAATTCTTGCACCATGTTCCATTAATTCTTAGATTAATTAATGTAGGGATTAAATCTTTATTTGATAGGCTTAAATAGTAGTTTGAGATTATGTTGACCTAATACACATAATTTAAAGATAGACAAAAATAATGATATAAGCTAGAGAATAGAAAAAACATATTGAAATCTCTTTACAAATAACAAAAAATTGAATAAATTAATGGAAGTATTTGGGAAAGACATAAGTGAGGAAGTGATGCATGAGGTTATTAGTAAATTCTTGCACCAAGTTCCATTAATTCTTAGATTAATTATTTTAGGGATTAAAACTTTATTTGCTAGGCTTAAATAACTCTATTTATATTTTAAAGCTAAAGCTATATTTAAATAGTGGGTTCACCCCACTTATTTAAATAAGAGTGTATTTTAAAAGGAGCCCAAGCATTTAAAGATAAAAGCTATATTAAAAGAAAACTACATGTACAATATTTAGTTAAAAAAAATATTTTTTATTTAAAATAAGAACATATAAGCTAATTAACTTTTATAAAAGCTATGTTTTAATGAAGTGAGCTAAATAAGAAGCTACGTGAAGTATAATTGTACACCCAAAACTATTTTGAATATTTAAAATAACAAAGGGGAAATTAAAGTCAAACTCAGAAGCAATGTACAAGCATGGGCATCATGGGAAATTTGGGAAAGATTTATTAAGGCACTCAAAATGAAAGGGAGTTTGGAAACATGGACAAAATCAAAACTTTCCAATTAATTCCTCGTTTACTACTAGTTGTAGGCAGTTGAATATTCAAATTCTTCTCCTTCCTCTCTTCTTTTATATATGTAATTTACTCATTTGAGCAAATGGTGGGTTTCCTAGAATTTCTCAATCCATTGAATTCTCAAATTTCAATCTAATCCTCTATTATTTTGTTGTGTAAAGAATATCTTGAGCCCTTATATTAAAATAATAATGCAACTGTGCATTTTTTTGTATATGATATAATATATTATAGCTCTTATTTCTCTGCCCTTTTGATCATTTCTTGTTATTGCAACTATGTGATTATATATGGGTTTTATCTTTCCCCTTGTAATTTATTTCTCCATAATGTCTTCACTTCCCTTATTCCATACTGATAAATATGTGTTTATATAGGTAGGAAATCAGCCATTTTCATTTTATTGCATCACCATTTTATTTTATGTATCTTTCTAAATATTTTCCCTTGCAAGATTTCCCTTTATACACAGGTTAAGTAGAATAATACGAGATTAGGAAATAGAACACATTGGATATGGAGGTTCATTACAAAGAGGAGTCCCACACTGAATAAATATGTCATTGTTGTGTTTGAAATGTGGGTTATAATAATTAAACCTTTCAATGCATTAATTAGAGGCATTGCAACATAAAAAGTTAAATACAAAAATGGAGGAGATCCAAAGGGCATTATGAATGGAATTTGTTTTTTGAAATGAAAATTCATAACTAAAATCATTGAAGGAGGCAGATAGAAACACAAATTTCTTCCATCTATCAATAGTAGTTAGAAGAAATAAAAATGTGATAACTAGGCTAGAGGAAAAAAAGATCTTAGAAGACATATATGAAATTAGAAAAGAAGCTGATAAATATTTTAGAACCCTAATAGTTAAAAAAAATGAGAGACACAAGGAACAAGATGAAATTTTAGAAAATATTTCAGCTATTATATCATAAACATAATAAATTATTAATGTAAGAATTACATTTGGAAGAGGTAAGAAAAACAGTCACATGTCTATGTGTAAAAGTTTCCCTACGTCTGAATGTCCATATACGATGGGATTCTTCCAAAATAATTAAAATATCATGGGCTCAAGGGTAATACGAGCAATATAATATTTTAGAAGGAAATAATAATTTTAAAAAAAAGAATAATACTTTACCAGCCTTGATCATGAAAAAGGAGGATATAAAATTATTTGAAGGCCTCAAATGAATTCTTTTATGTGATTTAATTTGTTAATTTATAGAAAAAATAATTATAAATATATTTCCAAAAAAATGTATTACATAAGAACAATAAAGAATAACAAGGTGTAGAAAAAAAGGGAAAAGAAAAATGCCCATATAAAAACTATTTTTGATGACCTACAGGTAAAACATCCTATTAAGCTATAGGAAAAGGATTTGAATTTCAGTGAGTTCAAATCTTTGGGAAAGAGGATATAAAAGTCTAAATTTTTAGATCTATTTTTGTAAAAGGATATTTAATTTTTCACTGAGCAAGATAATCTTATCAATTAGCTAAGGAAAGAGATTGAATAACAAAAAGTAAGGTATATCAAGAGAAAATATCTTTGATTGATGAAATGTATGGACTTGGTTCATAAGTTTTTATATGTTTCAGTCCACTTAGGGTGTATGTTTGATACTGAAAGAAAGATGGCAAAATTTTATGTTCAAAAGGGCTATTGCAAATAAAATTCTCAATTTGACCTCCCTAGTTATTTTTAAAGAGGTTTTTAGACATTATGTGGATGATAAAATTCTTATGTGTGAGGCATATCTACATAATTTTGTTTTTCCCATGTATTCCTCCTGGAATCTAAATTTGTTAGTGTAAGAAATTCATATTAAGGTTTTTATGTCCTACATTTGTAATGAAACATATGTGAGTTTGAAATAAATCATTATGAGTATCTAGAGTCTTACTATCCTCTATGGATAAGAGATAAGCATCTAAGGCCATTTGAAATTATAGAAGGGGTTATAAAGGTTATGAACTAGGATTATGTTAGGTATGTTGTTTTGTGGGTTAGAAGGGAGGTTTTGGAGTCCTTTGTGAATTTGGGTCCATCTTTTATCAAAAAAGTCTTTGATTGTTATTCAAATAGATGGATGCTTTTGACAACTATGTTAAAAATGAAACCTTGTTCTTTAGTTAATATTTTAAATGCCCTAGCAAGAATGTTTTTTTATTATCATATTGTTATCCACTCTTTTGAAGACTGGATTGGCCTCAAATTCCACTATATTCCACTCAATTGTTGATTGGAGGATTTTGTATCCTATAAACAAACAAGTTGAGATTGAAAAATGGAATGAGGTGGAATGTAAGAGATTTTTTCTTCTTCCTCAAAACTTGCCACATATTTCTTCTTTGGATTTCAGGATGGTTTGTGAAAAGGAGTTGTTTTGGTATATTTCACCTTAACAAACTTTACCTTTAAAAACTTGAGGATAAAGGCTTATAATTTGGAATGGTCGATATTTGTGAGATTTTATAAATCCCTCCTCTTATTTTATTGTTGGAGGGGTTATTTACCAGTGGTTGTAGAATAATTTAGATAAAAATTATGGACTTTTATTATTTGTATGGTCTTTTTATTAAGCATGAGATATATTGAGAAGGTGAGGGTGAATCAGTATATCATATATCTTATAAATCTTTTACTTAATCAAACTCCAATTAACAATACATTCAAGATATGTAATAAAATTGAAATAATATGCACCATACAAGAGAGAGAGAGAGAGAGACTAGCTTTTTACCTAGAAACCCAAAGTGAGAAAAACCATGAAGAACAATCTCAAGTATATTAAAGAGCACCAACTCAAATTACAAAGTTTGCAAGCACCAACTTGCAGGAGCACCAAACCTTTTGCTGAGCACCAACACAGAAACTATTTGTGAGCACCAACCCACAAGAGCACCAACCCCTAGCAAATATTTGTAAGCACCAACCCATAGAAGCATTAACCCCTCTTATGTATAAAACACAATTGTCTCTCAATGTTGCTTTCTCAACAAATGATAGAACTCTACAATATCTCTTTTTATTCTCTCCTCTTTTCTTATATAAAACAATTACAAACCATTCACTCACTTGCATATTACAAATGGATTCTCAAGCCTTTATTTATAGCTTTCTAAATGACCTTTGGCATTCATCATTTTTGACTCTTCACTCCTCATGAAAAATGGTGCCAAACTTGCATGACCGTTCTAATCCTTGTCTTTGAAAAGTCATATGGTGACCCTTCACAAGCAAATGCATCCTTTCCTCTTTTGTCTTTATCTTGGTGACCTTTTGAACTCCTTAGGGTGACTCTTCATGGAAAAATATGGCATAACCTCTTTTGTCTTCACTTGGTGACTCTTGGAATTCCTCAAGATGACTCTTCATGGGAAAATTTGTCCCATTCTTATTTTGTCTTTACCCCATGACTCTTTGACTTCTCCACGCGCCTTCTTTCGATTTTTATGCAACTAAAAATATATTCATTAATATTAAATAAATATCAACACTTTTTAGCCAAAATATGAACATTAAAAACACCTTTAGACAGTAAATGCTATGAGGCCTTTATCACCAATGCTAAACCTTTGACATCAATGACAATATTTCTAATAATCTCCCCCTTTGTCATTGATAGCAACCTCAAACTAAAACTACCACATCCCTGAAACCTGTACTACACATGCCAACCTGCATATATAGCCAAACTAAAAATCATACAGTAACTCCCCCTTATTGTAGCATCATATACCTATTCCATGTACCTGTTTCATGTACCAATTTTTGCACATGTTCTCTATACCTATTTCTACAACTGTTCTATGTACTTGTTCTTGTTATTGTACTTGTTTTTATTCTTCTCCCCTTTTGACATCAATTGCAAAGGGCCTATCTTGGAGCTAACACTAAGCTCCACCTCAATTGATGTTGATCCTCAATGTTAGGAAGTAAAATAAATTACTCCCAACATCTTTTGTAGATACTCGAATGTGTCTTTTGATCTTGCCTTCGTGAAAATATCTATAATCTATTTTGTAGTACTAATATATTCCATCTTAACCTGTCGATCTGCAACCTGCTCTCTCAAGAAGTGATATCTGATAGGAATATGTTTTGTTCTTGAATGCATCACTATATTTTTAGAAATATTAATAGCACTTGTGTTGTCACAAAAAATAGAAATAGGTTCATCATATTTTACCTTAATATCTTCCAAAGTTTGCTTCATCCAAAGCACTTGAGTATAATAAATATTGGTGCAATATATTTTGTTTCAGCTATAGAAAGTGATACTAAATTCTATTTTTTTCTTAGCCATGATACTAAGTTATCATCAAAGAATAAAGCTCCTCCGCTTCTACTCTTTCTATCATCCAAGCAACTTGCCTAATCTAAATTTGTATAAGCAACCAAAGTGAAATCTCTACCTTTGGGATACCACAATCCACAATCCAATGTCCCATTGACATATTTGAATATTCTCTTCACTAACTAAATATGACTCTCGTTCGGGGCTACCTGATATCTCGCAACCATGCCTACTGCATAAATTATGCATGGCCTTGATGATATCAAATATAAAAGACTACCAATCATAGATCTATACAAATATTAATCTGTAATAGGTGAATCTCCATCCTTACTCACCTTGTTTTCTGTACTCATTAAGGTGCCAACTGGTGCACAATATTCAAAAAAAATTCAAAATTTCCTTGGCATACTTACTTTGAGATATAAAAAATCCTTTATCTAACTAAAATATTTGTAACCTTAAGAAAAATAACAATTCTCCAAACATAGACATCTCAAAATCTTTTTGCATATTATTAAAAAATTCTTTTATCATCTTTTCAACGTTTCCTCCAAAAATTTTGACATCAACATATACCACAATAATCATTTGATTCTCACCTTTTGTTTTGATGTAGAGATTATTGTCAGGAAAATCTCTCTTGAAACTTTGATCTTACAGGTATTTATCAAGTCCTACATACCAAGCTTTAAGATCTTGTTTCAATCCATACAATCCTTTCTTCAATCTGCATACATGACTACTATCATTTGAGAGAATAAATCTCTCAGGCTACTCAATGTAGACCTCCTCTTTTAGATTCCCATTCAGGAAGGTAGACTTGACATCTATCTTAAATATTTTGAAATTTTTAAACATTGCATATGTAAGAAACATTCTAATCACCTCCAGCCTTGCCATTGATGCAAAATTTTTTTCAAAATCTAATCCCTCAATCTGAGCATATCTTTTACATACTAACCTTGCTTTATTCCTGGTAACTTCACCATTTTCATTCAACTTATTTCTGTATACCCATTTTGTTCCTATCACATTATGATATTTTAGTCTAGGCACTAATTCACAAGTATCATTATTTTTTATCTGATTTAATTCTTTATCTATTGCCTTAACCCAATGCTCATCATGTTTAGCTTTTGAAAAAAAATTAGGCTAAATTTTGGATAACAAAGAGAAATTAACTTGCTCAAATTCACTTACCATCATTCTTCTGGTGCGAACTCCTTCATTTATATTCCCAATGATGTCACTTTCATTATGATTTCACTGGACATATTTGGATGGGATTTTTCTATCCTTTTTCTCCTTCATCTCATCTTCATATGATTCTTCAAAATCTTCTTCTTCAATGATTTCTAGAGTGTCTACTGGATCACTGTCTCTTTGTGCTACATCTTCATCTATCCTGACACTTGCACTTTCAACAATCTTCTTGTTTCTTTTGTTATAACATTTATAAGCTTTACTTTTAGAAGAATATCCAAGAAATATACCTTCATCTGCTCTAGATTCAAACTTACCAAGTTTTTCATCGATTCTCTTTATGAAGCATTTGCTATCAAAAAATTTAAAATAATCAACTGTAACTAGTTTGTCTTTCCATAGCTCATAGGGAGTCTTGTCACTGTTGACTCTCAACAATGCCCTATTTTAGATATGCACTATTGTACCTACTACCTCTCTCCAATATTTATCTAGTATCTTAGATTCATTTAGCATTGTCCTCACCATTTCTTGAATTATTTTATTTTTCAGCTCAACTACTCCATTTTGTTATGGAGTTCTAGCTATTGAATAATGTCTCTTTATCCCATGGTCTTCACAATACTCAATAAACTAATCTAATATGAACTCTCCTTCTTAATCTAATCTCAGACAATTTTTAAGCTAGTTTCATTCTCAACCAAAGCTTTGAATGCTTTGAAATGTCTGAAAGTTTCTAATTTTTTCTTCAAAAACATCACCCAAGTCATATATGTAAAATCATCAATAAGCAACATAAAATATTTATTACCTTGATTACTTTGAGTTATCATAGGTCTACATTGATTAGTGTGAACAAGTTCTAACATCTAAGTAGTTGAGTATTCTTTTGTCTTGAACCATCTTCTGGCCTACTTCCCATGCTGACAAGGTAAATAAAGTGTATTAGAGGGATTTGTAATCTTTGGAAGATCTCTAACTACTTAATTTTTACTAATGTTGACAATATTTTTAAAATTTATGTGTCCCATTCTCCTATACCATAGCCAACATTCCTCAACTTGACTTAAACAACATTTTTGACCTTTGATATCAGATAACATATACAAATTATTCCCTGTCCTTTGAGCATCTGCAATCAACACATCTAAATATTTTCTCTGAATTTCAAAGCCTTTTACATAAAACCTTATTGTGTGTCCCTGATCACACATTTGACTTACACTCAAAATATTATGCTTAAGACAATCTACACACAAAACATTTTCAATCTTAGTTCTACCATCATCCAAACTTAGTGTACCTTTTTTGACAATTCTAGTAGTAGTATTGTCTCTAAATTTCACTATGCCACCATTGATCTTCTTCAGGTTTATCAACTTGTTCTTATCTCTTATCATGTGCCTCAAACAGCTGCTATCAATGAACCATGGTTTTTCTTTATTTCTTGCATGCAAAGTTGTCTGGACCAACATAGACTTTTCAAGCTCTTTCTTCTACCATAAATCTGTCTAAATTTTCTTCTTGATGAATGGAGCCTTGAAACTTTGGTCCTTATTGATTGACTTGAATACACTTATATAGTACTGAGTTATGTATCTAAAATTATTAAATTTGTAACATATTATGGCTTCTTCATTAAATCTTGTTAGAGAAGCAAAAGAGTTGTGGCTTCTGCTTGACTCTGTATGAGTTTCCTTCTCCTTGTTTCTGAAATTCTTAGCCCTTTTCCGACATTCTATTTTCTTATGACCATATCCATTAGAATAAAAATAGTAACCATAAAAATAGAACCTATTTGTATATCTCTAACATGATTGCATTTTTTAGCTATGTTCCTTTCATCCTTCTTTGTTTGAGATGTCTTATGTATTCTTAACTTCTTCCCTTTTCATTTTCTCTTTTGTAAGAGCTTCAGCATAGCTCTTTCTTTTTTCTGTGTTAACCTTGTCTATGAAAGTAGTGGCATCCCCTTTCTCTTTTTAAATATGATACATATCTTATCTGACATTCATCTTTGACTTTCTAATATCTTATTCAACATATTAGTGTTATTCTCAAATTTTGAATCATTGGTTGCTCTATCATTGACTGTTTTATTTATATTCTCAAGATCTATTTTTAAAGAGGTAATTTCAATAACATACCTTTCACATTTTTCACTTACTTTTTGTAACTGAGCTGTTATATTTTCTTCAATCTTTTTGGCTTCTTCAATGTGTGCTTATAAATCTTCAATTATTTTTTTTGACTCTTTCTCATTTTTCTCAATCTAGAGCTTCAATATTTGATTCTTCTTTTAAAGAGCTTTTAATTCTTCTAAGTCAAAAATGATTTCTCCTTCCAAATTCACTTCAGCTTCACCTTTTTCTTCTTATTGATCATCTATACTTTTCCTTATATAAGCATCTTCATGTATGGCCATGAATAGAATCTATTCTTCTTCTAAATCACTAACTCCACTATCTTCAGCTGAGCTAAGATCTTTAGAATATAAACTCTTCTTCTTGAATCCCTTTTTGAATTTTATTTTGAAATTATTCTTGTATGTAGACTTTCCTTCTTCATTGTCACCATTACCCTTATCTAAGCACTTAACTACAAAATTTCCAATCTTTCTACAATTAAAACATTTAAAAAAAAAAATCCTTGATATTTACCTATGCCTTTTTTTGGCTTACGAATGAAAAGAGCTCCGTTGTCATCTTCATCATCACTAAATCTATCACCTGATTCTTGAATCTTAGCCTTGTCTTTCTTTCATGTCTTGAAATAAGCTTCTCTTTTTGAAGGATTTTTTTATTCGGTCTGCATCTCATATATTATAATAATACCATGTAGTTCATCCATCTTTAGCTTGGTTTGATCCTTCATCTCCTCGATTGCTGAAACCTTTGCATCATATCTCATTGGTAGGGATCTCAAAACCTTTTTCACCATTGTTGATTCTTCTAAATTTTATCTAAGGCCTTGAATATGATTAACTATTTGATTAACTCTCAAAAGATAACTCACTATATTTTCTTCCTTTTCCATTTTCAAACTCTCAAACTATTTTATGAATGTTTGGAGCTTAGCGTGTTGAACCTTTTCATCACCTTTGTAAATATTTTCAAGCTTTACCCAAGTCTCATGAACAGATTTGCATTGCATAACTTTAACAAATTTTGACTCACATAAAACACATAAAATGTCATTTAAATCTTTAGCATTATTTTCACTTGTCTTCTTTTTTGTCAAAGTAATCACAAGTGTTTGTGGTTATTCGTATTCCTCCAAAACTGCTTGCCAAATGTCGAATCTAAGAGACATCAAATAAGTCCTCATCTTTATGCTCTAAAAATCATAATTTTTCTCATAAAAAAAAGGTGTCTTATTTGTAGAAAAACCTTCACATGATCTAGCCATCGTGCTTTCCCCGATCTACCTTCAAGCTCTAAAACTATTTCCAAAGGAACCTGCTCTGATACCAATTGTTAAGCACAAAATATACTAAGAGGGGGGGTGAATCAGTATATAATATATCTTATAAATCTTTTACTAAATCAAACTCCACTTAACCATACATTCAAAATATGCAATAAAATTGAAATAATATGCACCACACAAGAGAGAGAGAGAGAGAGACACTAGATTTTTATGTAGAAACCCAAAGTGGGAAAAACCACAGAGAACAATATCAAGTATATGAAAGAGCACCAACTCAAATTATAAAGTTCACAAGCATCAACTTATATGATCAGCAACCCATATGAGCATCAATCCCTCTTGTGTATAAAACACAACTATCTCTCAATATTGTTTTCTCAATAAATGATATAACTCTACAATATCTCTTTCTATTCTCTCCTATTTTCTTATATAAAATAATTACAAACCATGCACTCTCTTGCATATTAAAAATGGTTTTTCAAGCCTTTATTTATAGCTTTCTAAATGACCTTTGGTATTCATCCTTTATGACTCTTCACTCCTCATGGAAAATGGTGCCAAACTTACATGACCCTTCGAATCCTTGTATTTTAAAAATCATATGGTGACCCTTCATAAATAAATGTGTCCTTTCTTCTTTTGTCTTTATCTTGGTGACCTTTTCAATTCCTTAAGGGGACTCTTTATGAAAAATGCACCATACCCTCTTTTGTCTTCACTTGGTGACTCTTGGAATTCCTTAAGATGACTCTTCATAGGAAAATGCATCTCATTCCTCTTCTGTCTTTATCCCATGACTCTTTGGCTTCTCCATGGGCCCTCTTATGATTTTTATGCAAACAAAAATATATTCATTAATATTAAATAAATATCAACACATTTTAGCCAAAATATGAACATTAAAAATACCTTTAGAAAATAAATGCTATGGAGCCTTTATCACCAATGCTAGACCTTTGACATTAATGATAATTGTTGATGGCATAAAATTGTGCTTGATCTTAACCAATCAACAATGGGAAGTTTCAAGTTGTGGGACAATGCGACTTGAAACAATCTCCAAGTTTTAAAGAAGCTGGTTTCTTCTGTTTTATAGGTGTTGGGGAAAAGGGATAGGAGATTAAACAGAAACGCAAAATGCAGGAATTAAAACCTAACTATGGTGATGCCCCTGAGTGTAATCCTAATCTTAACCTGAGCACATTGAGACTATTATATGATTTAATTACATTTAAGAGAAGACAAGTGCATGATCAATGTAAAAGATTGGAATAACAAAAATAGAGGCTCACAATAGGGGAGTCTTTTGCTGAGATGCAGGAATTGTCAAAAAAGTCATAGTGTTCAATCTTCTTAATGGAATCCTCCAATCACATAAGAGGCACAGAAGTCACGCATAGTTATGTAGAACTTCGGACTCTAGAAAATGAGACAAAAGAAAATAACATTTCCAATCACAACACTAGAAAATCTACAGCATAAACTACTTTGCAATTTACACAGATAACATCAACAAGGGCATAGTGTTCAATCTTCTTATTGAATCTTCCAGTCATACAAAAGATACAGAAACACACAGTGATATAAACCTTTCAACTCAAGAAAATGGAACAGAAGTAAATGATATTATTGGTCAAAACTCTGAAAAGTCTAAAACTATAGAATTCCCCCCCCTTTTTAGATTTTATAATCCTATTTATATACCCTTGGATGTCTCCTTTGATCACTTTATTTTCCGCATAATTATACTTCATCTTTCACTCACAAGGGACAAATCAGACGGTGCATTCAATGCCTCAGATGCATTCTGGTCTTTATCAAGGACTGCCCTAACTGCGACATGGCGATCCCTGTCTAATACCTCTCTTTGTGCCTAAAATTCTTCATTCCATCCCTGTCTGGCCGCTCAACTGTCTCTTCTACATCCATTGTTAGGGGAGAAATAGACAGCGTCTTCAATACTTACAAACCCCTAAAACTACCCGATGCATTGTTCTATCTACCTAGAGTAACTCTCACCAAATTTCCCTCTATTTTTGTTGTAACAGGTAGACGAGCACTTTGAAATGAAAGAGGACACAGTCAATTTATGAATTTTCCCTCTTGTGTCTAGAAGGCACCGGAGGATGACACTTGGCCGCTTCCACTTTCTCCATATTCTACTCAGGAACACTCCACCTTCGACACCTGTCATATCCTGCTTCCTTGATACTTTGTAGCTTTATCAAACAAAACTTATTGCGTTCCTTGCTTGTGCAACTTTTAGGAAAGGATAGATGTACGTGGCAGTCTTCACTTGTTGACACTCGGTGCTTCCTCAGTCCTTTGAAATAACGTCTGGGACCCACCACAGTCTTTATTCGATAATTAAGCCCAAGGTGGTTTCTCTGTGGTTGACGCGCGGTGACCTCCGCTACTCTTGGGAAGATACGTGGCATCTTTCGCTTCTTCTTCTGGGGGTAGGTGGCACCTTCCACTATTTGTTGGGGACGGAGTGGAAAGGGACCGAAGAGTGACACTTGGTAGCATCCACTACTTTATGGCACTAAAGCAAAATAAAATGATGCCTTATGCATTGAATGAAAGCATTGGACCCATGTCTTCTCAGATGCCGACACATGGCGATCTCCGTTGCTTCATCAAAAAGGGTTCAAGGCCTCTGCAACTACCACTTGGCACTGTTCGCTCTACTATTGCTTAGCTCATTGAAAGTCTTTGAATGAAATGCAGACACTGATATGGGACATGAATGCTGACATGTGGTGCATTCTGCTTAATTGCTACTAGGTACGTGGCACGGTCTGTAATTTTCTTGGAAAGTTAAAGAAGGGGCCTCAAGGAATGCCAATTGGCTGGCTCCGTCCTCGAAAAGTGATACTTGGCAGCTTTCGCTTGAATCTAATACTTAGGCCAAAATTGAAATGAAAGGAACAAAAGGGAAAAAAGGAATTGTGTTCTGAGGATGACACTTGGTAGCTTATATTGCATTTCGACACTTAGGCAAAATGAACCTGTCCTTTGCTCCAAAATTTTGTTGCTTAGCTCAAAGTGTGCAAGAACCAAAATTGTAGTGCTCGAACCAAAAATAAATTAAATATGACGTAGAGTAAGAAATTACTCTACAGTTATTAACGACCATCAGGGCTTTTGAACCTGCTCAAAAAGAATCTGACTCCCTCTCAATCAAAATTTCAAAATTGACAGCTTCAAAAGAGCTGTCTGGAAGATAGACCACTCATGGTCAGATAATCCTTGCTTGCTCTACAACTCATCAAAAGCCAGGTCTAAGCTAATGAGATCCTTGTGTGAAAAGGTTTGCAAGACCTGGATAGTGGCTTTCAGCTTGGACTCTAGCTAGAAAATAGGAATTAGAACAGTCTCGACCTCTGAGGCTGAAGAATAATCCTACAAGCTCTAGAAAATTATCTGATCCCTTTGATTAGCCAGCAGCAATGGTTGAAGTTAATCGGCCATTAGGACCATCTTTGCATCTGAAAATAGGGAAGGGAGGCCTAATTGCACTAGATCTTCAATGTGGTGTCTCATCTCACCGATGCCTTCTTTCACGACATCGAGACAGCTTCTGTAACTATTGGCTATGGCATTGCGACTAAGCTCTTCGTTTATCCATCTCACAGCAGCCATTCTGTCAGGGATCCCCACAACTGCCAATATTGCATCCCTTGAGCTGTAGAGCTTCTCTAGTAATGAATGATAGTCTGTGACTCTCTGGGAGATCATGGACAGAGTGTTCTATACTGGATTCTCTGCCCTTGCACACAATTGTTGTGCATTGAGTAGGAAGGCAAAAAAATGGCCTAAGCTGGAGAATCTCTGAAGAGATTCTTGCTCACACTGACTCGTATAGGTCCTTCACCAGTTGCACAACTCTGACACCCCTTGGCCTATTGGCCAGCTCAATCACCAGTTGCGTCATCCTCTGCTATTTTGCCTAGAACTGGGCTTGAAAAGTTGCAGCCTTATTTTGTTCTTCTAGTAGCCCTTGCTGTGATTGGGTAACCTGCAGTTGGAGTCCTTTGACTCTTCCCTGTAATGTTGCATTTTCCCATCTTAAAGTTGTAGCTGCATCTTTTTCAAGTGCGAGCTTTGTCTTCAATGAATCATTTTGGGCCTAAATTGCCCAATGAGCCTGAAGGGAAACAGTATCTTACAACTATTTCTACAGACTAGCTATTTCATTATCCTTCCTATTTATTTGTTTGACCAAACTATTACAATTTGCCTTTTCTTGGGCCAAATTGGCCTCCATCTTCTGCAGTCTCCTCGATTTCTTCAAATAATCTTCTGTGACCATAAAAGTGGATTCAGTCAGTAGCTCGACTCTGTCTTGAGGCCTGAACAGGGACATGTCAATGGCCACTGCATTCATGGTGTAGTCTTCTGGCTGCATTTGCTCACTCGGCCTGGCAACGTTAGGCGACAAAGGGGTCACCGTCAACTACTGTTGAATGGGGTCAAATTGTGACCTCAAATGTGGAACCGCTAGCACTTTATTCTCTTTACTCCTCTTCTTCTCCAATCGAGCTTCTCTTGCCTTCCTTGCAGCATCAGCCTATGTCTGGAAGGTGGAAGGGGACGCAATATGTCCCCCTGCGAAAGGAAATCCTTACAACAAGCCATATTGGAGAGTCATTGGTTGGGTAGGGGTGAGTTGTAAGGGCCTCTTTCTGGGAATGGAAAGGGAAAAATGGGGTAATGTGAGGTCCTGAGGCACTGAGGGGGTGGCTTGTGAGATGGGAATGGCAGTAGTGGCAGGAGGTGTCACTTGACTGAGTGGAGGCATTATGCTGGCAGGGTGAGGAATAGATTGAGAGGGGGGAGGGGGAGGAATAATTACCTATGGGGAAGTTATAGTGCTTTGTACTAGGTGCTATGAAGGCTCTTCTTCTTCTTCTGGATCTAATTGGAACTGCACCCTCTTCCTTTTTCTGCGTGTCTCTACCTCTGGCTACATTTGTCTCCCTTCCACCTCTATTGTTGCTGATGGTGCATGTGGGGAATTGGGGACTTCAATTACTCCTAAGGATGTGGAGGCTTGTGGTGATGAAGACACCATACTTCCTTGCTATTCTATGGTAGCTGCAGCTTACGCTGAAGTCTGCGGTTGTTGGCTTGGACCTGCTGCAGCTTCCTGCTCTACCCTAAGTGTTGGAAATTGGCTTGTGTCTTGGCTAGATGCAGGGGATGGATGCCATTCATCCCAAAGTTCTTCCCACCTTTCATCTGAGTCTACACCTCTGAACGCATGCGTGGTCTGAGAGATTTCTTGCCTATATTTCCAATAGGGTTCAATTTTCTCTACGTCCCAACCTTTGTTCCTTAGCATCCTTCTCAAACCAGAGGTCATCCTGACCTTAGGATCATACTCCCTCTATTTGTCATACAAGGTCTCCCATGGCCTATTCGGTGGGAGAGGCAGGTCTATCAACTCAACATATAGACTAGGGGTGTCTTCTGCAAGATTTTTTTGGTCTCCCAGAAGGGGCGGCTTTCATGCACAATCCTGGCTCCAATTCTGTTTGTCCTCACTACAGAGGCTATGTAATCAGCTGGGTCATAAACCCACTTGTCTTTGATCAATAGGAAGCCCAGGGAGGTCAGCTTCCTCAGCAGCACGGTCTCAACTCTTTGGCTTCTAGGCTTACATTACCTGCCATCCACGGGAGATTGTACATTCTCCTCTTCTTCTTCCTAGAACCGTAGTCATTGTCCACCATAGACACTTGCCTGGTGATTTCTAGGAATGCTAATCAAAGAGTTAAAACCTTTGGCAGCAACACTGGTTCCCCACAGAATCCATGGACCCTTACGGTCGTGTGATGGGCCCCAAAATAGAAATCACATGGAATTGGGCAACTGACCAGGAGGTTTGTAACACTTGGGAATAACCTGTTTATAACAAGCTCGAGGCTAAGGCAATGGAGAATAGGGGTGACAAATAGCTCCCAAAAATCATATGTGTCACTGGTTTTTGATAAAACATGTGTCCATGCAGACACAGGTATAGTTCTTTGAGGGTCGAAAGTTGGGTCATATAGGTTTAGGCTCATAAACTGAGAAAAGAGGTCAGGGTTCTGGTGCAGAATGAGATGGAACAAAAAGGAGGAATACCTGAATATCCCTTTTGACCTAAATTAGGTCAGTTGCTCGACCATCAAGAAGGTGATATGCTCAGAGAAGTCCAGACAATACTCTTATGTCTTATCAACTATTTTTAACCTGAAGAGGAGGGCCATTTGCTCAGCATATATAGCTGTGTCATCCTTCATGCCGAAGATGAGAGCCATTATCGACAGTGCGTCTTGGCTGGCGGGTGTGAACTGAGTTCTTGATGTCGAGAGCGTGGGTACTGTTGTGTCACCATCTACTATTTGCAACTCAGACCTCAGAAATTTGGTCTGATTATTGACATTTGCCCACATCCTCTACATTTTATCGATGGTGGGGAAGGTGGCGGTATCATCATATCGTAGGGCAAGCATGTCCTTGATAGCTTGAGGGGTGACCTGCAGCATGAAGGGGCCTTGTTGTATAGATCAAGATTGTGGGTGGAGCAAGTCTATGCATAATTCAATTATATCTGGGCATGGGTGCACAGTTGGGACAACAAATTGTGCCAGTTGTGAGGTCCAGATCCTCATCTCGAATGTCTCATATTGTCTTGCTCGAGCTCTTTGCAAACACCGTTGGTGTGCCCCCTTTCTTAGGTTCTTGTTCTTGGCTCTTTACAGAATCGAGTCCATGATTCCATCTACATAGTCCCTTACTTTGGATGGGTCACTGGTTTGGCTGACTCCCAGGGCTTTGGTTCTTGGGTAGCTTCTTGGTGGCTGCGTAGGAGCTACAACGTATGATTTGATAGCCAGTAATCTGTCAAGGTATCCCGGTGCCCCTGCTCCTTGCTGATAAGATGATGCTCTTGCCATCTTTGTCTCTCTTGTGCAATATCTGGTATGAACTTTGCTCAAAAAACACACTTGTTGAAACAATTTCACTAGGTGTTAACAAACGCAATGAGCAAGATATTTTTACAGGAATGCTTGAGAGTTGTAAACTTTAAAATTTGCTAAGGGGGTATTTATGGGCGTATCAGGTCCCAAATAGCATTAATTTTGGGTGACCGTTAGCAAATCCTACTCAATCTTCGAGAAACAGCGAGGCGGACATGTTGTGCGATGCAAAGTACCTTGGAGATTTCAAAGATTTGGGGAAGCATTTATTGTAGTGAAATTTAAAGAAATAAAGAATCTCTAAGACATTGACTCTGTGTTTAAAATGCTTATTTTAAAAGAAAGCAAGAAAGCAAAAACAAAAACAAAGCGATGCGGGAATGGAAACTACCTAACTACATTAATGATAAATCCTTATTTTCCTCTGGGATCAAAAATGAACTTCCCAATGTCTTATTTATGACAAGCCAACTTATGTTGTCATACTGGTGATTGCAATGGATATGTCATTGATGGAATGTTTTTTGCACTAGCCACACGGGTCTGCTTGCACTCGAACGAGTCTGAGCAAAATGTGTATTCGACATCTATGAACTCTTCTTGTCATTGAATGCCCGTTGAATGTAGGTTCTTCATGCTATCAGGTGTCATTAAGAAATCATTGGCTATTGGTTCTTCATTATGTGCCTTTTGATACTCATTCTCTTTTGGCTCATCTTCTTTAGGTTCCAGCTTTATTGTATCATTATGTTCCTTCGTGACTTCGTCCTCTTGCAAGGATGAATCTGAAAGCTGACATACCTTCTATATACTCAGATGAGTGTCACATTTGTCTTCTCCATATCTGGCCAATCCATGTCCTTCCTGAAGGATAGTGTTTCCTGTCTCAATGGCTTGATCAAGGGTGTGTCCATACTCCTCCATATCCTCTTGCAAGGTGAGGAAAAAGTCAGAAATGATCTCTTCCTCCTCAGAGGTTAATACCACAGCTTGTGACTTATCCTCTTGTTTATCAAAAGTGGAATATATGGTGATTTATTTCTCATCTGTACTTATGGAATCCTCTTGACTAGCCATAAATTGAGCATATTCCTCTGCGTACTCAGCTACTTCCTTCAAAATATATTCTTCTTCGAAAAGGGATGAAGAAGAAGGCTGTGATGGAAAAAAAGAAGCCTCTTGAGGAAGAGTGAAAGGAACTTGAGGAGATAGTGAGAGTTCGGGGTCCTCTTGACCTGCTGCTATTATCGACTTTGTATTATCAGGGAATTGGCCTTGATAGGTTTGATTTGGCTCATGAACAGGGGTGGCATATGTTTGATATGGGATTTTTGGTGGTGGATATGAAGTTTGGCAAACTTGGTAAGGTTGGTTCTCATGAATGCTTAGCCTCTCTTCTAGGAACGCAATCAATCCACACACCTCTAACATCTCATACATAAGCTTTTACCAATTTGCCCTTTCAATGGGATCCCACTCACTTTTGATTAGGTCTATTGCTTCTCTCACTTGATGTATGATATGACAAGGAATCTCTTGGCCATATTCCCTTTTGCTGTCAAGTTCTAACACATATTTTTTAAATCCCAGCAATGCTTTTGTGAAGGTGAAAATGAGATTAGGCTGGGCATAAAACTGGTATAGCTCGTGGCCATGTGCATCCTCATTACTTGGAGATATTTCAGGAGGAACTTGATCTTGATTAAATATATAAGAAGAATAGGACTCATAACTGTGAGCGACAGAATTATACATACCAAAAGGGATTTCTTGATGATACTGCTTGGTTGGCTGATGACTCAGAGTCATTGTTGGTGTTGCTAAAAAACCTCCAAAGGCTAACTGGCTGAAGAATACACCAAAATTCTTCAACTCATTGAAAGATCTGTCCCATCGGGCGTGCTAAAAACTATTGATGGTGTAAAATTACGCTTGATCTTAACCAATCAACAATGGGAAGTTTCAAGTTGTGGGACAATGCGACTTGAAACAACCTCCAAGTTTTAAAGAAGCTGGTCTCTTCTGTTTTATAGGTGTTGGGGAAAAGGGATGGGAGATTAAACAAAAATGCAAAATGCAGGAATTAAAACCTAACTATGGTGATGCGCCTAAGTGTAATCCTAATCCTAACCTGAGCACAATGATACTATTATATGAGTCAATTACATTTAAGAGCAGACAAGTGCATGATCAATGTAAAAGATTGGAATAACAAAAATAGAGGCTCACAACAGGGGAGTCTTTTGCTGAGATGCAGGTATTGTCAACAAAGGCATAGCGTTCAATCTTCTAAATGGAATCCTCCAATCACATAAGAGGCACATAAGTCATGCACAGTTATGTAGAACATTGGACTCCAAAAAATGAGACAAAAGCAAATAACATTTCCAATCACAACACTAGAAAATCTACAACATAAACTACTTTGCAATTTACACAGATAACATCAACAAGGGCATAGTGTTCAATCTTCTTATTGAATCTTCCAGTCATACAAAAGATGCAAAAACACACACAGTCATATAAACCTTTCAACTCGGGAAAATGGAACATAAGCAAATGATATTATTGGTCAAAACTCTGAAAAGTCTAAAACTATGAAATTCCCCCCTTTTTAGATTTTACAATCCTGTTTATATAACCTTGGATGTCTCCTTTGATCACTTTCTTTCTCTCACAATTCTACTTCATCCTTCACTCGCAAGGGACAAATCAAATGGTGCATTCAATGCCTTGGATGCATTCTGGTCTTTATCAAGGACTACCCTGACTACGGCATGGCAATCCCTGTCTAGTACCTCTCTTTGTGCCTAAAATTCTTCATTCCATCCCTATCTGGCCGCTCAACTGTCTCTTTTGCCTCCATTGTTAGGGGACAAATAGACAGCGTCTTCAATGCTTGCAAGCCCCAAAAACTACCTGGTGCACTGTTCTATCTACCCGGAGTAACTCTCACCGAATTTCTCTCCATTTTCGCTGTAACAGGTAGACGGGCACTTTGAAACGAAAGAGGACACTTAGTCAATTTATGAATTTTCCATCCTGTGTCTAGAAGGCACCGAAGGATGACACTTGGCCGCTTCCGCTTTCTCCATATTCTGCTCAGGAACACTCCACCTTCAACACTTGTCACAGCCTGCTTCCTTGATACTTTGCAGCTTTATCAAACAAAACTTATTGTGTTCCTTGCTTGGGTAACTTTTAGGAAAGGATAGATGTACGTGGCAGTCTTCACTTGTTGAATTTTGGTGCTTCCTCGGTCCTTTGAAATAAAATTTGGGACCCACCACAGTCTTTATTCGACAATTAGGCCCAAGGTGGTTTCTCGGTGGTTGACGCGCGGTGACCTCCGCTGCTCTTGGGAAGATACGTGGCATCTTCCACTTCTTCTTATGGGGGTTGGTGGTGCCTTCTGTTGTTTGTTGGGGACAGAGTAGAAAGGGACCGGAGAGTGACACTTGGCAGCATATGTTGCTTTATGGCACTTAAGCAAAATAAAATGATGCCTTTATGCGCTGAATGAAAGCGTTGGACCCACGTCTTCCCAGATGCTGACACATGGTGATCTCTGCTGCTTCGTCAAAAAGTGTTCAAGGCCTCCACAACTACCACTTGGCACTGTCTACTCTGTTACTACTTAGCTCGTTGAAAGTATTTGAATTAAATGTGGATGTCGATATGGGACGCAGATGCTGACATGTTGTGCATTCTACTTAACTGCTACTAGGTACGTGGCACGGTCTGCGGTTTTCTTAAAAAGTTGAAGAAGGGGCCTCGGGGAATGCCAATTGGCTGGTTTTGTCCTCGAAAAGTGACACTTGGCAACTTTCGCTTGAATCCAATACTTAGGCCAAAATTGAAATGAAAGGAACAAAAGGGAAAAAAGGAACAGTGTTTTGAGGATGACACTTGGCAGCTTTCGCTGCATTTTGACACTTAGGCAAAACGAACCCGTCCTCTGCTCCAAAATTCTACTGCTTCGCTCAAAGTGCACATGAACCAAAATTACAGTGCTCAAACCAAAAATAAATTAAATACGATGTAGAGTAAGAAATTACTCTACAATAATATTTCCAACACTTTATTATTACTCCTAATTATTGTTGGATCAAGATTTTGGTTGAGTAAGGTAATGCACTTTCTTTGGGAGGATATAACCGGCTTAGGTCTCTCTTATTGGAAATATTATTTTAAAGATACAGTGATGCAAAATTCTTGTATCTTTAATTATAGATGATATGGATGCATAATCTTCTTTTTCGTTTAGACTTTATCTATTTTTTGTTTACCTTTTTTAGGTTCTTTACCTATCAGATCTTTGGTACAACAATAATTTGTTGTGACCATTTTAATGATATTATAATATTTTTATATTAATATAAAAGGGGTAACATACCCCATAACCCTTTTCTAATGATAAAAAAAAGGTGTAGGCACCTAAATTTGGTATTATACATTTTTACAACATCAATTTTAGCACACTTGGACATACTTGGACTTAACATACACATTCAATGTTTGTGCACAGTTTCCCTCATTCATATTACCACCTGTTATCTTGGCCAACCTAATTTATCATATACACATATTTAGAATCACCTTAGTCTATGCAAAAAGCTTTAAAAATCCTTTAAAAACTATCTCCATGTCTCAGATGATTGATTTTCACTCTAGGATAGTACCGATAATAGTCAAATAATTACAATTATATTTCAAGTGTTTTCATATATCAATAGTGTCTAGGAATACTCAACATCAAATTTTAAAATTGAGAAGTCTCCATTAGGTTTTGCTAGACACATTTCATGGGTTAGTCATAGCAACAAATATCAAAGAGTCGACTATACATACAAATCAATCCTAAAGTCATACTCACTTTATCACTACTTGGAAATCACATTGAAAAAAAATTAGCACTCTCTTAAGACATTATCACAAATGCATACATATATGAATATGCTCAAAGGATAATTCTTAGATCTAATTATAAACATAAACATACATCAAATTTGCATGGTACCAAGTGTTAAAAGTTAAAAATTGTATTATATTATAGATTGATCATGATGTTGTACCTAGGTGGGAGAACTACATTTTGAGCCATATTGTAGTCATATAAAATGTTCAAATTGGTAGTTTGAGTGTGGTTTGTGACATCCTAGACATAGTTCCTCTTTTCACGCTCTTATAACCCTCATAGGTACCTTTTTGCTTATTCCCAATCATATGTAGCCTTCCATACGATTATTTTAGCTCAGCCAGACTCTATTTCCTAGGCCAATTCTATCCCCCTATGTCCCAAGCCTTTAGGATAGGATCATCATACCTAGAATATAACATCAGACCATAGGGTGTCCCATTTTCAATGCTCCTATTTAATTGCATTTTGAGCCCAAATGACCATTTTCATCTGATTCTTATCCTTCATCATGTCAGCCTAGCACGAATACATCTAACCCATGATCAGTAGTTCTCTATAAAATTCCATTCAAAAGTCATTTACAAAAGGAGGTGATAAATTTTACAAAGCAAGCAAGAATACAAGCAAAATACTAAGGTAAATTTCCCTATTCTCTGCATACAGTCACCCAACACAACTACAAACACATTCAAACTCTCATACTAGTCCCTAGCCACCTCAAGCACTCTCAATTTGGCATTTTTAGCATCTACATAACACTATTGCACAAAGCACATTTAGGTAGAAAAATTACATGCAGCTTGATCCCTCTTTGGAGTATTGGTATGTAGGTAGTGTGCCCACACAAGGGATGTGGATCATATGTTGAGTGCATCTTACACACACTAACCCCCCCCTCTTTCTCAAGTTTTATTCAAGCATAATGAAGGTCTAAGATTTGAAGATTAAATTAGCTCTACAAGGAGCTTTGTTGACATTCAACACTTAATTTTTCACAGGTAGACTCATATAGGGACAGTGAATAAAACCCAAAAAACTCTTATATATGTGACCAGTTTGGATAACAACGATAGAAGTGGATAATAGTGTTAGACCTTAAAGTGTCTTATTTTTTAACGCTCCTATCCTTTCACTGAATGAAAGCCAAATTTTGATTTATGACACTCTCCCAGTCTTACATAGCCAGTTTTAGCCTTTGTCTCAGCTGTCTTAGTGCAGTTTTAAGCTAAGTTGTATTTCTCCTTATTTATTGTTATTTTGAAAAAGGTTTAAAAGACACTATAAATTATAAAAATTAGTACCATAATTAACTCAATATTATTTACTGATTTATTGTTCCAGACCCTTAACTAAAATAAGAACAAAACTCTAATATTTCTAAAAATTGTTAAATCATTTGGTGAACCTGACTTACTTCATTTGCACAGGAAAACCCTAGGGAAAATTCCTTGTTGATTTTTTCCATTATTTTTTTTATTTTTTTCTGCATATTTAAATCAAAAATTCACATTTTAAATTTTTAAATTTACCTTAGTAATTTTAAAATAATTTCATTCAAACCCTAGTTGCCTATACTAGGTCCCAATATTTTTCTAACTTTTTTCTTGCATATTTAAATCAGAATTCACATTTTAAATTAATAATTTTTTTAATTTACCTTAGTAATTTTAAAAATAATTTCATTCAAACCCTAGTTGCCTATACTAGGTCCCGGTATTTTCCAGTATTTTTTATTTTTTTTCCTTCATATATAAATCAGAATTTCACATTTAAATTTTTAAAAATTTTCATAGTAAATTTTAAAAATCATTTTCTTTTAAACCATATTTGCATATACTAGGTCCCATGATTTTGAGGTATCACCTTACATGTTTGTGAGTTTTGTATCTTTTATTTGCATATTCAAGTTCATTATTTAGATTATATTTATTTAATCTTCTCTTTCATTATTCAAGTTGTTTTCCTTATGTCATTTAAGCTCCTTGCATCTCCTCCTTTGAGACTAGTGCAAGACTTAGTAGTAACCCTCCTGAATTCACCTGGATTCCTTTAACTTGTTCATATACCATGGATAAACAACTAGCTTAGCTTCCTATTATAGACCCTACACATCCATATTACACTAATATCCATGAAGATAATTTTGACAATGAACAATATGAGAATAACAATGATGATACACACACTGATGTTCATGACCCACCACATCAGACTCTTGATCCACTTCCACCTATTATTGATAATGAAGTTGTCTTCGATAAATATTTGATCCTAAAAAAAATTAAAGAAAGACATAGGGAACATCCCTAAGATCATACCCTTATCTTACAATCTATCATGGAAATTAAAAAATCTAAGCAAGTTGAATCTTCCATTCTTTTAGAGTAACCAGTTGTAAATGACACTACGGGGGCAATTATGTCTCAACAACCCCCTATAGCATCCCAACCTTCTTATGAGGAATCACTAGTTATGGCTAGTACATTTTTGTCTCCTAACATGATTTCCCTTGTGTAAGAGATAAAATCTGTTCAATCTAAGGTGCTACATCTCGAGCAAAGTGCCTCTAGACCTACACAGGCCTTGGATTCTTTTGCTCTACTGAATACACCATTGGCACGTCATAATGCTTCTACAACATTATCACCAGGTTTTATTCAACCCAAGATCACTCTATATGATGGTAAGGGTGATCTAAAGACACACTTGAGAGCTTTTCATGCAACATGCTTGGACTATGTGTCAAATGACTGGTTACTAACCAAGCTATTTCCATAGAGTCTAAAGGATTATGCTTTACAATGGTTCTATAATCTACAGAATCAGTCAGTCAATGCATTCAATCCTTTAGCTAACATATTCTTAGCTCATTTTAGCAATAACATAGGTGACAAAGTTTCTTATGCCCAAGTTACACAATATAAACAAAGGTCAAATGAGCATCTCATAGATCATGTTCTTCAATATAAGACTATCTTGGCTAAAATGACTAATCCCATGGCTAATCGAGAATTATAGGATCTACTCAAATAGAGTCTTTTATCAATTTTGCATGAGTCAATAATGTTCAAAAGGTTCTCTTCCTTCACTGAGTTATGTCATACACTAAAGGAAAGGGAAGTCAAACTAATTTGGGCAAACTCAAGTACACAAGCATATCAAAAAAAAACAAGAGTAATAGTAAAGTCAGATACAAAGTAAAGGTCAATGATAGCAAAAGTCATAATCAACCTACAGTTAATATGGATTCAAAGCCCCCTTAATGAGTGGTTTTATCCACACCTCCTTGGCAAACTTTTACCAATCTACTAGTATCTCTAGCCAGAGTCTTACAATAGTTATTGGAATGTAATATCATATCTCGCCCTCCAATTCAAGAAGTTGATCCAACAAAGCCTCTTCCATAAGGACATGATCAAAATGAATTTTGTGATTTTCATAGGGCACCAAACCATACAACAAATAGATGCATCGATTTGAAACACAAGATACATGACTTGATAGATGGAAACCTTATTGATATTGCCACTCCAGTTGAGCCTCTTTGGACAAAGCAAACACAAGACAAGGGTCTAAATTTTTTATCTCCTTTCCCATAACATTCTAAATAAGAGATAGGGGATACATCAGGTGTTTACCATGCATATCATGCACACCCTCCACCAACTACATACCGGGCACCTTCAGTTGAGTCACATCTTTTGAGCAATATGATCGGTGTGTATAATTCTAGAGTTCCAGCTAGACCTTCCATCTCCTTCTCAGAGCAAGGGATAGTTGAGGATGATTCAAATTACCATGCACTCTTTATCAAATCTTACATTAATCATCTCATTCATGATGTTCTCATAGATAATGGATCTAGTGTGAACATGTACACTATGACATTACTGCAACATTTGGGATATTTAGAGCAGGATATTACACTGATAGACATAGTTATTAGTATATTCAATGGGCACATACAAAGTTCATTATGTGAGGTTATACTTCCTCTATAGCCTGGTCCAACATATGTGGCCACACCATTTACTATTATTCCTAGCGAAGGAGTCTTCAATATGTTACTTGGTAGACCATGGATTCAAAAACTTTAAGAAGTCCCTTCTACAATTCACAGATGCATGAAATTCGTTCATGCTAATTAGGTTATTATAATTGGTGGAGTTTCGTATGAGTTACCACTCCCCAATTTAGAGCCATCTACTACTCTCAAATCACCAGTTTCAACTTCTCCACCAGTTACAATTCTTCCTCCAATTCAAATTCAACCATAGTCATGGCCTTCCTCGCCAGCATAGAGAGTTCATGCACTTCCATAAAGGCCTCTTTTAGAGCAACCATAGTTTCAGGACTCTAGATAATTTCTAGCTACAATGTTCACACCTAGGGAAATATCATTGAGGTCTCATGCCTCTACACATAGAGCATACTTTTAGAGAGCTTCTTCTACTACTAGATGGGTCCCAAAGAGCCCTATAATTGCATCCACTTCTTAGAGTTATAAGGGAACCCCACAATTAGTTTCCATTACAAATATTTCAGAGCATTTATAGCATACACAGCTTTTAGAATCATAATCTTATCCCTTCCATCATGTTTCATGATCATGCACAATCCCTTTCCTTGATACAGGACACCATGAGAGGGAGTCTCTTATGAGACTCATCAATTAGTATCATTTCTTCCTAGTCTTGATTGTACATAGCTTCTTCTCACTTGCTTGTATATAGCTTCCTTTCAATTACTTTTACATAGTCTCCTTATGATTGATCATACATAGCTTATATAAAAATCCAAAAATGTTCAAATATATAAAAAAATCCAAAAACATTTAAATATATCAAAAATCTAAAAACATTCAAATAAACTATAAATACCAAAAACATTTCAATTCTATGCATTATCCATGTTTTACATTTCTACTACCATGCTAGACTTACATTTGTTGTTTTATGCTATTGTTTGTCAATTTATCTACATTACCATGCTTCACTTGATCTTCTTTGATTGTGTGCAGTGACATCCAAATCTTTGATTGCTTCACTCTACCCATTGAGGGGAATCTTACTTCTACATTCGAGATATACATCGACATATCAACCCATTGAGGTCATCTTCTACATGAATATACCATCCAGGTTATCTCATTCCTACACCACACACTCTATTTATCATGTTGATGTACATTACTTACTAGCTTACACATATTACTCTATCGGCACTCACTAGTATATAACACTTGTGTATTTCTTCACATTCACCTAGTCTTGTACTACATGCCTTGAATACTTTCACTTCTTGCTTTGATTAGTTAGATGTGATTGTATTTTTAGCTTTCACATGCTTTTTTCTTTGTTTGCATAGTTATATGTGATTGCATTTCTCAGTTATTATTTTATCTCTTTTGTATGCCTTAAGACATTTGCCAATGTCCTTTACTTATACTCTTCTATGTGTTTTTGGCCCTCGTGCCAACATTGCTTATTTTCAATTATATGTATATATGGCATTTGAACATGCCTTGTATGCTTAATTTCTCATTTTGAGTGACATGTGCTCATGTACCTTGTTTGCTTGGCCCCTTAGCCACTCTTGTAAGCTTCTTGCTTCTTGCTTCTTGCTTCTTGCCTTGTGTCTTTGTTGCTTATTTGCTTCTCATTGTTTACAATGTCAAGATCTATATCATGCATTATCTCACTTTCTTGGATGCCATGATGGACATCATGTTCCATCACTCCTTGACAACTAAAAACTAACTAGACTTTTTAGTTTCAATTCAATACATTGCACATGTTATTACATTGTTACATCTATCTAGGCATACCCATGTTGATCTAATAATATCCAATACAAATTATGTTATATCTTGAGACATATTTTTGATTATCATTGGTATATCATGTATTTCATAGCATAACACACTTGTAGGGCTATTTCTTCTAAGGGAAGTCATTGCAGGGTCTTCATTTCTACCCTCAAAAGAGGGGGCAATAATCAAGGGTTTTGTCACAAAGATCAAATCCCTCTACCAGTCAAAAATTAGTTTTCAAAACACTTAAAACAACAATCAGAGATCAAACCAGGTAGAATAGACTAGAAAAATAGTGATGATTATTGAATAGTGATCAAAATCAGTAAAGGACAAGAATGTAGAACCTAGACAACAACAATGGACACCAAAGTGTCCTATTTTTGGTGCTCCTATCCAAATAGTAAAAAACCTAAATTTTCTAGAAATAGATAGAAAGGTAAGTTTAGTTATAGTTTTATCAGATATAGATCAGTTTAGATTTAGTAGTTTCAATACAATTTTTCTCATAGTTTTCTATTGTCTTTTTTATGATGTATACAAATCACGCGTGTAGGCCATCACCCTTTGTCAAATGATCAAACCATAAATTCCTCACCATGGGAGTGACTTTTAGGCACTGGACACTTAATCTGAAAAGGGACACTTACATAGATGTAAACATTTGGATGGGGCGCAAGTGTCAGGGAAGCTAAAAAATAGGTACAGGTCTAAAACTGGCAAAGAAGGATAATGATCAAGTTTATATAATTTTGCATAATACAGAAGGCATAGTCATCAAAACAATAATGGTTAGACTAAGATATAATTTTTTTTATCATAAATAGATAGTGAACATGGGCCTTTCAGTAGCGAGAAGGTCTTATAATTGAAAGGTACAAACATGATAGGTATTTGCCAAATATACAATACTAAGGTGTTATATAATTAAAATTTAATGTCTACATTTGTCTGTGCCTTTAATCTAGTTATAAAATTGCTAGTTTAAAGGAAAAGAAATGCATACCTAGATGTGTATAACACACTTTATATTTACATGAGCTCAACTTGAGTGTTTTATTAGTGACTGACCTGTAACTAATAGCATGTTATAATATGTAATCAATTTATGAAATCTAAAATTAAAAGAATTTGAAAAGCTTGAAAGTAAAGAGAGTAAGGTTCGGAGTACACCTGTGTGTCGATGCAACAATCTTGCATTTTGGAAATTTAATTTTAAGATATGCTTCATTATGAAGTATTGGAGCTAAGATTAGGACAATTTGGAAACATGCACATGCATACATATATAGAGATTGGAGGACAACATGCCCCCAATGTTAGTGAAAGGGTGAGTTTTCACCTAGCCATTGAGATTATCTCGATCTCTCCCAACTTGTGAGTGCATACATATCTCGTGTGATTTTATTGGATCAATCACACTTCCCAATTTATAAGTATGATTGAGATAAGCTTAATGGTTTTATGGAAACTCATCTTTTTTCCAAGGTTGGGGGCATGTTGTCCTTCAATCTCTATGTATGTATGCACTTATAAGTTTCTAAATTGTACTAATCTCATCTCTGATACTTCATAATGAATCATCTCTTCAAGTCAAATTACTAGAAGGCAATGTGGTTGCATCGACACAGAAGGGTACTACTAATCTTACTCTCTTTACTTTCAAGAATTTATAATTATTTCAATTTCAAATTTCATACACTTATTAGTGTGTCCCACTTTTTGGTATAAAGAGGCCACATAAACTTCCAATTTATCCTAAAAATATCTTATGTAATCAATATTATTCAAATAAATGTGTTTTAGATTCTACATACAAATATATAGTGCATACACATTTTTTTGAATTTTTAAGAATTCATTAAGTCATTTTTAGGATTTATTTTTGAATTGTTTTTATTTTTGTTTTGGATGCTTAGTGGGACATAATATTATACTTTAACCTTGTAACATGCTCTTAGTTGCAATTCAGTCACCAACAAATCACTCAAGTAGGGCTCATGTAAAGACAAGGTGTGTTATACACACCCAGGTACACATTTATTTTTATTTAAACTAGCAATTTCATTACTAGATTAAAGAGGGGAATATAGACACTAAATCTGAATTATATATCACTTTAGTCATGTACATTTGTAAAATACCTATCATGGTTGTACCCTTTAGTTACAATATCTTCTCATTGTTAAAAGGCTTGCGTTCACTATCTCTTTGTGCTAAATTTCTTATCTCTTAGTCTGACCACTGTTATTCTAATGATCAAGCCTTCTATACTATAAAAATCACTCTAAACTTGATCATTATCCTTATCTATAAGTTCTAGACATGTACCTATTTTCTACCTTCTTAGACACTTGCATCTCAACCAAATATTTATATTGACGCAAGTGTCCCTTTCAAACTAAATGTCTAGTGCCAAAAAGTCATCCAATTTACAAAAAAAAATCTTATGATTGGCCTTACTTTAGTGTGAGATATTTTCAAAAGGGATTAGTATATATACAAGATCAACCCTCATTCACTCCTCACCTAGCTAATATCGGGAACACATAAGGCACTTACCAAAAAACACTCAATCAAGCATTCAAGTGAACAAACCTGCCCTATTCATCCCTATTTCTATATCAATCATAGAAAAAGTATCTTTAGAGGTTTTAAGTACTAAAGTAACATCCCATGATCCATATTTTCTAAGTTACAAGCTAGATCATTATATGTACTTATTTATCACACATTACATTCTTACACACACACAATCCAACACATAAGGGATAACTACATAATTTTGAGGCCTTTTTCAGAGTCTTGGTTATGTAGGCAACACCTATTGATAAACGGGTCTTTGGGGTAGCTCGACATTGTGTGCCCACAAACCTATTTTCCCATAGTCACTCCAAGGGTGAGGAAGTTAGGGTTTGATCATTTGATGAAGAGCAATAATATGTGTGCATGATCTGTATACACTAGAAAAAATAATAGAAAATATAGAATGCTTTAATTAGTTGCATTCATATCCATTCATTATTCCCTATTGGACACATGTGTCTAGTTTAAACATTGGAATCAACATAATTTTCCATATCTCATGCAAGTGTATGAGGTAACATAGTAAAAAATTTCAAGTTCTAACTATTATTCTAGGATCTTGATCCAGTCCACTTCTAGTATGTTTCAACCTATAATTACTAAGTACTCTTGTTTTTAATTCATTCTAATATCAATCAATAGTTATACTTTTTATTTTTATCGTATCTTAGTATATAAATTCAGAATATTGTTTATCTAAGTTTACAACTTAATTGGCCTGCTATAGATCTGTTTATCACCCTTGTGCTTATTATTTTATATATTCTTAACCCTAGATACCCCCATATCTAAATTTAATGTTAAACATTATGGTGAACATGACTTTTATGTCTTTCCATGCAACTCCTAGTGTGCTCTAGGGTTTTTCTATTTTTTTGATGTCTCAAGTGTTAAAATTTATTTCTAAAATCAAAAAATATTTTCTTAAAATCATGTTTAATATGGCTAAAAAATAACTTATTCCTTCTCCCAACCCTAAGAAGGTTGATAATTATCATTCCTCTAACTGTGTCCATGTTATCCCTTCTTCAAGGGGTAAGGTGGCCCATCCTATAATTCCAAATGAGGGTAGCCAACAAACCCTTCATAAATCCCAACATGTTAAATGTGTGCATATTCAATCCAAATCATCTAGGGTTTGTGCTTGGGAATCCCTAAAATATCAAATCACTTGTATGATTAAGTTAATAAAAGAGTTGAAAAATTAGATTACATGCATGCAGAATCCAAATTATGCTAGTCTCAATTATGTGTTTACATCTTCACCTAGCAACGCTATACCCAACAATGTTTCTTATCCAAATGAAAGGCTAAAATAGAATACACCCAAAACAAGTGATTCCAAAAGTGCACAAAATGCTAATAAGAGTCCAAGTGAAATCCTAAGATAAATACTTTGAAACATAGTGATCCAATTGCCTCTTCTCCATCTTATAAGAAGATCAAAATACTATTGTGCATATCATAAAATGCATTGGCATCATACAGATTTTTGTTTTGCATTGAAGAATAAAATACAAAAGATAAATGATAGTGGTGATCATATCATTGATACATCTATCAAACAATCCACTCATATTACGAGTACATCTCCAAAAGCAAAAGTACAAAAACAAAAAATATGGGTGCCAAAAGATAATTTAGAGTAAATCAATTACAAATACAAAAATTAGAGCAAGAAAATATTCCAAAGGCCAAGCTAGATTAAGATATGTTACAAAATGATCAAGAACTTAAATCACAAATTACAATTTTTCATAGTGTTCAAGCAAAGATACATGACTCTTCTTTAGACCATAATGATATGCATGTTCCTAACAATGATGAACATACTCAAGAAAATAAAATTTTAAATAAAGAAACTCTAATACATAGTGTTGATGGTTTTTTATACACAAATGCTCAAAATAATACATCACAAGTTCAAGAACAACCTAAAAGCTTTCATCTTTCCTATACTACTAAATAGATGATTGGTATGATCCCAATGCCACATAAGATTTTTATGATCCTAATGATATTGATTACATAACATATGAATATGATACACATGATATAGGGCCTTCATAGAGGCATATCCTTGATGAGATCCTTGGGTTATAGTAGCACTTATAATTATATTATCTCATTGGCATCTATGTTGTACATTCCATGTTGGTAGATATCATATTATTTCTTTCTACATACACACATATGTTTCATACTTATTTTGAGTGTGATACAAGCATACCTATGCACATGATATATGCATATATAGATATTGGGCCTTCCCTTTACTCACATTATCAGTATATTGGGGGCATGTGCTTCTTTGATCATGATATACCCATGTTGTATTATTCTATGATCACTTTCCATTATCATGTTTGATCTTATGTAATTACACATGCTTTTATCCATTATATTATATTTCACAGTGTACTTGATATGTTATGTACTTAACATCTTGTTTTTTGGCTAACACATATATCCAAGGACTAATATAATATGCTTATGTTGGTTGCTTATGATTCCATGCTTTCCTTTTTAGCACTTCCTTGAGTGTGTTTTTTGCTTGATATTATCTTGCATTGTATTGTGTGTTTGAACATTTGAATATGTTCCATTGCTTGCAACCCCCATACCTTTATTTGCCTATTGTGACATTTGAACATGTCATAATACATTGTATGTGGCCATTTGAACATGTCATTATATGTTTTGTGGACATCTGATTGAGTCATGTCCCTTTGATTATGTGGCATTTGAGCGTACCCATTTTATGAGGTCTCATTGAACCTTTGCCTTTTGTTTTACCTTTGAGTGCTCTTGAGGGTGTGCTTGATTGCTTGTTGAGCTTGTAATATTACTCTTTAGAGATTGCCATGATCTATATCATGCATATTAGGACTTGATGTGATCACATTATACATGCTTCAATGATATATCTACTTAGACATGTTCCACCTTTATGTTATATAATCCATACACATATTATACAATTATCTTATCCTTTTGAGGTAAGGTAACTACCAATTTCTACTTCCCTCAACTCAGAATGGGGGGAATATCAGTGGGTACATGTCATAGAGGTATGACCTCCACATTCTTCATAATTTCAAATTATAATGGGAGCATCTTATGGAAACATGTTCTCCACACTTATATCATAAGAAAATTAAAGTACATGAATGAAAGTACATAATTCATATATATCTAACAGGCTATGATGAGAAACAAGTCCAAGTTCCATAATGAAATTGGACCAAGAAATATAAATTTCAGATAGATGAGTAATGATCACACCTATTTGTTGTTCTAAAAATCGAAGACTGTAGACTGATAAACTATATCATGCTACTTGATAGACCCATGCCTTTTATGGGTGCATCCTATACAAACCTAACCATGGCAGTCTTATAATGTCATGTTTATCTATTTGTAGATGTGTCTATTATTCTAGGGTTTCTTAGATTGGACATTTTACGACCTATGTATTACCACCTTATTGTTATGCATATACCTTCGCTTCACCGATCTATCAAGAAGAATGTGTGGAATAAAAAAATATCCTCCTTGACCTAGCTCGACACTAAAAAATAAACAAAATTAATGAAGTTGGGCAACCACCAATGTAACATTATAAACTACTTATCCCACGTGCAAGTAATTAAACCTCCATGTAGTGAAGATGCAATAGCTTTAGTGAGGGTTGTGAACCTATTCTTATCTAGAAGTGAAGATGCAGCTACATGTAGTCTAAGACCCTCCTTTGCCACAACATAAATGAAGAGAGACTAGGATAGGATGACATTATTGTATATATGAGGTATTTGATGCTTGACTCAAGGCTTGACCTTTGATGTTAGATTTGATGTGTGATATGTGTAACTCTTTTATCTCCTTCTCATATTTATAACTTATGAAAAGGCTTGACAAAAAAAATTATATATAGGTTGATTTAGGATAACTCATGCATCATAATTGATGATATAAATGTAGACAGGCAAACTTAAAGGTGCATGTTCAATAGTAAAGTGAAAATGGACCCACAGCTAAAGGGGAAAAACACATATATGTGTGGGTTTCTCCAAGACATACTAATATAGTCCAAAATTTTATCATGGATAAGAGTTAGACTATGTTTTTGAGGCAAGGATAACTAATAGGTGATAATAGTCCAAATATATTAACAAATGCCTTTTTGATAAGTGTTGAGGTGTTTTTTGGCTTAATGACCCAAGTGTAGACTTACATGGGATTGAGATTGTATTAGAAACATGTTAAAATGTATAATTTTGTCAAATAAGGTAATTTATGGATAAGACACTGGGAATAAGGCTCTTATGCCAAATTTAGGTGTTTGTAACACCGAATACTTAACAATGACCTTCGCAGCTTCTTACATTACAAGATAAAATACATAATCGACGAAAATGTTGTACACCTACTAGTATTTTAAATGGGTACACATTAATTATATTTGATATAAAAGGGATGTGCATTAATTTAATGTAGGGTTGGGAAATCCAAGAACAAACACACCTGTTCTGATTCCTCCTGTTAGGATCTTGCTCCTCAGAAAGAGCACAGTATGATTACCAAATATAAGCAATTAAATATGCGAAAATAACCAAAAACACAAGTAACTAGAATTCACCAATAGCACAGAATATGAGAGACAATACACTATCTTGTATTAACACTTTACAGAAAAGAATACTACAAAGAGCCGCCACACTCTTCCACCTTACAGAGGTTTCCCACGCCTCAAGTGTACAGTAATTCTTCTACACAACACTCTCCTACACAAAAAACGGTCCCAACAACCAACTCACACACAGAATTGGTGTTCACCTCACCAACCAGTCAGTAATAACCCTGACGGTACACCAAGCACTCTATAACACTTCAAGTTGATCTCCCATGAACCTGCAACCTGCAATTCAACAGACCAAACTTACATGTAGATCCCTTATGAGCTTGCAACAACCTGCAACTCAATGATCTTACAACTAGAAGGAACTCTTCCTTTCTATCTCATACTTATACAATACATGCCAATGGGTCTATAAATAGATCCCTAACTTAAACAATAACTTAGACTCTTAATTTAGACAATTATCCTCGCAGCCCAAGACTCTAACTGGTCTTAACATGCAAACTCTTCATTCACTTAACTAACTGTCCATGAAACAAGCAGTTCTGGAACACACAGGCGACCGACACCGGTCCTTGCTTGCCTGGTTCTGTCGACGTCGGCCGACTCCCTGCCGTTGCCGGTGGCCTTCTGCACTGGTCACGACCGACGTCGGTCCTGCTGCCGACGCCGGTGCTCCTGGATCTCAGCAACCTTCTGTTCCAACTGTTTGCAAAGAGTTGAAGCTTTTAGCTCCACAACCTAACATTTAAGTTGTTTTAAGATATACACATTACATGTAATTGGTGTCAAAGAAGGTTTAAATACTCAAAAATGTGTTGGGTATGGAATATCCCACAATAATTGTGTGTCAAATAAGGTTTAAATACTAAAAAATGGCCCCTTGGCATTTATTTCACATTATTTTATAAGTTTTATGTAGATTTGTATATGAATGGGTGAATGGTCCAAGTTTGTCATTGTTAAGCTATTATGATGACATCTAAGGCTTGAAACCATCTTCATGAATTTCCATGCAACCCCAATTTTTTTCTCATGCACATCTTTATATGTGACTAGGATTAAGATTACTATCCTAACACATGTATGATTATGGCATATTTGCCTAGACACTTCAAAATCATGCCATCTCATCCATCATTCTTCCCTATATCATTTATAACCATTGGAGGTTAGTCATGCATGCTAGTTTTTTTAAAGTTTAAATTTGTTCATATATAAATATATAAATGATTAAGATCATGTGGTCATCAATTATTTATTAAAAAAACATTGATTAAGACAGTCTTATATCACTCGATTAACATTATTATTGTTATGCATTTTCTATTTATCGACTTGCAATTTCATTGTACAAATTGAGGGGTCTAAAAAATTATAAGGTCATATACTAAACCTATCTATACATACCCCCAAACCAAACACTTTCTAAGTTTAGTCTTACAATTTTTGCTTATTTTAGAGAATTATAAGTCGACGCACTTAAAATTATGACATAAGGTGACATATTAGAAGTAGAGGAATAGGATTAAGAACTTACATTACATAACTAGAAGCCTAGACCCAAACCATCTATAAGATCATGAAAATGATGAAAAATACTAATATGGTCCTAACATTGTTCCAATTTTCACCTAAATATAGTTAGAAAATAAGTTCAAACATTTTCAAATTGATGCAAATATGTTAGATTGTGATGATAGGCTTGGAAATGACTCAAAATCACTTGTTCACATAAGTGTAGACACTATTTTTGAATTATATAGACTTCAGTCTTGTACACTTGGAAAAAAAATATCATTGATGTACCTTCACCTTCTAGACCTTTTCCATTGCTAAAAGGCTTGCATACACTATCTCTCTATGTTTATTGATTATCTCTTAGTCTGACCAATGTTATTATGATGACTCAGACCTTTTATCATGCTCATAATGTTATAAACCTACTTATCTTTTTATCTTTGAAAGTTCTAGACTTATACCTACTTTTTTGCTTCTCAAACACTTGTGTCCTAGTTAGATGCCTACATTGATGCAAGTGTCCTATTTTGACATAAGTGTTTGGTGCCCTAAAGTCATCTAATTTACAAATGAAATGTATTCCTATGGTCGACCTAAGTGATTTAATGTGATAAATTCTTCAAATAGATTGGTACAAATAGAAGGTCAATCTTCATTCATTCTTTACCTAACAACTTCTTACCTACTCACAAGGAAACTTATCAAAGGCATTCAATCAAGCACTTAAGTGAGCAAAACTTTCTTATTTTCTCCTATTTCAATATCAATCATAAGGATAACACATTTACAAGTCTGGAGTACTGAAGTAGAATCCCATGAGCCATATTTACCAAGTTACAAGCTAGGTCATTATTGTACTTACTTATCACACAATTCATGAGTCACGCACAAGCAAACATATAAGGGAGAACTACATAAGTCTGAGACCCTCTTCAAATTATTGGTTATGTAGTCAACACTCATTAATAGAGGGGTCTTTGGGGTAGCTTGACATCGTGTGCCAACTAACCCATTTTCCCCATAGCTAATATGAATATGAAAAACTAAGGTTTTTCTCTTTGACAATGAATGACAGTCTATGACCTAGATCTGAATCTATCAGAGTGAAGGTGACACAAAACCTAGAAGCATCCATGTGGTCGCATCTAGTTTTAGTATGTATTCCATACTAGACACCTATGTCTAATCCAAACATAAGTGTTGACGTAACCATCCTAGGTCATGCAAGTATTCGTGACTAGAGAGGTATAATTTCCAAAATTAGGCAATTCATCCATAATCCAAGTACACTCTACTTTCTTCATGTTCAAAATCTAGATCTGTGTTAGCATTAAACTAACTAATTATATTGTTTTCATTATCATTGTAATATCTCACATATTTTTACTTTCCATTTTTAGCATAATAAATTTAGTATATGTTTTATCTAAGTTTTATAACTAATTGACCTATTTTAGAGATAGTCTACCATCCTTGTGCCCTAATATCTCTACCCCTTTACCTTAGATTCCCCAATCTAGTTTTTAGGGTTAAATAATAAGTGAAAATGATTTTTAAATCTAAGAGTCCCTCATCTCTCTATTGTATTATTAATTATACACCATATATTTTGGTTTGCATGTTTTATAATGCTTTATTTGAGGTAGGCATTCTTTTTTATCACATGGAAGGGTTATAAGGCATATGTGCACACAAAAGATATGGAAATTAGGAAAGAGGATATATGGTTAAAAACTCAAAGTTGTGTTTTTTTTTTAATTTAATATCTTACTCCCCTGTAACAACAAATGTTTGGTGGTATATGTGTGCTTTGTAGGTCTAATGTATGTGCATTAAAAAATGGCATAGATAGTCATAGATAAATAATTGATCATGTAAAATAGTTATCAAAGTTATGACTTTTAAAAATTACCTTTCTTCCCTCCTAATAATAAATGCCTAGTGGTGATTTTGTATTATTTGGGTTAAATGTAAACAAGTTAAAAAGAGAAAAATGAATACTAATGGAAAACAATGGTCAAAGTGATGACTTGAGTATTAAATAACTATTCATAGGAAAATGATCTCAAAGTGATAACTCGAGTATTAAAAGATACTCACATAAGGGAAGAGATATGATATAATGGTAAATAGAGGGTGTTGTTTTTATAACATGGATAAATGTATCACAACTAATCTTTGACACAAATACTCAATTTTTATTAACCATATTAAATAAAATGTGCAATATATTAATAAAATCATAATTAATTAATTACAAAACTATAGAGAGGTAGTCATGTAAGATTTATAAATGTATCTTCAATTGCGTGAGTTATGGTGACAATATTCAAGATTACAACAAAGAAATGTACACCCAATAGTGATAATGACCTTGCTTATAAAATTAACAACAATCAGATGAAGAACCCATGAGTGTGATTTCCCTTACTGGGAAAGAGAGTGATGCTCTTGGTAAAGTATCTGTAAAGGAGATCCAAATTTCTAATTATATTCCTTTGCTTATGCTCTTTACTTCCCTGCCCTCAATTTTTATGTTGTGACTCTTGTGTAGTTGGATTATTGGATTCTATTTGCTCTACAATTTCTCACTCATTTATTATTTATAGTTGAGGAAGAATGAAGTAGATGAATTGTTACTATTATTTGTGACTACAAATATACCACCAAATTCTAGACAATTATAATCCAAAAAAAAATTAGTTATCATAAACTGTTGCCAAGAGTGTGATTTACATTTATGGGAGAGTAAGTTCAACTCTTTAGGGATAAAAAATAAGTCTTTTACACTAATTTTTATTTTACAACCCTAATTAAGATAGAAAATTGAACATAATTTAGATTGTAAAGTATCATAATTAAACATGAATCTGAATGTAAAATATCAAAATTTATTTGACAAGTAGCATATGCTAAATATATAAAAGATTAGAGAGATCAAGATACTTAGCTTTAATGATTCACTGATTGATTATGACTGACTTTTGATTGTGGAAAGGGGTTGAAAGTAGGCCTGGGAATCGATTAGATCTAAAACTAAATGTTTATACATGTAGGGTCACCAACATTAAGATGGGGCATTAACATCAACCTTAGTGATTGAAGGTGGCATTACTATCCTGGGCTAATTCATCTCTTTGTGACTATATACTCAATTGTACCAACTTGTAATACATGTGTGTGTGTGATCCTAATGCTTAATTATCTATGAAACTCTGAAAATTAGTGTCCTTCTCCTCAAAACCTTGGGTCCACTTATGGAGGGTATAATTTGTAAAAACTTGGGAAGTGTAATGGTCTGAGTTGCCCCCAATCACCCCCATTATTGATTGATTTAGGCCTATATATGCAATACTTAGAAGAGGTAAGTCAAGCCACACGTAGTTCTTCCCATTCATGTGAATGTGCAATTGTTATCATTCATCACATAAATACTCTTATAATATATCTTTTGATACTTGACAATATTCACTATTGGCTTAGCTTGGTGTGCTTCAAACTTAGATCATGGCTGATCATACTGAATAATTTGTAATTTATGAATAATAGGGCATTTTCCCTCAATGTGCAGTAGTGTATAGATTCTTGATAGATAAGTGCCAAGTAATTAATTAGTGTGGATTTTATTTGTAGTTAGATGAGTCCATTTGGTAATTTTCCATGCCACTGACACATTAGGCATATAGCCTAACCCATAGGAGTGATTTTATTTTGAAAAATAATCATTATTGGGTGAGCAATAGTAACATCACCCTTTGGTCATTTTCATCAATGAAACTATATGAACCTGATGTTTGTAGATGTTTGAGTAAGATATTTAGCTAGTTTGACATAGGCTGAGAGGTTATTGTAAGTGGTTAACATCAAAATAGAAGGGTTAGATTCATAGCAAGCATGCAAATGTGAGATAATGGTGAATATGACACATATACATGTGAATAAGTCATATATGGTGAAGGTAGGTTAAAAGTGACATCATCAAGTGTCTAATAATAGATTTTAGTATATATAAATGCCTTCCTTTTTATCATAGTATTTAAATGCAATATAAATACTATAGTAAAAGGATAAAGTATATTTGAGTGTGTACAATAGACTTTATCTTTGGGAGATGGATCCATATGTATACCTTTACTCCATGCAAACCTACATTGAAAATGTCGTAATCAATGTCCATATGTAAAAACTAATATCTGAAATTGAAAATTGAAAAAGTTCTAAGAGCAAGGAAAGAGTACACCTTAATGTGAGAAAACCATGTTGCACTATAAATTGTTTGGAGATGATGTTTTCTTGTTAAAACAATGGATCATTGTTATTCCTTGTTGGATCGCATGGAAATTTGGGGTGATTATACCCCAAATCGGTGTAATTATGTAAGCCTTTGGGTTTGGAAGATAAATTCCACAACCCTCATGAATGTGGAACAGTGCTAAGACCATTGAACATCATCAAACCTCAGTTACACCAACTATAATAACTAATCTAGATATGATATTTAACCTCAAGATGATGAGGTGGGATACACATAATGGGTTTGCTATGGCTAATGCCATGGTTTTTTAGCATCACTAAAACTCAACACACATTACCTAAAAAAACATGAGTCAACTAATGTATACAGACTTAAAGAATCAAGTTTACTCACTACCATATACCATTATTTTATGTTTTATAAATTAAAAAACTATAATAGTTCTCACTGAAAAAAAGTAGATGTACATGAATGAGTATCGTGCCTCACTAAATTTGTGCCAATTTTAAACTGTTATAGTGTATATGTGCATGAATAAACATTGTGCACCAATGGATCTATGCCAACTGATATATAACGTTATGCATTTGAATGTTAAATTTGAGAACATTCATCTTAGATATATCTATATGTGAAATCATGTAATGCCTATTTATATAAACCATGTGTACTTGCATGGCATATGCAATCAAGTGTATCTGAATGTATAATTTATAATGCATGTATTTGTGAATTAAATGCATATGCATGGCATATGCCCTCATAATTTGTATCAATGTGTGAGTACCTTATAACATATCCAAACCAATATGATATCTAAACCACTATATATCTCTAAAATTTGTAATTTGTACCCAAAATCTGATTTTTTTACTCATGGAAGCATGTGTCTCTATGACAAGCCCACTAATATGCCCCCTTTTGAAATTTGGGTTGTAGCCTGTAAGTCACTCATCCCAAATGAAATATTTAATTGTATCATGTCATGTATAAAAATACAATCATGTAGAATCATGTCAACATGCAAAGAATATATCATCATGGAAATCTATATAACATTGAGGCATGTATTTAACATATGAAATGCAGGGCATAGAAGTGTCATGGTGAGATGTATGTAAAAATAAGGCATGTGATAGTAAACATCACTAATTTAAAAATTAAATAAGTCTACATAGTAAAGAGGTGCACGATGTAAATCATGGCACCACACATAAATGGGAGGTGCATGTTGTGGAACATGGTACTCAAAAACTCAATAATCTCAACAAACTCAACAAAAAAACATTGATTAATCCACCCATAAACATGCAATGGTGCACATAAGGCCAAGGGCCACAAAAAAGAGACGTAAAGATGTCAAATCGAATAATGTCAAGGGATGAAAAGATGTTGCACACACAAGGCTAGAGGGTCACATACAAGCAATGATTAGACTATATGAAAAAGTAAATACATCAATGAATTAAAGAACGAGTGAGAACTAGTCTACACTATCCATGTGTATAATTGTCACATAATAGTAAAGAAACATATTCATGTAGCATTATCTAAGATATAAGTAACTAACAAGATCTGTTTAATCAATCTAGATATCTCAACTTGGTAAAAGGTCATAGAAATATATAACCTGTGATAATGTGATTTGTGGAATAAGATGATCCCAACATTGGCATGGCCACTAGGTATAAGAGAGTCCAACATATATGTGTCCATGTATGATCTATGTGTCCTGAATTACACTTATATACCATAAAATGCACGTTTGTATGAAAAACAAAATGCCATCTACCAAACATGTGATAAATAACATATGTAAATAATTTAATTTAGCAATCATGCAATGCTAAGGTCTTGACTTTTTTTATTTTTTTTAAATATCTCAATGTTTTGTATTTTTAATTATTTTAATTAATTGTATTTATTGATAGAGTCAAGTAAGGCCAAGTGGCAATAATTTAGAAAATAAAATAATGTGATGGATACAAACAATCTGCAACATGTGTCAAGGTATAGTGCACACCAAGTGTAGTAGAATGGAAAAGTGGAAGACAAGCAATATACCCCACTATAAATGTAAGTTGCCTCATTATAACAAAAAATAGTATGCAAGTGGTAGAGGGGGACGAGGAGGAATCCATTTTTATGCTCATGTAATGTATAGCCATGAACGTAAGTAACCATATAAGATCAATGGAAGCCATGATGTGTATAAGTAGTCCATATGTAGGAGTGAGCAATTAAAATGTCACAAAAGATGTGCACTATAATCATTGTAAGATAGGTATCATAGATATTTGGATCAGGATAAAAATAAAGAGGCAAGGACCAAGTGAAAACAAATAAAGGGATAGAAAAGTGATCAACATAAGACCATGTACACATGTATGTGAAAATATAAGAATATATTAGATAGGCAATCAAACCAACATCATGAAGATATGTATAATAGATTATGTTCAGGCTACTGAAGGAGATGATCAATGCCAACCACTCCAAAATAAAAATTGAATAATTTAGACCCTAATCTAGGACTAGATTCTGATGCTGTAATCGTGGTGCCACACTCTTAGTGACACTTGTACTTATGTGTTATTAACTGCATTTTTTATCTATCCTAGAATATGTATAAATAATTGCACCATGTGCTAGAATTTGTTTAGTGGTTGTATCATCTTTTGAAGAAATTATTTGTGCATTGTTTTCATGATTTGAAGATGCTTCCTCTCTTGAAATGGTGAGAGTCACACATTCATGATCAACTATACTATGGTCGTTATTCTTACCAACTGTGGCCCCTATTGATTTTATTCATGATCTTACTAGTATTGGATTGTATTGATCTAAAGTAGGGTCAATGTGAAATATAATAAAACATGTTTTTATTCCAAGTGTTGTTAACAACTCAATAGATCCAATGCATTGTTTAGGCTCAATTTTCTTGTTTAAATGTTTAATGTCGTACCAAAGAGATTGGATAAGTGTCATGCTACATATATTAACTTCACTATCATTAGTAATCTTGACATTGGTGCATTTTATGCCATCTTTGCAAGGACTAAGAATTAAAGGCTAAAGAAATGAGGAATGCTTCTTAGTTGCCTTCTTTGAAACCATGCTTATGAAATTACCCTTTTTAGGTACATATTGTTTTTTAGCATCCTTCTTGAGAAACCCTTTCTTAAGGACACTTTCTTGCTTATCCTGCACTTCTTATTGTAATCATTCTTTTGGTAACTTCTCTTGATGTTACCTTTCTTGTTACAATTGTTCCTTTTGTAATCTTTACTCTTGTTCTTTTCTCACTTGTTCCTTGGAAGAAGGAATCATATTTTGAGTATATTGATTAACTGTAGAAAGTGTGTTGGAATATGATGGTGGTTTATTGAATGTATCTAATGCAAGATCAACAATATTAATAATAATTTGTATTTCACACTTCAAGGCCCAATAACTATCAGCATAATGCCCGTGAAATCTATGATAGGCATAATAGAATTTTGATTCCCTCAAAGGATGCATAAGAGGTAATGTAATCAACTTGTTTTTAAGCATATCTCTTATAATTTCACTCATATTCTTATGATGCTTATGCAAACTTTTTGATCAACTAGTTGTAGATGTATTTTTTTAATGAATCTCTTATTGAAATGAAATCTTTTAATGTATAAATCCCTTGAATAAAGATGTATATATATGATTGAAAATAACATGTTCATGATTTTAAATATGTGTAATCTTACCTTCAAGCAATGTAACTTTTAGACATATATATTCATTTTTATTTTGTAATGCAAGCAATGCAACTTTTAGACATAAATATTCATTTTTATTTTGTAATTCTTATGTGGAAGTTCTCATGGTGACCATCTAATCTAGAAGGGATTTTTAAACATGTAAAATTAACATTTAAGCTAAAATCATGCACTTGCAACCACTCTTTTACACACATAGCTATAAACCTATCTTAGGGCCCCTTTTGATCACTTTCAACCACCCTACACACTCTTCTAAGTTGATATATGACCCTCAGATCAAATTATCCCTATCTTCATCAACCTTAGACATCTTTTAGGCCCTAACTAACCCTCAACATGGTAAAATGACCCATTGGATGGGCATTCCCTAGCGGATAGGAGCACACTACTCTAGTGTCCTCCCCCCTCTCCTATTTTCCCACTAAATAACAACTAATTTTCCAAATTCAAAGCTATAGGAAGGTCAACCCATGTCCCTAATGGGCCCCATTCTAAGTATTTTCAATGGTATGACTATATAAACACTTTTTAAACCATTTTTCACATGGGAAGCTTCCACATAGAAAAGTACTGAATCACACTTGCACATTCAAAGTAAAATACCTATTCCTCCCAATTCTAATTGCATACAGTGCTAGTAGCCCAGAGCTCAAGCTTGAATACATTTTATAGGTCAAAAATTATGGTTAAGGTACTTAATTCCATCAGTATTACACTAGCATGTAACATATTTCACTGGTTATTCACACACCATCATAGCAAGGGAGAACTACATAAAGTTTGATCCCTATTCAAATTATTGGTATGTAGGCAACCTTCAACACATTGGGTGTTGAGGTCTCACCCAATTTCAATTATTGACTCCTTTCCCCCATTGATTTGCATTGGTCTTCACATGTCAAGGAGCTAGGGTTTTAAAGGAAAATTAATTACCCAGTGGTCTCTATAAGTGATCGTACGTTTTCACACCATATACAGGCTACATAGACAAAGGAACAAAGAACCCAAAAACCCTAATTTCCTCAATACAAGTGGACAAGATCACCCTAGGTTGGATAGGAGAACCACCACTCTAGTGTTCTCTTCTTATCAATTTTGTTGAGGCCTAGATCCGATTTGAGAATCCTAATTCCAGTCACTAGACCTCTCTACATAGAAAATATTAGAGTTTAATTCCTCCTAGAGATGTAGCTAGCTAAGTCTTTGTTTTCTCACTACACTTTGTTGTTTTTAGTAAGTTTTTAGAATACGATAGTTCTAAATTAGTGAATGCTATCATTGTTATATTTATTCTCCTTGTTTTATATAATAGTGTTGTCATTTAGGGTTTTTCACACAAATCCCAAATTTGATAAAACATATTAGTGAACCCATTTATTTTTCAAATATTATTAAACCCTAATTATGGACGTTATTAGGGTTTGCATCCTTCTTGTTATTTTTTCCACTTGTTGTTGTTGCATTTATAGATTTAATAAATTTTATAATAATAGAAAAATTTTAAGCTTTCATATCATATTATATGCAATCTAAAAAAGTTCTATCTACTCCTTTAAGAATAAGTTCTAGATTAGGTCTCATCCCAATTGAGCATACTCATATTACACGTAACCTTGATATGGGTAAGAAAAAAGGTGCACCAACACCTTTGAATGTTCCTACACCTATCGAATAAATGGACTTCAATGATACCAATTATGAACATGAGCAATATGATCAAGATACCAAGGATCCTCAAGATGAACATCACGATGTACTCCCCCCTTTAAATGGGGAACAAATTGAATTCAATAAAGAAGAAGTTATAACAAGTTTTAGAGAAAGACTTTGTGAGAAACCCCTTGATCATGACACCATTCTTAAAACTTTGTTGGATATAAAGAATGAGAACATGGCTTAATCTTCTTAGATTCCTTCTCCTCTGGATACAACTTTTATACCACCTATCAAAATGGGGGCAACTCAAGGGATCCAATAGACTACCATGGTGATTATTACTACATTGTCTTTGGTTAGCACACATTCCTTTTCTCTTGATGTTACAATCCCATAGGTAAGATATCCAATATATGCAGGTAAAACCTAATCAGGCACTAGATTCTCCTGTTTTATTGCACACTTTATTAGCACAACATGTAACAACATATCTTTTACCTACAAGGTTTTTGTCACCCAAGCTTGCATTATATGATGGCAAGGGTGACCCTGAACAACATCTTAGATCATTTCATGTAGCATGTTTGGACTATTTGTCCAATGATAGATTATTGACTAAGCTATTCTTGAAAAGTCTCAAGGACTATGCATTACAATGGTCCTATGATTTACCACACCAATCAGTGCATGCATTTAATCCCTTAGCTAATATGTTTCATGCACATTTATCAATCGACATTAGAAAAAAGTTTTATTATACTCAAACATCCCTACTCAAACATAAATCTAATGAACTTATCACAAAATACACTTTAAGATACAAGACCATGTTATCCAAAATGACAAATCTTATGGTAGATAGAGGATTACAATATATATTTAAGCAAAGTTTGCTTCCATATCTGTACCAATACATTATGTTCAAAAAGTTTAACTCATTCACTTATTTGTGCCATACATTAAAGGAAAGAGAACTCAATCTATTGTAAATGAACAAGCTTAAGTATAAAACCAATTTTGATGCTAACACCAAAAGTTCAAGCAAACGACCATACAAGGTAAGGCCAAACGATAATAAGATTGATCAAAAAGTAATAGTACCTCAATTGCATAGCCTACTCTATGCATTGTCTTGTTAGCTCCTCCACTAACCTACTAGAGGCTCCATATAAGGTTCTCAAAACACTATTGGAATGTAATATCATATCTCTCACTCATATTAAAGAGGTTGATATGAATTGACCTCTTCCAAAAGGTTTTGACCAGATTGCCTTTTATGACTATCACAGGGCACCAAGCCATACTACTAATAGATGTATCGATTTGAGATATAAGATTTAAAATTTGATAGATGCAAATATCATTAATGTGGGCATGCCAATAGAAGGTATAATATTACAACCAAGTGAAAGTAAAGTGATGAAAATATTCAGTGATCCTTTTCCTAAGCACATGACTAATGAGACTATAGATACATCAGGTGTGCACTATGCATATAATGCACACCCTCTACTAATTTCTTACCATTCCCATATAGAGGAATAACATCCTTTAATTGGTAAAATATATGTTTATCATACACTAATGTTATCTAGGCCACCCATCACATTTGTAAAACATGAGATAATCGATGATGACTCAGATATACACTATTTATTTGTTTGTGTAGACATTGATCACCGACGTATTCAAAGTGTCATGGTTGATAATGATTCAACTATCAACATGTGTATAAATACACTTCTTTATCATCTTGGATACATAAATTGGGATATGCTTTCCACCAACATGGCCATCAAAGGATTCAATAGTCATATTTAGAGTTCCATTGGTGAGATTATTTTACCATTATAGGTTGGTCTTGTACATGTTGCCACAAAATTCATAATAGTACCTAGTGTAGGGGTCTTTAACATTTTATTAGGATGCCCTTATATTCAATAAATTCATGCAGTTCCTTCTATAGTTCATAGATGCTTGAAATACATATATGCTAATGAGTTCATTATAGTTATGGGGATCCCTTATGAGTAACCTCTACCATATAAATATTTAACTACCATACAATAGCCTTTAGTTGAGTCACCTAAAAAGGTACAACCTACTCAGAGATTTTCACAACATAAATCTACACTTCCACAGAGGCATATCTTAGAGAGGCCCCTTTAACAGAGATTTGCCATAGATTCTAGAGAGCCAATCTTTACTCTAGCACATCCTCAATTGGTATTATAGAGTATCAAGAGCATTTCACATAAGGCACCATAACAAGCTTCACCTACTTCGAGATGGGCTCCAAAAAGCCCCATAATTCAACATAATCAGTATGGCAGTGACAATTATAACATAGTTAGTGCTCCATATTTAGATTCTTCGTTAAGATCATATCAATCACTATAACACACAGCTTTCCATTTGTAAAAGGTCACAATTCCTTTTCTTGACATAAGGTCATTTCATTGTGAGTCCTTTGTAGGACTCATCAGTCAGTATCATCTCACCTATTATGTATCATACTTACATTCATATATGTGCAAAAATACAAAACAGTAAGATATTATTAAAAAAATAGGACCTATGCATGCTTATATGTAATTTATCATACATTAGTTCAGTTATGCATAATATTTTATATATGTTTAGCCAATTTTATATCATACATGATTCACCAGTGTATATGAGTGACTACAAATTACACGTGATATCATTTTTAGAACCAATTACAAGCATTTTTATTGTTACACACTCAAAAAATGTAGTTAGATGGGAACTATGTGGAGGATAGGAGTATAGTACTATAGTGTCCCTCACCCCACTCATATTAAGTTTAGACTATCACTACTCAGTTCTAAACTTCACACAAGCTTCCTACAACATGTAAATTCATAAACTAGCTAACTGGGGGCATGGTATACACAAGTTTTATTCTTCTTTGCCCACATTATCTTACTTAGATGCTCAATACTTTACATTGTATTACATCTTATTATATTGCTCACTCACTAACATTTTGATATACTATTGCCTAACTCAACTACTGAATATTGCTCAGATTACAACTTAGATCTCATTGATCAAAATACATTATCATGCATGCTTTTTATATTGCTTTTCCTAGTTTCATATCTCATATGCACTTATCTATTTACTTTGAGGACATTTGAATATGTCATTACCAAATGGATACAATCCTTTATATCTCTAATTTTATGCATGTGAGGACATTTGAATGTGTCTTTATGTGTGTCTTATATTTGTGTATACAAACATTTGAACATGTCCTTCTATGTGGATCTAAGCCTCCATTATTTCCTTATATGCACATGAGGGAATTTGAGCATGCCTTTGTATGTGTCTTCTATTAAAGTGAATGACATTGAACATGTCCTTTGTTTTTGGTCCCTTGGCCTTTTATTATGTGTTTTGCATGTTTTATGTGTACTCTTTGATTTTGTGCGTCATGGCCATGACACGTTGCTTTCTTATTTGCTCAGATTTGAATGCCATGATGGACATCATGCACCCAATCCCTTCCAATTCCATGATGGACATCATGTATTCCTATCTAATTAGTTCCATTAAACATTGTATACTTAGTAGCTTAGTTATTTACATGTTTCATGCTTCATTGTCACATCTATCTAGACACACTTCTTATGAATGCTTATTTTCACATGCATCTTACATTATTAGTATGCAAATTTTACATACATAATAATGTCATGCTTTTCCATGATGTCAATATTACTCATATTTACAATTTTACATCATAACAACCTACTGCATAACCTTTTCTTTTGATATAAGTTCTTGCCTAGGCTTAACAAATCACCTAAAAAAAGTGGGCATTCACAAAGATTTTTCTTAAAGACCAAGCTTCCCAAATTAGTAGATAGATAGGAATTAATAGTGGTTACATAGTTGACACAGTTTCTGGCTCGTAAAGCACACAAAAATTCAATTTGGATAGGAGTGCCACATTGGATGGGAGAGCTCTACTCTAGTGTCCTTCACAGTGTTGTTGTCCAAATGCCTAAAAAATAGGCATATCCATAATTTATCAGAACCTCAATTTAGTTAGAATAATGCTCAGTAGTTTCATAGTCTTAGTTCTCAGAATTACTCATAATTACATAGTTTATCTCATATTTTCTCAGTTTAGGGATAATCGTGTGTGACATGTTCTACTTTGGCACATAATTTTATTCTCTTAATCATAATTACTTGACTTAGTCCCATAATCTATATGCACAAAATATCAGTTGGGGGCATGTGCACAACATGTTTATTCCTCATTGATCTAATATTTACACTAGTTTCATAGATGGAATGATAATTTATGTCATTCTCCATGTTGTGTAGACTATACTTAGATTATACTCAGTATTTGCACTAGTTTTATACTATCTTTACACTAGAATTGAACCTTATTCCATTTGCAGTGGTTAGTTCACTATTTGTACCTATATCTACACAAGTTTTTACACTATATATATACATATATATATATATATATATATATATATATATATATATATATATATATATATAAAGATTCATATAGGGATCCGAAACTACTCCACTACTATGGGATGGTAATGATGGAGTCAAGCACACCTTTGAGTTCTTGAGCATACCCACTTATCGATGAGGATTGGGGCATGCATAGTCTAGTCCAATGTAATGTCCCCATTTTAAGCGGTTGACTTACTCAGTTTCTGGCACACTTACTCTTTGTAGCAAGTTAATAGGACGCAATGGAGGCCAGTTTTCATGATTGGATTTGATGCTCTTTGCTGAGAGCTTTCCAGCAAGCTATCACTTGCACCATTTAGAGTCTGATTGCTAGTATTTTGGTGGGCCTGAAGTGCTACAAAAAGGGTAAGATTTAACCCAGCTGAAAGACATTGAGTGTCACTTTAAACATTTACTTTATGAGGGACTGTTGCACATCCTTTATCCCACATTACTCAAGTGAGTTGAGTCACCCCTTGGAGAAAGGATAAAGGGAAGTGCTTATGGGTTTTTTGGGGCATGTTGGATAAGAAGAAAAGAATTGTTGCACTTGTAGCTTATTTGGGCATTTGAGAATGTCCTTCTCATCTGTAGCACTCTAGACATCAATCCTTGGGATTGGTCTTTGGATTTTGTGCTCTCAGCCATTGTAGCAACTGCACCACTGTAGCAACCGTACTATTGTAGCAGCCATGCCACTATAGCAGTTGTACTACTATAGCAGCTTATCACTATAGTAGCTCCATCACTGTAGTATCTATATGCAACCAGGTGAGTTCATAGTTTTCTGCCTGTAGAGTCTATAGTTTCTGCCTGCAGAGTCTGTAGTTTTCTGCCTATAGAGTCCATAGTTTTCTACCTGTAGAGTTTGTAGTTTTGTTGCCTGTAGATTCTGTAGTTTCTACCTGTAGAGTCCATAGTTTTCTGCCTGCATAGTCCATAATTTTCTGCCTGCAGAGTCCATAGTTTTCTGCCTGTAGAGTCCATAGTTTCCTACCTGCAGAGTCCGTAGTTTTCTGCCTGCAAAGTCCGTAGTTTTACAACCAAGTGAGTCCATAGAAGTGGCCTGCAGAGTCTGTAGATCTAGACTGCAGAGTTTGTAGAAAAATAGCTTGCAGAGTTCATAGTTCTATGGGTCAGAGACATAAATAAAGCACCTTTAGAACTTGCTGGGATATCTGCTTGAAATAACCTTTGTATGATCACCAGGGGATCTAATGAGTCACTACGTGACTGACATTGTACTCGTTTACTCATTTTGAAATTAATACAAATATAGTGTGTTGGTTATTTCAGCTGTGTGTATCTATGCTTGCAATTCTATATTTATGTTACATGCATTAGTCTTTGTAAAACACAAAAAAAGCAACACCAAAAATCTATTGGAGTCATCAGGGGTCCCTTCTGGGTTAGTTTTGGGTGCAACTGGGGTGCCCATTACAGTGGTATTAGAGCTTGTTTTGCCTACCATCTTGTGAGGTTTCATGCATCCAACACACCAATACTACTTGAGGAGAAACTAGATAAACCCAGACTTACAAAAAATTTCAGAGATTGAAGAGGAGGGTGACCCTCTTTCAGCACCAGCCATGGGTGACAGAGATGAGGAAAGGGGAGAACCCATTACCAGGATGATGCTCAGTGATCTTGCTAGGGGCAAAGGGAGCTACAAACCACATTAAAATATATGGCTCTAGCAATTACACAACACCTGACTAGAGCAGATCAGGGCAACAATGCCAACCAGGGTAATAATGCTAACCAGGTAGGTGGACTGGGTAATAGAGGTAATGGAGATGCATCGATTAATAGAGGAGCCTGGACATACGCTAGAGTAGGTTCCTCTACAAGGCCATTCATGCCACAATTCCCTCCAAGATAGAATGACCAAGATAACGATGGTCCTACACAGCAGGAGATACAAGACCAAATACTAGAGGATTGGAGAAATGCTGGACCAAATTTCCAGGGTGAAATGTCCTTCAGGGAGTATATGGATGTTAGACTCAAGCATATTTCCATGAGAGGGAACATGCAACAAAATTATGAGATGAGGAAAAAGTTGGGAAAGTTGTCCATTCCATAGTATGACGGTACAGGAAAGACTTCAGCACGAATGTGGGTCTAGAAATTAGACACTTATTTCCAGCTTAATCCCATGCCTGAGGAGGACACGATTAAGTATGCTACATTACACTTGGATGGAAGTGCCCACGAGTGGTGGCACCACGGTATGATCGTGCTTGGACATAACCAGGTAGATACTTATGCAAAGTTTACTGAGAGACTCATTGATAGATTTGATACTAAGGACCTTGAGTTGCATTTCAAGGAGCTAGCTCAACTTAAACAGTGGGGTTCTGTGGAGGCCTATATCACCGAGTTCCAAAAGCTAGTAGTGTTGGTGACAAATATATCAGAAAGGAGATTGGTTGTTCTTTTCATGGATGGGCTTTATGATCCCTTATGAGGATGGGTGAAGGGACACAACCCCTCTTCACTACAATAAGCTATTAAGAAAATAAGAGACCTAGCATCTTCTTCCTACAGAAGTAAACTCCACTCTAATGACTCTCATTTTAAGAAGGATAAGGAAAGGAAGACGTTTTAGAAGGACCCTCAGCGGCCTAAGGGGGAAACTAAAGGGTTGGACAGTGATCCCCTCAACGAACTCAGGAAGAAAAAACTATGTTTTCATTGTAGGGAGCCATGGAACCTTTCCCATGAATGTCCGCTTAATGCGAAGGCTAAGCCCATGGAGTATTTCTCAGCAGATGAATAAACTTTTGAAGATAAGGGGCAGCATTCAGATTCATAATCTAGTCAGGGCGATAGCGCTGCTGAGGAGAGTTTGAATGATGAGAAGTCTCTTACTCGGCTGACAGACATCCAGAAGGCCATGACCTTTAAGGTAAGAGGGCTGATTCAGGGGCAGTGCATGGTTTCCTTGATCGATACAGGGGCAACACATAATTTCCTCGATGCAAAATTGGTGGCCAAGAGGGGTCTTCAGACCGAAGGGTTCAAAGTCATGGTGGCCAATGGCCACAAGTTATTATGCACACGGAAGATTTCAAAACTTTGCATCAAATTGGGAGGAGATTATGAGTTGGAGGATGATTTCTACGTAGTCGACATGGGCGATTATGATGTCATCTTGGAAATGACGTGGATGGCTTCTCTAGTAGAGTTCACCTTCAACTTGGCTAAACTGGAGATGAGGTTCTAGCATCAGGGCAGGAAGGTGGTGCTTCAAGGTTTACCTAATGGGGGGCTCAGGGTGGTATCCTTAAAAAGGATGGAACGGTTATTTAGACATGACAATATTGAGTGGGCAGTTAAATGTTTGATCATGCCTATGCCTCCAAAGCAGCTGGTAAAGAGCTATCACCCAAATGTATAGGAGATCATTGCTAGGCATGATAAGGTGTTTGGTAGCATTCTACATGGGGTCCCTCTTGAAAGGGGTATAAAGCATGTTGTTGAGTTAGAGGAAGGGGCTAAACTAGTCATCATCACCCCCTACCACCATCCTAAAAAGCATAAGGATGAAATAGAGAAGTCAATAAAGGAGCTATTGGAGATGCGGCATATTAGGCCCAGCAAAAGCCCCTTTGCTTCAACGGTTGTTTTGGTGAAGAAGGATGGGACAATACGTATGTGCATTGATTTTAGAGCTCTCAATAAGCAGACAATTAAGAATAGGTACCCCATCCCTAGGATTGACGAGCTAATTGATTAGTTGCATGGAGCACGATATTTCTCTAAGATAGACTTACGTTCAACATACCATCAAATCAAGATGCAAGCGGAGGACATAGAAAAAACTGCTTTCCAGTGTCACTACGTGCACTTTGAGTTTTTGGTTATGTTGTTTGGGCTAACCAACACTCCAGCTACCTTCTAGAGTTGTATGAATCAGGTGTTTAGAGGGCAGCTCTAAAGATTTGTATTGATATTCTTTGATGACATCCTGGTATTCATTAGGACGTGGGATGAACACTTACAACAATTAGAGGAGGTGTTGGTCATTTTGGAGGAGTCACTATATGCCAAGGAATCAAAGTGTGAGTTCGGCATGACCAAGCTGCTCTACCTCAGCCATATTATTAGTGCTAAAGGAGTTCGAGTGGATCTAGAAAAGATCAAGGCAGTTATTGATTGGCCCACTCCAACCAGCATTACACAACTCAAAGGATATTTTGGATTATTTGGATTTTATAGGAGATTTGTGAAGGGCTTTTCATAGACTATAGCACCATTAACAGACCTCACCAAGAAGGGTGCTTTTGTATGGACAGAGGCAGCGCAACAGTGTTTTGAACATTTCAAGTGGGTGATGTCTTCATGTCTATTTCTAGCTCTACCCAACTTCACGAAGCCTTTTGAGCTCCATTGTGATGCATCAGGTGATGGGATTAGAGTAGTATTGATGCAAGAGAAGCACCCCATTGCTTTTGAGAGTAGGAAGCTTTGAGGGGTGGAGAGGAGCTATTCTATCTATGATCGGGAGATGTTAACCATCATGCATGCCTTGGCCAAATTCCAATCCTACTTGGTTGGAGGGAAGTTTGTGATCAAGACGAATCACAACAACATAAAGTATTTCATGGGTCAGTGAGACTTGAATGACAGGGAGCAGAAGTGGGTCACTAAATTGCAGGCTTATGACTTTGACACTAAGTTTGTCAAAGGAAAGAAGAATGTAGTAGCTAATGCCTTATCTAGGAGACCTCACATTTGTGCTCTTACAGAGATTTTAGGAGATTAGCGAGCTAAGATTATAGCAGAATATGCTAGAGATGCTTGGGCATCGGGACTGGTTCCAGGTACTATTTAGGATGATCGCTATGAGGTGATAGATGGGTTGATCAGGTTTCAGGACATAATTTATTTAATTCTATCATCACCCTTAAGAGAGATGATACTGAGGGCATTTCATGATGCACCCACGTCTGGACATCTGGGGGTTTTCAAGACCTACAGGCAGATCTGAGAGTGGTTCTCATGGAGAGGGCTCAAGGATGATGTTTAGAGGTATGTCAGGGAGTGTGCAATTTGTCAATAGAATAAGGAAGAGCACACGTTTCCTGCTAGTTTACTACAATCCTTACCCATTCCAGACTGGAAGTGGGAAAGCATTTCTATGGACTTCATCACTAGCCTACCCCGAGTGTAGGGAAGAGATTGCATTTACGTGGTGGTAGATAGATTGATGAAGTTTGCTCACTTCTTTGCTATTCCCTCTACTTATACAACAGCTCAGGTGGCAGATGTGTTCTTCAAGGAGGTTTTCAGGCTGCATGGGTTATCAAAATTTATTGTCAGTGACAGGGATAACAAGTTCATGAGTACTTTTTGGTGGGAGTTATTCAAGCTGTGCAGTACAGACCTTACACCTAGTACGAGCTACCATCCCCAAATAGATGGGCAGACAGAGATAGTAAATAAATGGGTGGAAGGTTATTTGCAGAACTATGTGACTATTCAGCAGAGAGCCTGGGTTAACTGGTTACACATGGGGGAGTATTGTTAGAATACCATGCATCACATGACCATCATGATGACTCCATTTATGGAATTATACGGGTATGAAGCTCCAAGCTTCATGGATATGGCTTTGGGGGACAACAGAGTGCCCAAAGCTAAAGACCTATTGAAGGATAGTCAGGATATCTTGAGAGCGCTCAAAGAGAATATACAGCAGGCTCAAAATCAATAGAAGATGTATGCTGATCAGCATAGGGTAGAGCATAGTTTTGAGGTAGGGTACATGGTGTATTTGAGGCTACAGCCATATAGGCAATCATCGCTCAAGAAGAGCGGAGCAGAGAAGCTTAAGCCTAGATTTTATGGCCCCTACAGGGTGATTCCAAGAGTGGGTGAAGTCACCTATGAACTCGAGCTTCCAAAGGGCTGTCGAGTGAACAATGTATTTCATGTATCTAGGCTTAAGAGGGCCATTAGTCAAGGTGTAGTGCCTACTATAGATTTACCCCCTTTGGATGAGGAAGGGAGGCTCCTATTAGAACCTAAGGCTATTCTGGACACTAGAGAGAGGAAACTCAGAAATAGGATAGTGAAGGAGTATTTGGTCAGATGGAAAGACCTGCCAGAGGAGGATGCTACATGGGAAAGTGAGCAAGTTATCCAGCAGGCTAGGCTGAGATTGCTTGAGGACAAGCAATTTCAAGGGGGGCAAACTATAATGTCTCCATTTTAAGTGGTTGGCTTACTCAGTTTCCAGCACACTTACTCTTTGTAGCAAGTTAATAGGACACAATGGAGGCCAGTTTTGATGATTGGATTTGATGCTCCTTGCTGAGAGCTTTTCGGTAAGCTATCACTTGCACCATTTAGAGTCTGATTGCTAGTATTTTGGTGGGCCTGAAGTGCTGTAAAAAGGGTAACATTTAACCCAGCTGAAAGACATTGAGTGTCACTTTAAATATTTACTTTATGAGGGACTGTTGCACATCCTTTATCCCATATTGCTTAAGAGAGTTGAGTCGCCCCTTGGAGAAAGGATAAAGGGAAGTGCTTGTGGGTTTTTTGGGGCATGTTGGATAAGAAGAAAAGAATTGTTGCACTTGCAGCTTATTTGGGCATTTGAGAACGTCCTTCTCATCTGTAGCACTCTAGACATCAATCCTTGGGATTGGTCTTTGGAGTTTGTGCTCTCAGCCACTGTAGCAACCACGCCACTGTAGCAGCCATACTACTGTAGTAGCTCATCACTGTAGTATCTCCATCACTGTAGCATATGTATGTAGCCAGGTGAGTCCATAGTTTTCTGCCTGTAGAGTCCGTAGTTTCTACCTGTAGAGTCCATAGTTTACTGCCTGCAAAGTCCATAGTTTTCTGCCTATAGAGTCCATAGTTTTTTGCCTACAGAGTCCATAGTTTTACTGCCTGTAGAGTCTGTAGTTTTTTGCTTGTAGAGTCCATAGTTTTTGCCTGCAGAGTCTATAGTTTTTTGCCTATAGAGTTCATAGTTTTCTGCCTACAGAGTCTATAGTTTTTTGCCTGCAGAGTCCGTAGTTTCTTGTCTACAAAGTCCATAGTTTTTTGCCTACAGAGTCTGTAGTTTTGCAGCTAGGTGAGTCCGTAGAAGTGGCCTGCAGAGTCCATAGATCCAGACTGCGGAGTCCATAGAAAAATAGCCTGCAGAGTTCATAGTTCCAAGGGTCGGAGACACAAAAAGCACCTTCGAAACTTCTTGGGATATTTGCTTGAAATAATGTTTATACCATCACCAAGGGATCTAATGAGTCACCACGTGACCAGCATTGTACTCGTTTACTCATTTTGTAATTAATACAAATACAGTGTGTTCGTTATTTCAGCTGTGTGTATCTATGCTTGCAATTCTATATTTATGTTACATGCATCAGTCTTTGTAAAACACAAAAAAAGCAACACCATAAATTTACTGGAGTCATAAGGGGTCCCTGCTGGGTTAGTTTTGGGCGCAACTGGGGTGCCCATTACATCCAACCAATTCAATGTTAATACAAATGCAAAACATGCTATAGTCATCAATTTTTGCACTAGAAAAGCCACAATAATTCGTGTACTCGATCCAGTGTACTCATTCCTTGTCACTCTCTAGATTTTTGTCTTTTAATTATTAATATTCATCTTAAGTAAAGACTAATATTACATATGTTTCAATGAAGGTTTGCGTGGAGCACAATTCAGCATTATGGCCTCCATCTAAGACTTCTTCCCATGGGTAAGTTCAAATACACTATCTTTTTCCTTTTACTCTAGTACTTTTGTTATGTTACATTACTGAAATAAAAAGGTGGGGGAAATTTAGACACATAAAATTAACATTTAATATAAAATCATGCGCTTGTGACCACTCATTTATGCACTTAACTCTAGACCTATCTTAGGTCCCCTTTTGATCACTTTCAACCACCTTACACACTCTTCTAAACTGATATATGACCCTTGAAAGAACTTATCCCTACCCTGATCAACCTTATACAACTTTTAGGCCCTGCCTAACCCTCAACATGGTAAAATGACCCATTGGAAAAGAGCACCCTAAGGGATAAGAGCACACTGATCTAATGTCCATTCCCCCTCTCATGTTTTCTTACCAAATAATGATTAAATTGCCAAATTCAAAGCTATTGGAAGGTCGGCCCATGTCCCTAATGAGCCCCATTTGAAAGATTTTTAATGACATTACTATATAAACTCTTTTTAAACCATTTTACACATGAGAGGCTTCCACATCAAAAATTACCAAAATTACAGTTGCACATTGAGAGAAAAACACCTATTTCTCCCAATTCTGATTGCATGCAACCTTAGTAGCCCAAACCTTAAGTCTGAATACATTTTATAGGTCAAAAGTCATGGTTAAGGAACTTAATCACATAATAATTGCACCAACATCTAGCATATTACACCAATTATTGACACAAGGCTATAGCATGGGAGAACTACATGAAGTTTGATCCCTCTCTAGAGTATTGGTGTGTAGCATTGCTCAACGCATGGGGTGCTGAAGTGTCATCCAACTCCAACCACTGACTCCTCTTTCCCCATTTATTTGCATTGGTCATCACATGTCAAGGACCTAGGGTTTTAAAGGTAAATTAGTTACATAACGGTCTTCATAAATGATCATAAGCTCCCGTGTTAGATATAGGCTCTATAGATGAAGCATATAAAACTCATAAACCTTCATTTCCTCATTGCAAGTGGATATTAGTGCCCTAGGTTGGATAAGAGTGCCACACTCTAATATCCTCTACAAAATGCTATTGTCCAGGCCCAAAAATAGTTCTAGAATCCTAATTCTAGTCATCTGGCCTCTCTACACAATAAATCTCAGAGTTTAATCCTCTTAGAGATACAGTTTCCAACAAAGTTTTTGTTTTCTCATTACACTTTGTTATTTTTGATAAGTTTTTAGAATGTAGTAATTCTAAATTAGTGAATGTTATCATTCTTATATTTATTCTCCTGATTTTGCATAGTAGTGTTATCATTTAGGGTTTTCACACAAATCCCAAAATTGATAAAACATGATTCATAAGCACGATCCATGGGCACTTTTGATTGAATATGCACACAAAAATCCTCAAGTGGATGTGTGAGACATAGATTGTGACATTGTATTTCAAGAGAGGAGAGCCAATCATCACACTCATGTGTATCATAAAAAGAAGGAAATAAAATATCACATTATTTTGTATCATGATTAATTTTTAAAGAGAACTACCATAACATTCTACTAGAGTGTAACATCCCCATTGGGATCTATGTAGAAATACATGTTTTTTTTTTTAAATAAACAACATATACTTCAAATAAAATACACCATGAGAATCTAAATAGTGAACATATAAAATACTTATAGTGTGACAACTATAAATTAAGCATACTTCACCATACAGCACTGATCATTGTCATCATATGAAACACATCATAATATAAATATATAAAGTAATTACAATTAATAAACCATGACTGATACATGCCTACAACTACCTCTATCAATGTATAATAAATAAGTAATTACAATTCTTCATGATAATATTTTTGATAATAAATACAACATAATGTAAAAATATAAGATGCATGGCTCTATGGAGCATGAGTTTCTCAAAATTTTAGTATCCATGGCAATCTCAAGTGTCATCTCCAAATAGGTACTGTTGTGTGGAGGGAGAGCATCATCTGAGCACTTTTCCACACCAACCATAGAACAATGATCCCCTGCATAATCTCCCATCATGGAATAGCCCTCCCTTCATAGATGAGTAGATAGTGATAGTACGGGAAACCAGAGAGACAAGCTAGTACCCGTGTGTTGTATGATTTCTAAAAACATGTAGTGTACCATAAAGAAATTTGTTCTAACATGATATCACACAAACATGTCAACCATACATATAAAATGACAATGTCTAACTAACATTACTTTGTCCAAAGTTTTCAATAGTTAATGATCTTTATGATCAATCAATTTCAAACACACCCCCTGATCGAATTTTCATCTAGCATTGTGATGTTAGTAAGCTAGTGAAGTCCATCTTACTACTTATATAGAATCAATAATGCGAGATTGGATTATCATAAATATAACCACATATTCATATAGACAATATCCTACTAACAAATATATATGTGCTAAGTACAAAAATAATCAAAATGCATACATTTAGTCCGTCAAACATATGAATGAATCTCCACAACACTCTTTAACACATAAATAACAAGAATAGAAACTACAACTTATACCATTCGAGTATAATATATGTCTAAATTAAAATTCTCTAATTAATATTAATAATTTCCAATAAATATATTCTATGACATCCCATAATATCATAGTTCACAATTACTCAAATATAAATAATCAATCAACAACATCAAGAGACAATTGCCTTGAAGTCCACATTTCACATTTTTTTTGACTTTAACATCTTTTATTATATTTTAGGAATTGTGTTCACAATATGTAGTTGGTGTCCTATTCTCTCAAAGTCTAGGCTTAGTTATAATAATCACTTGATTTATAGACTCACACCATAGAACTCCGATATATACTACATAGGTATTTTCACTTGTTCATATTAATACAATAAGTTTCATACAAATGTAATATATATGTATTCATTAGTGACTTAAAGGGATCTCAATATACATCATGAATACCTCACATGAATAATAACATTTACTCTTGGATTACTATATTTTTGCCAAGTATCAAATATTTAAATGAGACCGGTTATACCACTAGATATATTATACAAAACCCTCACCAAGGTCAAAATATACCCTTATAATTGGTTTAGACATTTTGATTCATATTTCATATAATTATCAATTGTATATCTACATATTCTAATTATATATCTAATCATATGACTCTCATTATTAGCATTTTCATATAAGTATAGCTAAATCCAAACATTTACACTTATTGTCTATTATAATTGTTTGGATTAAATGTAAATAATTGTGTTATCCAAAATACGATATCTATAAAACTATTAGAATAGTAAATATTAATTTAATCATATCATCCATGTTGTTTATGTTTAGGTTTATCAAAGTTTGATTTCAAATATCTAACCGTGACTGGATAAATCTCTAGGTTAAGAATATTTGATTCTTACTGTATTAACTAATAGAATAATTGCATCTTCATATGTTATTACTAAACAAATCTTCAATCCAATAAAAAGACATGCATTTTTTAGTCCACATATGCATAGCAATAACATTTTGCACATATAATAAAATTGACTTTTAGCTCAGGAGAATATTTGAATGAGTTTAGATATATAATGAAATGTATTAATACACTTATATTTACTGAATGAAATTATACAGATCTCCTAGTTCAGATCTGTATGAAAATACCAAATTCAACTAGCCACATACATGTTCACTAGCTACAATCCTGAGTGCAGTTATAATGTTAAGAATATATATTTCTGATTTGACATGTATATACTATAGTTCCAATTGCCACAACTATATACAATATCATTACCATTATAATGTTAATATAATAAATATAACCAAATCACCAATATTTGATTTATTCTTCTCAATATATAGACTAACTTTCATATGCATATATCAGCTACATTTAAATCTCTAGGTTCAAATCGTTATATTCAGCGTCAGATTGACATATATGTCAGATTTAGTTTAGATGCTTTTGTATGTAGACTAGTGCATTTCTGGTATTAATACATACCAACTGTTATTAAAGTATCAAAAGTCTATTTATATGTATGGGATTATTATACAGTCAATTACCCTATCGACTATAGTGGTGTCCTTTAGATTTTTATATATGCATCAATTCTATTTTTATATATAGGCAATTATTCGTATAAAGGTACCATCTAAATCACAATACTCTATAGTTTGAAGCGCTTACCATACTATACACCTATAACTTAAACTTGTTATATCTTCTTCATACTTGGGCCACATAGGTCTCAATATCACACTTAACATATATGCAGTTAATTATTTACTATTGAAAACTAAGTAAATCACTATTCAACTCCCCAGTGGTTCTTTGCTCATATATTCATTTCATATTTTTTTCAATAGTTTGATGTATGTAAACTATATAGTATACTACATATCAGGCGTTGCCTCATATAGATTAAATAATTTTGTATTCAGTTTTTCTATAACAATAACAGCCTGATAATCAACTATGCATACATGATGGCAATGAAATAATTACACACACTAATACAAAATCATGGGAAATCAGATGTTCATAGAGCCCCTACCTCACAACTTTGAACCAAAATTACTTAGATCTTCTTCCTTATTTGGCTCTCTCCTTGTTCTCCTTTTTCTTTTCTCCCCCTTCTTCAATTCTCTCACCCTCTCAGTGTGGTATGCCTCTCTCTCCCTATCTCCCTATATCTTTTTTTATTTCCTTTTTTTACCTGAAAAAGGGCATGGCCTTTTTATTTTAAAGTTGGCTTTCTCTCCAAGCAATTGCGCCCATCTTACTCTTTTATTCTTTTTTCTAAGTATGGCATGTTTTTTTAATATAAAAACTATCTTTTTCCTTTATTTATTTTTATACAAGGATTTTATTTTTATGTTTTTTTCCTCTATATCTAAACCTTTCTTCTTTTTCATCTTATTCCAATTTTTTTGCATTTATGTATTTTATTTCTTATTTTTATATTTGTCAAATTATCTTAACAATAAATGACTTATTTAATACAAAAGTTAGTCACAATAATTCAATGAAACACTACAATCATAAACACATAAAATTAACTTCACATCATTGCTACACTAAGCTAGCCATGTGTAAATATCATCTAAATGTAAACGATATTAAAATACACTACGCAAACCTTCAACTTATGCATCTAACATGTCCTAAATAATATGGTGTGTGCATGGTTCTAGCTGATTTCTCTATCTTCTTCCAACATCTCTATCTATGTCACCCTCTTCAATGATGTTCTCCCTCCATCACGTTTTGAGAGATGAATTCTCTTGTGTCAACTGCATAACAAGCAGGTAGTTAGACCATACATCAGGATATACATGCATCATAAAATATGATTAAAATAATAAATCAACATGATCATAATGTAAAAATATACTACAACTGACTCATAGCAATATAACCAAAGCAATATTCAACTATCCCATAACAACATATATCTCAAAGCTTAGTTAGAAATAACCAAATTAAATTCATCAACTATAAATATCCATGAATAATCAAATAGTTTGCTTAGCGAGGAATCATGATGTAACATAAGAAAAATTGGGTGTTCATAATTTCCATGTTATTATTGTGATCATATAGTTTATAACTAGCAAACAAATTTCTTCACGTTGCCTTAGATTGACAACAATATTTAAAATTCAAGAAATACAATGAATTAATATGGGCATATGTTGCAAGTTAACTATAGTTTTATGCACTGTCTACTTACCTAAACACAAACAATAAAAAAATGAAAATAATAATTTACATAACTAAAAGTAATTATAGTGATATGTAAAACCCATGTTTCTTGCCAAAAGTTCTTCTCGAAAAATACTAGCTTCAATAATGATGAAAGCCCTAATGATTATTTGTTCTCTATAGAATGCCTGCGAGTGCTCAATAAATTCTTTATGAAATGCTCAATGAGATTATTGCTAATGAACTATAATTAACGTGTATTTATAAATAATTTGAATTCAAATTAGGACATTTTAATACGTCAATTGACTAAATAATAACTAAAAGGCAAAAATGACGGGACCACAAAAATGGGTGCACCCTGACCAAAAGGGGCCATTAAAGGACCAATGAACTTGAGTGATGTTCATTACAAACCTAGGAGCATGAGTGACGCTCGTGATAAACCCAAGAGTGTGATTTAAGCACACTCTTCACACAAACCCTAAGACATTTAAAGATAGGGAAGAGAAAAAAAGGGCAAGATAAAATAACCCCAAAACATGTCACTAACACCTAATTTAGACTAATAATCGAAAAACACAAAAATATTCTAAAATCATACAATTTAATGGCTACTAAATGCTTAATGACCATTGTTTAGGTATATACAGTCCTTAACACCACCCCAATTTCGAGTAGTTTGAAAGTGACTACTAAAAAAAATCCCACAAAAATAAAAGTATGAATAGAATCCATTATAATATTAGGGTGTTATGAATAAATGGCTTTATATTAACATGCAATACAAATACCCATACACATTTAACCACACAATAATAATTAACCTAATTAATTAATTCCTTGAAGCGAGAGAAAAGGAGGCAACATGCATGATTTAGAGATGTATCTTGAATGTTGCAAGATTTGGGTGACAATCGTGAGGATATGATAGTAAAAATACACATTCGTAAGTGAGACAAAGATGGCTTAAGAAAATAGTGTCAAAAATAAGATGTTGTTTGGATTATCCATATAAATGCTTTGGACAGTGTTCATAATATATGAACACTTTGGATAAAATGGTAGACAAGAATGAACTTTTTTGATGACTGCACTCACCTAATTTCGGGTTTTAAAAATCTCGCTTAGCTTTTTTGTGCCTTCTCTCAGATCAATAAGAAAATGGACTTCTTCTCCTTGCCTTAATTGAACAACCTAAATTGAAACTTGAAAGAAAACAACATATGTTTTGGAGTATGCGTTATATGAAAAAATAATCGAGTTATTTTTTATATTTGTCAGGGCCCTCAATTATATATAATATTGAAAATGTCACACCGATAATTACAATAATTCGTCAATTAAGAAAACCCGATATTATACCACATATCTTTAAAATGAACTTCATCGTTTCAATAAATACTCTAATAATTACTTGACCTAATTTAAACCAACACTAAATAAATACAAAAATATATATTAAAATCATATAATGTAGTGACTACCTTTGTTTAAAGAAATCCTACGTCCATACTAAATATCGCGACATTTAGTAAAAGGCCAAATTTATTTCTCAAACTTCGAAAATTTCAAAGGTAAAAAGAGTGGTATTGGAATCATATATTAACGGCACACATGCATGCACCCTAGAGTTATCCCACACTGAGCGATTTAGACTTTCGCGCCGAGAAATTCACACTAACTAGGGTTTATTTATTTATTATTTATTTTAACCTTCCCCGAGGAAACCCTCCTTTTCGCAGCTGTCGAGTTTCTGCGTTATAATCACTATTTTTAATAAGTTTTTTTTTTCCTTTTTTTTTTTCAAATTCTAATTTCCCCAGGACAAGCTGTGAATTTCATGTGTATTTAAACCAAATAAGATTATGATCTTGATTTCTAAAAGCAATCGAGCTGCCAGCTCTTCCAGATTTGAAATAGGAAGAACAATTCTTGGCACAATCTTCCTCGGCTTATTAAGGTAAGGGTTTTCACTGTTTTTTTGCTTAAATCTTTATTAACATGTAACATAATAATCTATTCCAGTTTAAGTTTTTAGTGTAATTTTACTGTAGGATTTGTTGTTTTAATTATATTTGTATTGGGATAAATTAAGGGTAAGCTTAGTGTTTTTTTCGTTCAGAATTTAATAAAATAAGGAGAAAATTAGATGTTTGAGGCTGCAACGGTGTTTAAATTTTTTAATGTGTTCTTCTGGGATCATCATGCGAGAATCTTTAAAACCCAATTTCTAAACACGAAGAAAAATTGAATGTGTGAGGCTTTTGCAGTGTTTACATTTAATTGTTGTGTGTTGTTGTGATCACTGTGTGAGTCTCTGTAAAACCCAAATTTAAAAATAAATAGATAATTTGGCCACATAAAACACAAATGCCTTATATTTCCACGAGTTTTAACATAGTATTAATCTTATGCTCATTGACATCAAATTCTGGGAAAAAGATTTCCGTTTATTTTGTGTATGGGGTTTCTGTAGTTCAACATTATTAGATGCCATTTTTCAGGATTAAAGTAATTAGCACTGTTATTCCTTTAATGGCCTATCTTGCACGACTACCAATTTAAAAGAGTTTTAACATTTTTAGATATCTAAATTTTCAATTTTTCATAGGTAGAGATTTTGGGTTTTTGAATTGCTGGAATCACTGTGTCATTTTCTTCTTCATACCTACGTTTCAGGTCGATCTTCTAAACCCCTCGTCGGCATTTAGGATGATGCGATTATTGGCTATCATGTTTTAAGTTAGCTGCCTAGAGTATTTAATGCTCGAGTCATTCATTCACTGACTCGAGTTTCACGAGCTCTGATTCACAACAGTTGAACATTATTAAATATCATTTTATTTTGATTCACTGCCTAAGGGTATTTAATACTAAGAGTTATTCCTGCAATAACCCATCTTTTATGAATAGCTATTCACAACAACCTATTTCTTATGATCTTGAATGATCCACTTGGCACCCATTGCATCAGGTGATGGCATTGGCTTTGGATGAATTGGACGGTCATCTGGATTTTCGTAAAATTCCAGTCGTAGATTTACGATATTTGTCTCAAGATGAAATCAACTGTGCAGCACAGTGTTCAGATGAGTATTCGGACCTACGTTTTGATGATATTGTGATCCCTAAGATAGACAGGTCTATTTTTAATGAGAGTGCTGGCAGTCGGAAGCAAACTTATTCAAGGTTGCGTCTGTCTCAGAGAAGAGAGCAGCAACTTGGAGGTGTTTCAAGACGGAGAGCTGGGCTTCTCAGTGTGTCGAGACCCTCAATTGGAGGTGGGAGGAACCATGAAGGTGCATCTGACCTAAAGGATAATAATCAAATCTTGCAGCTGTTGAGGCAGTTGTTCATGAAAGGAGAGCGTCCTCCTATATGTAAAAGTAATGGAGACCAACTCCAAAAGGATGTATTGACTTTGCAGTTGACTCACCTTCCTCCTCTTAACTCGGCAAGTGCCAGCAATCCCTCTTCAAATAGCACCCTTGACCATGATTCTGATGTTAAATGCCCGACCAAAGCTGAGGACAGTTTGCAATTGGTAGAAAGCAATCATGTCATTCAGGAGATGCAGATCGAAAGTTCCAATGAAAGGATAGAATATAAAATTTGTGATGATGCTATTGCTATTCCAGATGCAAAGATGCAGCAGTTGTCCATAACGACATTTGTGGATGTCGACAGGAGTAAGGTTAAACAGGATGAAAGCTTGGATAGACCCAAAAAGAAGATGAGAACAAAAGAGGATGCTAGACGGAAGGGACATGCTAATGCACAAGAACAATGTGCGCTCAAAATACCAGGAGATACACAGGACACTTCCATGGACGACTATGGCCACGTAGATACAATTTTGAATACAGGAGCCCAGAATGATAAAACTGCAGATAGTACCAGTCATACTTTTAAATCAGTTGCCAGATATAGACAGGATGAAACTGTGAGTAACTGCTCCCATAGCGACCAAATATCAGCAGATAGGAATATTACTGTGACTCAAAGCTCTGCTGATACTGGTGACGTACAGCGTTCTGCTACTCAAGAGCCATTTGTGCCTCAATTGAAGAGAAGATTTCGAACATTAGAAACAGAAGCAGAACTGCAAGAGTTTTTTGAGAAACTGGGTGGGGAATGGGCATCTAAGAGAAAGAAACGTAAGATTGTGGATGCTGAAGAGTTTGTTCAAGGGTTTCCTAAAGGCTGGAAGCTTCTGTTGGGTGTTAGAAAGAAAAACAGTCGGTTCATAATTGAATGTCGCAAATATATAAGGTATTATTCTACTTTCTCTTCCTTTCTATTCAATGAGCATGAAATGATTGAAGTATAAACATTTGTGCATAGGATGACATGTCTATCATATTTTTCTGAGCTATCAAATTTTCCATTTTCATTAAATGGAAAACCATACCTTAGGAATATAGTAGTGTCTGCTATTGTGAGAAGAGACATTTGCATTGTAGCATTATGAGCTTAGTTGTATTAAAGAGGAGAGTATGCTTCTGACTTTTTCTGAGGTTTAGCCTGCATATTAGATTGGAACAATAATTTAGATTATGTTTATACAAGCAGATCTGTTCATTGCCAACTACTTTTTTTTAGCAAATCATGAGTTATGAGCCTCCCTACTGTTCTCACTTCTAGAAGATAATCTGTTTTGCTTATTTATCGGCACCTTGAAAGACTTATATTTTATCCTTATCCATACAAATGCATTTGACAGTAAATAAGATAGATGCAATGATTTTGAATCATAAATTGTGTGACTAGTGTGGCGTACATAGCTGGAGTAAAATACATCAATACAAAGTTGACTTTGATTGTTTACACATCCAAAAGTTGATAGTGAATACACATATGGTAGGATTATTCAAACTAAAGGGTATTCACCAAAGTACATACTAAGCGGAAAAATGTTGACTATGTTGAATGATAAATTGTCTTTATATATAAGGTTAGCTAGTTAGTGGTTGGAAATAAGAGTCTCATCATGTACCATCTCTTAAATACTATGTAGAAGGTTAGTTAGTGGTTGGAAATAAGAGTCTCGTCAAGTACCATCTCCTATATGCTATGTAGAAGGTTGTTTAGTGGTTGGAATTTTGGAAATAAGAGTCTTATTAAGTAACCAACGTCCTTAGTTGCTTATGGACTATAACAGGTCCCATTGTGATTTTCAGCAGCTGCACGAGTTTATTTTGCAAATTTCTTAAGATGATACCTCTTTTGAGGAGTGCAGACCTTAGCATGTTTGGAAGATGTCTTTGCTACACAAACAATTCTTCAATAGCTGTCTTTGAGCAGAATGGTTAGTGCTTTTTTGAACTAAAATGTTCAAAAAGCTGGAAAGTGTTGTTTTATGGGTACAAGTAGTTTGGTGGATTTGTTCACTAGGGAAACAAATCAAGCTTAGCAACGTTTAAAATATTTCAAGAGAGACTCAAAATTAATTTCTTGAATACTACAAGATGTAATTTTTTTCGAACATAAAGGTGGTACTAGAAGTCTAAAATCTCATGGATTTTAAAATTACTATGGAACAAGAGATTGTGGTTTGCTTTCAGTTATCTCTACAGAATAATAAATATGAAGTATATAGTGGATTTTTTGGTGTACATGACCATACTTTATTTTTATTTTGCATATCTTAATAAATATAAAATTCATGCTTCTTTTTATTTACACTCACATATATGTATTTACACTAATTTGGTGTGCAATACAATTGTTGGGGCCAATGCCAAAAACATGGAGTCAAATCATTAGTGTGCATTATAGTTTCCAGGAGACGGGTATTGGTACAGGTACATGTATGGGTACTTGTACGCCATTTTCCAAAAAAAATAGGAGATGGGTACGAGGAGACGACAATACACACACATATATTAATATATATTTTTTGATGGATGTTGAGGGTTGGTAGTACAACAATACCAAGAACCTCAATAGAGGAGGAAAAACCAAGAAAAACACATGAATCACCAGACCATGAAAACACCCAAGCAAAATCACCAATTATCATTAGGATATGGCAGATTTCTTATGAGAGTGGAGTTCCATATGACAACAATTCTTTCTGTTGGAAGATTTTTCCCTGTTAACAATTTTTGTCCAACCTTTAGAACCATTTGAAATAGAATCACTCTAAGGAGAGGCTACATATGAACCAGAAAGGCCATCCACATGATGAGCACCCAAACTTGGAGAATAAAGAAATCACTTCGTAGATTGCACAAAATCTTGATTACCATTGGAGACAAAGTCCTTATTACCAAGAGAACCAACATAATTTAGAGGGGATGAAGCGGTCACCACAGTAGCGACAAAAGAAGTCAAAGAGGAAGAAACTGAAGGAGATGGAGATTGAGTAGAATTATCCTTAGCCTTGCCTTTGCCATTAACTATCAAGTGATTCATCTCAGTGCCTTTCCACCAGGTAGAAGCCTATAAAATCACTTGAAAACTTTGGGCAATCATTCGCCAAATGACCATGAGCAAAACACCTTCTGCATCTAAACAAAATTCTTTCATAGTCCAGGCTTTGAGACCAAATTCTCTCTCCAACCTTGATCTTGATTTCTTCAGGTAAACCTTTGGAGAGATCCATGACAATGCACAAATGAGCAAAGTAGTCCGCATGTAGCCTTCAATCTTTGGAGCAAGTGAAACCAAATCTCCAAGAGAATTGCCAATAGCATGGAGATAGGGGGCTTCCAAAATTGAAGAGGTAGATGAGGCAATTTGACCTAGATTGGAGAAGCAGAAAAATAATTAGTAATTGGATTGAAATAAGGAAACCACAGTTTCATGCAAAGAAAAGCTTTATCCTAGACCCAAGGGGACCTGAATGCAACAACAAATTTCTATCCACAGTGGAGGAACAAACAACAATAAAAAAAACCCTGGGCACACAGATGAATAACAAAGGTGTTATCCAAGAGGGGTTTCTAGTTCTTGGTAATCGAAGCATGAAGGTTAACCAAGTTGGGCCAAACCTTGTGAAAGCGACATATCACCGCTATAGAAGAGAGCCAAGCTTCCTCTTTCAACACACCATCACCCAGCATTGAAAATTTTAATTGAACCTTGAACCATGGAAGAAGAGGGAGCCGTACCTTGAGGGCCTTGCCCAAAAGGAGACACATCAAATGTAGAGATAGAAGGCAGGTCATCTGCATAAGAAGAGGTAGGAGCCGAGCGAGAGTCGAACAGGAGTGTACGACGAGCATAGGCCAAAAGGTTCTCACCCATCGTGATGTCGATAGAGCCCTGGAAAAGAAGTAATGGAAGGAAAAGGGCAAAAGAGCTTTGAAGGATGCCTTCCATCTCAAACCCTCGCAATGCCACCAAACAATGACATGGGAAGAAGGAAGTGGAAACCGTAGGAGGCACTACAACCTTATGGCCTTGCAGTAGGAGACAACCCCATTGGCCAGCCCCATCAACATAGTTGCGTGGAGGTAGAAGAAAACCTGGAGGGCGAAGGGCACTGAAGCCCTAAAATGTAGCTTCGCCTATCTTGTTTTGTTGCATCTACAAAATGATAATATTAAATATTAATATTTTATAATATTATATATATTGTATTAAAATAATAAAAACTAAAAATTTAAATTTAAAATAATTTATTAAAATATTTAATAAATATTAAAATATAAATTTTCCATTTTAAATATTAATAGTATATAATAAAATAATATATATTATAAACTAATAAACTATAATTATAAACCATAATTTAAAAATCATAAAAGTAAAATAAAATTTAAAATTAAAAACTTATCTAAATTTAAGAATAAAAAAAATTTAAACTTAAACTTTAGTTTAAATTATTATTATAAAAGTTCAACAAACTTCAATTTTTAAATAATTGAAGGCAATGTCGTGGCATTGCCATCCCACATTTATAAATATTAAAAACCTAAACTGATCTTGATCCAGTGACAACCTATGATCTTTTTAAAAAAAAAATCGTTTAGGGTTTCAAAAATTCATTTAGGGTACCTTTTTTTGAGCAAGAAACGATTGGGAGACATGGGTAGTGTCTAGGTATGGGAGATGTCTCCGTACTTGTCTCTCGTACCGGAGAAGCAATCTAGGGGGTAGGGGACACGTCTCCTTGCAACTATGGCGTGCATGCTTACAATAACATGACCACAAATGGTTGTCATGTATATAATTGCATAAATTAACATCATATATTAATATTTTCCATCCTCCCTGCTTGATGTTTATTTGGAGCCATGATACACTTTAACATTTTCCGTCCTTCCCCTTTTAATGTCTATTTTCCAGAAATCATGCCATATTTTGAAATTATTCAAATTATCATCTTGGATATGATTTTTCCTCTTCTTCAATCTCCTAAATTTCTTCATCTTCAGCTTCATTGTTGTTGCCAAATTTTCTGTTTGGGGTCATTTCTTGTAAGATATGTAGATTGCTTTCTCCCACTAGGAGTTTGGTTGTAGGGGTGCTAACTTATTTGAAAGTGTAACTTCCTATTAAGTTTTTCTAGCACCTTCTTTATCCCCTACTTCTTTAAAGGATGACGGGGTTTTAGAGGTCACCTTGTTTGAAAAGTCTAGTTTTAAGCTTCAAGGTGGTTGTACAACTATGCTATATCCTTTTGTCTTGTTGTGGGGGTGTTGTACAAGCAATGAATGTGTTGGCTTGATATGGACTAGTCGGTCAATTTCAAGGCATTGCAAAGTTACACTAACATAATTTTGGGCACAATCTCTTCGAAAATTCATCCAAGACCTATGATAGAAATTGATGTGTGCCATTGGTCTTTATGCAACACTTGTATCCAAAAGAGGTGATCATGGCCACATCTAAGTGGGATTTGTTGTCTCAATTGAACACATGTTTTGCAGGTGGTTGTGATGATTATTTTAAATTGGTTTTGCATTTAAAAAAGTTGCTTTCGAAGCTAAAGAGTCCTAGATCAATCCTTTCCATTCAAACTTTCTTTTACAACTAGGAAACAATTTTCAATGTCTCGCCGTAGGTGGTTGGCCTAATAAGCTTTATAAAATTGTGTATGACATGAGGTAATCCAAGTAGGAGCCATTGAACTCATTCTTTTTTAGTCTCAGGGGAAACAATATGAGCATGCTTTTCATACTCTATAATAGTCTCTTTGGCATTTTGCTGGAGGCTTCTTGTATTACATCTTGGAAAGTAGTATTTGTGATCTTTGGGCATTTGTACGCTTCTTAGAATTAGGTCTTTAAAGTAGTGAAGTTTGTGAATGGGGACAAGTTTTGGCTTGCTCACTTCCAATATTGTGCTTCTAATTTTTACAAAAGGCAGTGAGGAACTACGCCATTTTGGCTACATCATTTGTGAGTCCTATTCTTGACTTGATGGTCTTGCAGGTGTTAGAATGCAAGTTTTCATTGAAGGTTCTACCAAAGGTCCACAACTTCGTTCTTGTTGTTGTGGTTGAGGTCATTAGTGTAGGTTGCATTTGGTGGAACTATATACTTTTAGAGGCAAAGGAACATGGTAGAAGTGAGGGCTTGATTAGAAGGGGCGGGGCTTTAAAGGGAATGTTGCATGAAAAACATATGACCGATGGAGTATTTTGTCTCCAAACAATGGACATGGTTCAAACAAGACTTCAAATTGGAAAAATTATTGACTTTTGGAAAGAATGATGGCTTGACCTAAAACATTTTGTATGGAAACATACCCAATATTTTTTTTTGATAGATGTCCTTTGATTGGAGCTTGAACCAGTCTGGGACACAATTGGGGGTTCAGTTCCCTAAGTAATACCATGTGTATACCATATATTACCAGCTACCTTGAGAATGTCCAACAATCATTAACAACCTCAAGAATACAACCAATGGCCACAACCGACCTCATATGCCTTTCCATAGATTTGAACCTGGGTGGGGCTTGAAACAACCAAGCCACTTAACCAACTCACCCACATCTCATTGGCATAAATTTCTGGGTACAAACATTTTTATAACCGGAATGCCCAAACCAACGGTGAATCGTATCCCCAGCCATGAGCTGTGGACTTGCCTCGTCGCATTGAACACATGTTTCAAACTACATGCTGACCCTTGTCGCATTGAACACCAGGCTGGTAGTCCATTGCATTGGATACTTTTCACGAATAACCCGCCATAGCTTAGTGTGGGAACGACACTAGAGAGTGGTCATCTCAAGGAATGGACCCTGAGACCTCCCACTTCTAACACTCAGCTCACTCATTGCTAGGCTATCATCGCCGGGTGAAACATACCCAATATTCATGTTTATAAATTTAAGTAAATTCTTTAAAATAACATTCCTGATAGAAAAATCATTCTCTTAGAGACCAAAAAAAAAGTGTGAAAAGCATTCAATTCAAACACCAAGGTACGTAGATGGTTATCTCTATTATAGAATAAATAATATCGAATTTAGATGTAATCAATTATGAACTCAACACAAAATACACGGTTCATTAAATATTGCTAAATGGATAGCTTCTCTTAATATTTGGAAACATTAGATTTCATTTCTTTCTATTATGGAAACCATATTAATTTGAAATAAAAGAAACAATTGCATGCTCTTATCTTGGTTTAGAGACCTTTTAACATGTGTTTTGAGGATTTGGACCCATGTCTTTGCAATGAAAGAACATTGGTTTATTACTTGATCTCATCTTAATCAACCACAATTATCATTTGTTATCCAAATTTGAAAGTTTTTTTGCTAGTAAACTTGGGGCAAAGTTTTGGGTTGCATGGTGTGGGGTAAGCTTGGATCACATTCCTATGATTTGTAAACATGTGTCATGCTAAAGTGCACCCCACAATTGCTACAATACAACCTCGCCATATGTTTGTTGGAGTTATGGGCTGCCTTGTTGTGATAAGGGGGATTTGTACTTAGGTCATGCTCTTACGAGTGTGCCCTCTAGCCACCCATCACCATCACCATCACCATCACCATCACCATCACCATCACCATCACTCCTTGAGGCAAGGCTTTTAGGTTTTAGGTTATTTCTTTATGTTTAAGTTTTAAGTTTATACAATTTGAATACCTAGTAAGAGTTAGCTGTCATTTGTTATTTTGCTTTGTATATTTATTAATATATTTTACGGTAGCCTAATAATAATTTATATATTTGATGCTTAGGATTAAATGGGGAAATTTTTTGAGTTGATGAAGTTGACCTATTAAAATAATGCTCCTACTTGTATATAGATTCGGTGGTGAATGGCAACAAATACGCTATTTGCAGTGTTCTAGGAGATAGAGATGGGTACTTGCATGGGAAACAAGAATGTGTACTAGTATGCTCTTTTTTTAAAAAAAGGAAGATGGGTAATGGGATTCACTAGAAATAAAAAACCATTTAAATATATATGTAAATTTTATTTCCTTTGTTTAATTATTTGAGGCCTAAGCAACTTATAAAATGTAAAATGCATAAACAACTAACATTTTAAAGTATACACATTAGATGATGAAGAAAGTAGAGATTAATTTTATTGGTAACCTAAACTTAAGTCTCAAAGCAATAACACTTAAGGTATTGTCAAGAGCACATACCAAAATATTGACAAATGGGCATGCAAAAAACAAAAATAAATAATGTGATACATATTAAGTGTTCTTTCATATCTCATTGAATCGATTAGGATCATTTCTTGCATTGGCTATGTCATCCATTTCCAACTCCTTTTTAGGGTGCTCTCTAGATACTCATCATTCTCAAGCTTTGGGTCCTATGCAGGTAATCAAACATGGTGTAAATCATTGAGGCCATTTGCCTCAATCCACCTCATTTTCAAAGGTTAGGTGGAATTCTATTAGATGATGAAGAAAGTAGAGATTAATTATATTGATAACATAAACTTAAGTCTCAAAGCAACAACACTTAAGGTATTGTCAAGATCACATACCAAAATATTGACAAATGGGCATGCAAAAAACAAAAATAAATAATGTGATACATATTAAATGTTCTTTCATATCTCATTGAATCGATTAGGATCATTTCTTGCATTGGCTATGTCATCCATTTCCAACTCCTCTGTTAGGGTGCTCTCTAGATACTCATCGCTCTCAAGCTTTGGGTCCCATGTAGGTAATCAAACATGGTGTAAATCATTGAGGTCATTTGCCTCAAACCACTTCATTTTCAAAGGTTAGGTGGAATTCTGTTATGTAAGAAGGTATTGAGATATGTATGGAGGTTATGGACATGTCGACATGTGGCACACATAACTAAGGGTTCATTATATTGGGACATAAGGGTCACTTGTATTGTGCCAAATTGCCCTACCTTGTGATCAAGAAAATTAATTAGCTTTTCAGTGAATGAATGAAACCCTAAATACACCATTTTTTTCTCAAATGAAGAAGTGGCTATTTGTGAGAGTAATCGTATTGCAAATGATTGCAATTCATGGGCTTTACCACCATGGTTACACTACCACTCTATTGGGGCTTTCATTGCATGCCTATAAAACAAGACTTTTATGGTAGATAACTCACCTTGCCCACGTGTAATTTTATTCCATTGAGTCCTAATAATAGAAGCATCATTTCCTCGGTAGTCTTGACTCTTGATAATAGAAGGATCCTCTCCTCGGTCACAAATATTCCTCATTACAGCCCAAAATCCCTTCATTACCACTGTATCATCACATGGAGGCCTATTCTTGGCGACTTTGTATTTAAAACATAGGCAACACAGTGTAGAGGCGTGTTAAGTTTGCTCCCTCTCCGTTTTTTTTTTTCTTTATCAATGAATACAAAGAAGGATCTCTCAAGTACATTATTTTTCTTATTCTTTCACACATTGAATAGACATTTTCATATATCTCCCCCAAACATGGCTTATTTGAACTCGCAAAGTAGATTACCTCCTTACAAAGGGGCTGGATGAAGTCAATTGCAAATTTAACATGGGCCCAAAACTAGTCATCAATGCATGAACACATCTTGGCTTTCAAATGACATGCTTGTATGTTTTGTTGCACCAACAAGCTAGTTGCTTTACAATCTGGGGCAGCATTTGTAACAACCTAGGTAACATGTGATACCCCCGCCTCCTCAATGACATCACATAGCTTGTTATGAAGGAACTTTGCTTTTTTGCCCTGCCCTAAACAACATTTTGCCTCTAGAAATTTTAGGTCTTTGGTGGAAGTTACTGTAAAATTTAGAAGTGGGCAATTTTTAAGTATTAGTCCAACCGTCCATCACAACGCTAGACCCTTATGTAGATTAGGCTCTTTTGATTGGCATAGTTTGTTGGTCTAGCATCATTTTTTCTTCATCCATAAGAATCATGCAAAGCTTTTTATACCAAGGTGGTTTGTGATACACTGAACCATCGCTAATAACACAAACCATCTCCTCATAATAAGGTTAGTGAACAACATTAAATGGTATGCCATTTGCATAAAAGAATCCTGTAATGGTTGCATTGATTGCATCTCGACCTTGCACATCAAACAAGTTTCCGATTGGTTTTGGCTTGAGGCTTAGTTTTTTGGGTAAAACAATGTGAAAAGAATTTTGATCATTCAATGTTTTAGACTTGCATTGTAGGAAATGCTCCCCCCACCCTTGGTTTCGTGTTCGGAAATGTTTCTGGTACAAATATGTCAACGTTTCCGGGCATTTCCATTGCGTTTCTAAGGGGAATCCGGTGGCAACACAGTCAAAGTCAACCAAAAAATTAAAAAAATATAAAACTAGCTTGAACCAAAAAAATTATACATACATAATAAACATTTAAGTATAAGATAGTTTCTTGTACTTAAGTTATATTTTATATGCATACTTTCAAGATGTTTGAGAGTGGTTTTGGACCTCTAGGAGCTATAATGCAAATTCTAGGTTTTGGAGGATCCTATCATATTTCAGACTTAGTCAGATTTTAGGATTTTAGGGTCTTAAACTTAGCCATATTTCAGAGGAGACATCATAGGAGTTATGAAGGCTACATTAAAGGATGTTGGTATGATAGAATAGTATGAGAACATCTCTCACAAAGTGCCACAAGCCGTCCCACCCCATTCCCTGTGCTCCCCTTAAGGCATGCACTCAAGGAGATTAATTACATCGGTGAGCCCTTGCGAGAGAGCGTCAGGAAATGATAAAGTTGAAAAATAGTGGGAATGGCATTCATGATTTGAGGGCAATCTAGATGATTTATTCTAGATTTGAATGTACATTTTGTCTTTGAAGTAATGAATGAATGAATACTATATTTTTTAAAGTGTTTTATCTTTTATAGTATATATATATATATATATATATATATACACACGGACGTTTCCACGACATTTCCAAATCAAAAGATTTTGAAAAATTGGCGTCTCCGCGTTTTGGAAACGTTTCTGTTTCTAGACAACCTAGTCCTAGACCACTCAAGGTGCCCATAATTAGGGTGGATATGATAGGAAGCATAATAGAGTATCTATATAACTCTAGCTAGTTACATGATGTGACATAGGTCTCAACAAAGAAATTTAATACAACTAGCTGCTACAACTTGCAAAAATTTCAGAGTTGCAATGCACTAAAATAATTACAATCAAGATTCAATTTTCTAAGTTGAGAGGGGGGTAGTCTTAATATAGCGAATAATGGGTCTCCATGCTTGACTTAATCCTAAACGATCATCTCTATTAAAGCTTTTTATTTTTGTTTCAAGTAATGATCCTAAATGACAATAACCTTAAGTGTCCTTAATTTTGATATTGTGCTTGGTGGAATGATAGTGCTCAACGAGAGCTGATTCTTGAGTCCTTTCATATTCCAAGTCTTTTTTGTGCTCTCTAATCCTTATGTCGATCGGTCTCCCTTTCTCCCCAATATACAAAATACCACAAGAACACTCAATGCGATAAACACCGCTCTTTAGCTTTGGCTCTAATTTGTCCCTGGTTGACCTTATCATTTTCCTCACTTTATTAACGGGTAAAGACAGATTGGATATTGTGATTCTCCAAAGTCTTGGAGATTTTGTGGGAGAAAAGCCTCGTGGAGACCCCGATGTGCCTGTAGTCTTCAAACACTGCTCATGGTTTTTCCCTGGCTAGCTGAAACGCTTTGGAAATCTGCGTGCCCTTGTAGTTGTTTTTTTTCAAAATTTCCCTCGAATACTTTAATTCTTGCTCCACATGCTCTTCATTAGATATCTTAAATATTATAGTGGCTAGTAGCCTTAAAACCTCAACTTTTGAGTTGAGAGATGATGAGAACAAGAATGCAGGTAGAGATCTGTATGATTGCATTTTCTATAAACTTGAGCTGCCTGCGTCACATCTCTAGAAGACATATCTCTGATTCTGGTTCTCCAGTTTTTCTTTTCAGCCAACTTTGAGTTGCATCAGATGTTAAAGCACGAAGCTTAAATGTTAGGTTTTATCTCTCTTTATTATAGCAAATCATATTAAGTTGAAATAGAAAGGAACAATTGCAAGCCCTTATTTGGGCTTGGGGATCTTTTAACATGCCTTTTGAGGATTTGGACTCGGTTCTTTCCAATGAAAGCACATTGATTTATTGCTTTATCTCATCCTAATTGATCATAATTATCATCTGTTATCCAACTTTCAAGATTTGTTTGCTTGGTAAATCGTGGGTGAGGTTATGGGTTGCATGGTGTAGGGGAAGCTTGGACCACATTCCTATGATTTGTAAACTTCAGTCATGATCAAGTTGACCACATAATTGTTACAATACAACCTCGCCACAAGGTTTTTGGGGTTATTGGCTGCCTTATTGTGGTGAGGGCAATGGTGTAGGGTAAGTTTGGACCACATTCCTATGATTTGTAAACTTGGGTCATGCTCAAGTTGACCACGTAATTGTTACAATACAACCTCGCCACAAGGTTTTTGGGGTTATGGGCTGCCTTATTGTGGTGAGGGGAATGGTGTAGGGTGAGCTTGGACCACATTCTTATGATTTGTAAACTTGGATAATGCCCAAGTTGACCACATAATTGTTACAATACAACCTCGCCATAATGCTTTTGTGGTTATGGGCTGCCTTATTGCGGCATGGGGAATTTGTACCCCGGTCATGCTCTTACGAGTGTGCTCCCCTTCTCCCCATCACCATCACCATTACACCACAAAGCCTTGGACAAGCATTTTAGTTTCTAGGTTATTTCATATTTTAAGTTTTAGGTTTGAACATTTTGAATAATGATTTTGGGTTAGGCTTCATTTGTTGTATTGCTTTGTATATTTACTATTATATTTTAAGGGAGCGTAATTATGACTTATATATTTGACACCTAGGTTTAAATGGAGGGATACATTCAGTTATTGAAGTACGAATTATTAAAAATCTAGCTCCTCCCCTGATGTATATTTTGTGTTGTGTGGAAACAGATATGGTATCGGCAGTGTTACCAAGAGACAGTTAGGTACCGCTATGAGAAAGATGGACAGGTATCGCTACGCCATTTTCAATACAATGGCAGAAAAGTACTTTGGAGATGTCAAAAGAATAAAATAAAAATATATGTAGAAATTATTATACAATGACTAAGTAACTTTAAAAATGATTAAATGCATAAAAAACTAACATTTTAATTTACACGTTCGATGTAGAAGAAAGTAGAGATTAATTATGTTCACAAAAATACAAATTGAAATGTTCACAAATGGAAATGCAGAAAACAAAAATAAAAGATGTGATACATATTAAATGTTCTTTCAAATCTCGTCCAATTGATCAGGTTTAACCCCTGTGTTGGTTATGTCATCCATCTCCATGTCCTCTGCCAGGCTGCTCTCTATATACTCATCATTCTCAAGTTTGCCTCAACCTCATCCTCCAAGGCCGGGGCTGCTCCATGAGGTGAAATTTGGTCCCATTTTGTCAGACCCTCTTTGTACCATGGGTCTATATTAGAAATGCTGGAGCGTGCTCTGAATGTTGATTAGGTTCTCTACCTTCTTTGATCCCAATCAGTTCTAGTTCAATGAGTGAATGAAACCATAAGTACTCCAATTTCTCTCACATGAAGAACTAGTAGCTTGTGAGAGTAATTGTAGTACAAAAGATTACAATTTAGGTGCTTTATTGCCATTGTTGCACCACCACTTTATCATGTTTTTCTTCCTACTCCTATCATACAAGGCTTATGTTGTAGAAAACTCACCTCATCCACTTGCAAATTATTCCATTGAATCATGATAATAGGATCATCCTCTCCTCAAACATGAATCTTCCTCACCACAGGCCAAAATCACTTCATCATGTCTTTCGCATCACATGGAGGCCTCTTCTTGGTGGCTTGTATTGCACCAATTTGGATTTAAAGCACATGCAACTCTGTGTAGAGGCATGTTAAGTTTGTTCCATTGCCCAAGAGTTTCACTCCTTTATCAAAGGATATAGAGAACGATCCCCCAAGTTTGTTATTTTTCTTATTCTTTACATATAAAATCATTTTCTTCATAAATATCCCCCAAACATTACTTGTCTAAATCTTAGGTAAAGGTAGCTTTTTAGGTCACCGCCAAGTGAGACATAAATTTGGCGTATGATACCTCCCTTGTGGAATTCCACAAGGCAATTGTTTTGCTATTTACCATATATGTTGTTGATACCTCTTTATGTTTCGACCAAACTTGTGATAAATCAAGCCTTGCTAATCCATTTAAGATTAAGGCAATCCATTTAAGCCCAACCTACTTTGCAAAGTGGATTACCTTACAAATGGGCTTGGTGAAGTCAATTAAAAATTTTGGCCCAAAAATGGTATCTCCTCAATTGCACTTTGATGCAAATTGCCTCCAAGCTGCATTTGGAAAGCAATGGCTTAGATAAAGTCAACCACAAACTAAACATCGACCCTAAAATGGTTATCGAGGACCATCTATTTCACCTCAATTGTAATATTTGATACAAATTGCCTCCATCAATCCGATTGCTTTACAAAATAGGGCAACATCTGTAACAACTTGGACAACATGTGATGCCCCCACCTCCTCAATGGTTTCACATAATTTGTTTGGAAGGAACTCTACATTTTTCTTTTGCCTTAAAAAATCTTTTGTCAAGAAAAAACAAGGATCTTTGGTTGAAGTTATCATATTTTTTAGGAGTGGACGGTTTCTAGTATTAGTCCAACTGTCCATCACAATGTTACACTCTTCTGTAAATTAGGCTCTTTTGATTGGTGTAGTCTATTGTTCTAGCTGCATTTTTTCTTTGTTCATAAGATTCATGCAAAGCTTCATATACCCAGGGGGTTTATACTCTGCCAGTCCATTGCTAATGGCACAAACTGTGGTTTATATTCCCCCAGTGCATTGCTAATGGCACAAACCATCTGACTCCCCCTTACTATTAGCTTTGGGTTAGACTCATCGACGTGTGGCTTCCCCAACTAACATCACCAACAGTTTCACGGTCATGCCTTGCGGATCTTCTCTTGCTTGTGGTTATCTTATGATGCTTTGCAAGTCTTTCTTTATTGTTGTTTACAAACAAAGTGGCATATCCCGCATAAGTTGAGGATTTCGTTCCACTATAGTACCCCATCTAAAATTGTGTGTTAAACTTAATGTTAATCCTATGTCTAACAATTGTGTGTTAAAATCAATAATAATCCCATGTCTAACAATTGTGAGCAAGAGGTGGTTTATAAGGCACTATCAATGTTGAATGCTTTGCCAATGGAGTAAGAGGCTAGAGGGTGAAAGGCATAAAGTGGTGGGTTATACTCATTGTGACCACTCTGCCTTCCATTCTCCGCGCCCCCCCCTCCCTCACAACTAACATTGCCAACGGTTTCACGGTCATGCCTTGTGGACCTTCTCTTGCCTATGGTTGTTATCTTGTAAGAGACCACACATTGGCAACAAACCAAACCCCATTAGAAACTTGTTTGATGTGCAGGGTGGAGACATAGTTGATACTACCATTGCACATTTATTTAATGCAAATGGCATATCATTTAATGTTGTAGTTGATGTTGAACATATAAGCTTAAATGAGGTGCTTAGGAAACTCTAGATATTATTTATCTTTATTATGGAAACATATTAATTTTAAATAAAAAGAAATAATTGCAAGCCCTTATTTGGGTTTAGGGACCTCTTAATATGCCTTTTGAGGATTTGGACCGTGGTCTTTATTTTGAAAGTACATCGAAATTGCTTGATCTCATCGTAATTGACCATGGTTATCATTTGTTATCCAACTTTCAAGGATATTTTGCTTGGTAAATCTTGTGCAACGGGTTGTATAGTGTGGCGTTAAGCTTGGACCACATTCATATGATTTGTAAATGTGGGTCATACTCAAGTTGACTTCATAATTGTTACAATGCAACCTTGCACATGTTTTTTGGGGTTATCTGCCTTATTATGGCAAGGGGAATCTATACCTAGTTCATGCTATTACGAGGGTGCTCCCCTCTTCCCCATCATCGTCACCATTCCACCATAATCCCTTGGAAAATCTTTTTAGGTTTTAGGTTATTTCTTTAAGTTTAAGTTTTAGGTTTAGACATTTTCAATCTTAATTTAGGGTTAGTTATCATTTGTAATTTTGATTTATATATTATTATGTTTTAAGGTAGCCTAACCATAACTTTTATATTTGACACCTAGGTTTAAATGGAGGGACAAGTTGAGTTATTGAGGTTTGTCTTTTCAAAAACATGCCTCCTCCTAGAATGTAGATTCTGGTGTTGCAAGGAAATGGATATGGTAATTGTTGTGTTACTGGGTGACAAGTACGGCTACTGGTATGGGAAATGTGAGCATGTATTGTTACACCATTTTTGAAAACAAATGGGCAACATGTACTGCAACTTTAGTAAGCAATTGCTAAGAAACTTAAAAAAATGTAAAATGCATAAAAAACTAACATTGTAAAGAACACAAATTAGATGCCAAAGAAGCATAGATTAATTATATTGAATACACAATATAATTTCAAGTCTCAAAGCAACAACATTTAAGGTAGTGTCAAGAGCACCTATTGAAATGCTAACAAATGCTCATGCAGAAAACAAAAACAAAATGTGATACATATTCAATGTTCTTTCATATCTCATCTAATTAATTAGGTTCAACTCCCGCATTGTATATGTCGTCCATCTCCAATTCCTTTGTTAGGATGCTCTCTAGATGCTCATCATTCTTAAGCTTTGGGTCCTCTATAAGGACTCGAACGGATCGTAAATTGTTGATTCCATTTACCTCAACCACCTCGTCCCTCAAGGCTAGGGCTACGTCACCAGGTGGAATTTGGTCCCATTCTGTTGAAGGGCCCTCCTTGTGCCTATGATATCGACGTTGGAATGTACATCAAGTTCTCTACCTTCGTTGACCCTAGTCAGTTCCTCTTCAATGAATGAATGAAACCATATGTTGATCCAAGTGAATTCTCCCAATGTAGTTCTAGTGAAACTATGAAGCCCATTTCCATGACATACGGTAATGACAACTCATGTTGTATGGTCTACAATGCTTTCGAACCACCTCTAGAGACTTGCGAAATCTCCAAGATCATCAATCCATTTCCACCAAATGCGACACATAAGTTTCCAGTGGGATTAGGTAGTCTATACAAATTGGATGTGGTGCCATCCAAGTGTGCATTAAACCTTATGTGGTATTCATCATTAAATTAATCAGTGTCTAAGACATAGACCAAACTGCTAAGGATAATTCAATGCATGGTACCATTGAGTGTTGACAATGTTATTGACATCGTCCTTAAAGGGGCAGAGCCCCCCATATGACTCGAGGGATTCCCCTTGTGGGCTCAAGGGGTAATCCCCCTCTGGGGTGTGGGGAATTGCCTTGTGTGTCAGGGTTGACCATTACATTTTGACGTCGTTTAGCCTAATTGTTGGAAGATGAGGAGTCATGTAGAAAGAGCAACCGTTTCATCTTCCATAATAGTTCTTTAGCCTTTGTGGCTTTGTAACATATTGTATGCATATATATCTAGTTAGTTAGCATAACAAAGATGTAGCTAATAGAAGATAAACAACCATACATCTCGCTTGAGAGGATGCCATATACATAACATGGATTAATGAATTTTTCTTTTTTAGTTCTATTATCTTTTCTATGCGTCTCCATACGAATGTTTATCTTTGAATAACTATTTAATATTGCTTCTGCATGTGCTTATGACACATCTAGATGGCAACAATTTAGAGTGTTGTCCCTTGGATATCTCCTAGGATATGGATCATAAGTACTCCAATTCTTCGCATATAATGAAGAAATTGTTACTTGTCTAAGTAATCATATTGCAAATGATTGTAATTCAGGGACTTCATAGCTATGGTTGCATCACCACTCTATTGAGTCTTTTGTCCTATGCCTATCATACAAGGCTTTGTGGTATAAAACTCACCTTGTCCATGTGATTTTTTTTTCCTTCCAAGTCTTATGATAAAAGCATCCTCTCCTTGACCATAAAACTTCCTCACCACAGCCCATACTCTCTTCATTACCTCTTTATCATCACATGGAGGATTTTTCTTGGTGACTTCTATATCGTACCGTTTTAGATTTAAAACATAGGCAACACAGTGTAGATGTGTGTTAAGTTTGTTCCATCTCCCCTGTATTTTGTTCTTTATCAAATGATATAGAGAAGGATCTCCTAGGGATTTTTTTTTTCTTATCTTTAATACATAGAATCAATTTCTTCTTAAATGTCCCCTAAACACAATTTGTTTGAATTTGGAAAGCAGATTGCCTAACAAATGGCCTAGATAAAGTCAACCACAAATTTAATGTTGGCTCTAAAATGGTCATCAAGGACTATTTGTCTCATCTCAATTGTAGTCTTTGATACAAACTGCCTCCAAGCTTTTTGTGGAACAAAAGCCCCTTTGACCACATAAATATGCTCAAGAAGTGCGAAGAAAGAAGCAAAGCGTGTATCAACAAGTTTGAAGAGTTCTAATTTGGAAAATTTCTGATAAATGGCTTGTGTTTGGTGATGATTGCATATGAACATTTTTATTTTTCTGTCATTTTCAATGAGCTTAAAAATCCATTTAAATGTTTTTGTGTTTTTGAGTACATTATTCAATGTATGGGCCCAACCTATTGTCCAAAATACATGTTTGTATTGTTTTTGTATCAACAAGTTGGTTGCTTTATAAATTGGGATGACATCTGCATCAACTTGGACAACATGTGATGCCCTCACTTCCTTAATGGTGTCACATAGTTGGTTTTGAAGGATCTCTGCATTTCTCTTGCCCCAAACAATCTATTGCCTTCTAAAAATAGAGGCCAAAAATAGGTGTATATAGTGGAAGTTACGATAATGTTGTACCATTTTGTAGGCCAGGATCTTTTGATTTGTGTAGTTTGTTTCTCTAGGTAGCCATATTTGCTATATCAATAATAGTTCTGTGAAGCTTCTCATACTTGGGCTTTTTACTCTGCTGGTCACTTGGTAATAGCACAAACTATCTCCTCGTAATAAGGTGAGTAAACAACATTAGATGGCATGCCATTTGCATAAAAGAAGCATGCAATAGGTGAATGAAGTGCATCTCGATCCTACACATCAAACAAGTTTCCAAGGGTTTGGTTTGCTGCCACTGTGTGGTTTCTTACTAGAAGATATCACATCTTGTGCTGCATGTGTCACATCTCTAGAAGATATATCTATCTCCCATTTTGGTTTTCTTGTTTCTCTTCTAGACTTTTCCACCATGAAAGTATTGTGATCGCATTTGGGGGTGGGCAAAGGAACAGGTGGAATAGACACTATTGTGTGTCAAATTTGTGGTGAGAGCTTTCAAGGCACTTACGCCAGGGGAAGGGTTCATTTTTTCCATGTAAAAGGGAAAGGGATCAAGGCTTGCCCCAAATGAAGAACGGTATGAAGCTATCATGGCACAAGAAAGGGCCCAATACAAAGTGCCCCAATTAAGCTCTCACACTTAAGCATCAACTGCAATTCAAAGTCTTCTGACTCCCCTAGACATTATGAGAACAAAATAATTAAAAAAATTAGCCATTTAAAATTTTTTGATCAAAAAAATTCAGATATTTAATTTTTTAAAGTCAACAAATAAAAATACAATTTAAATTGAAAGATCTAGAAATTCAAAATATTAAAAATCATATTAAATAAAGGCAAAAAGCCCTAGGCCCAAAATTAAAATAAAATATGTAAACTTCGATAATGAATGACACTATATAAGTTTATAAACTTATGAGAGAGCAATATGATTATGGATGGTTATCTTGCGCTTCACACTTGGCAATTTCTCGCAGGCTCTTGCTTTGGGAGAACTGCTTTGCTACGCATCTAAGAAGCCCACTTGAATAGATAATCATTGGATAGGCAATGTTGTCACATTAGAAAAGGCAATGCGGTAAAATAAGTAGTTGAAACCTTGCATTTTTCCCCATCAAAGCCCTTGGGCGTCTGCATTTTTCCTTTTTTTTTGATAAATGTTGTCCATGTTTTTTTTCTTTGTCAAGTGTCGTCGTCTCTATTTGCTAGGGGTTAATGTTTAGGTGGGCTGCACATAAATTATTATTTTTTTAATGTATTTTTCAGGGGGTGTTTGTAATGGGAAGGAGATGGGACAAGACTTCCTGAGACTTGGACGTGCATCTTTGGACATGAGATGTATTCATACCCGTCATCCATACCGGAGATGCATTATAGGGGTCAAATATGAGTCTCCCTATTTTCTTGGGTATCTAATACGGATATGGAATTTTTTTCAAGACCCCTTGATAAGAATATGGCTGGATACAACATATATAAAAACACACGTTTTTATGTTGTGAATCAAAAGGCATAGAACATAATGTAAAAAAATATAATGTTTTTATATATTAGTTGTTTTTATATCTATTTTATAACATTTGTTTTGTTTACTATATATATATATAAAATAATATATATGTATATAATAATATATATTATTATATATATAATGTAATGTATATACAATAATAATAATTATTATATATACACAATATATATATAATAATAATAATTATTATTATATATTTATTACATCATATATATTATATATACATTACATTAGATAATATATATATATATAATGTAATGTATATATAATATATATGATGTAATAAATATATAATAATTATATATATATATATATAATAATTATTATATATACATTACATTATATATATTACATTATTTATATATATATAATGTAATGTATATATAATAATTATTATATATATATATATAGTAAACAAAACAAATGTTATAAAATAAATATAAAAACAACTAATATATAAAAATATATATTTTTACATTATGTTCTATGCCTTTTGAGTCATAACATAAAATCGTGTGTTTTTATATATGCTGTATCCAGCCATATTCTTATCAAGAGGTCTTGAAAAAAATTCCATATCCGTATTAGATACCCAATAAAATAGGGAGACTCATATTTGAACTAAAATAAATATTATAAAATAATTTAGAACATTCAAGAACTACAAAAATTGAAACATTAATTATTTTATTGAAAACAAATATATATATATATATATATATATATATATATATATATATATATATTTAGAATAATTTTTGAATGTTCTTTTTTTTTGCAGTTACATTTTATATATATATATATATATATATATATATTGTAATGTAAACAAAACAAATGTTATAAAATAAATATAAAAACAATTAATATATAAAAAAAAATATTTTTTACATTATGTTCTATGCCTTTTGATTCATAACATAAAAATGTGTGTTTTTATATATGTTGTATACAGCGATATTCTTATCAAGGGGTCTTGAAAATAATTCCATATCCGTATTAGATACCCAAGAAAATAGGGAGACTCATATTTGAACTAAAATAAATATTATAAAATAATTTAGAACTTTTAAGAACTACAAATATTGAAACATTAATTTTTTTATTGAAAACAATATATATATGTTATATATATTTAGAATAATATTTTAATGTTCATTTTTTTTTTGCAGTTTTTGAATGCTCTTTTATAACCCTAAATTGGATATGCATCTAGAAGACATGTTACTTGATTCACATGTATTAGGTACAACCAAAATATGGGATCGTTTTTGGATACGTTTATATATGGTATTTAGGGCATATTGTATTTGTGTCCATATCTGAGGCATGGACACAGTATCAATGTAGGGGGAAAGTATGTTGCAACGCTAAGTATGTGTGGATAGGTAATAATTTTGAAAGGGGGTCCTTTAGGAACCGTCCTCTCTCATCCCCACCTTCTTTAAACTGCGTCGGCTCTCGAAGAGCCTAAAGCCATTCCCAGCCCACAAGGCCCATTATTCGCGAAACCAATTGGGATCCCCCTTGGCCCCATGTTCCTCACTGATTAGCTGGCTTAGCCAGCCTCCTACTCGACTTGCTTCCCTAGTTGGCTTGGTTTGGAACCAAGTTTGTCGTCTCAACTCATTTTGTGTCGCTGACCCGTTTCTACCATCGCAACTTCCTTCACTGCTATGTTGCTTGATTGATAAGATCCACAACCCCAACAACTATTTGACAGAAGCTATTGCGGACACCACCGTTGTGCAAGCCATATGACCTAGCCTAACATCTACCTAACACTTGCTTTTGATTCCCTTGCTCGACCCTAAGCCAAGCGACTCTAGGATTGTTGGCAGCAACAACTATTATCAGGGCTCTTAGGCCCCTGCAACCCCTACTTCTGCTCACTTGCGGACTTTATCAGTCTTGGCACGGCCTTTGGACGAGCCCTTATATCCCCACATAGTTTTATGTGACTGTCTCGAGTTCGAAAATACTATCGGCGCCACTCTCGGGTGCCACTTGACCAAAGCATCACCACATTTAAGTTTCTCCACTTGCTTTGGCCGAGCCCTTATACCCTTGTAATGTCCTACGAGATTGTCTTGAGTTTGGCAATATTGTTGGCGCCGCTATTGAGTGCCCCTTGACTAAACCACTGCAACCGCTGAGTTGCTCCATTCGGGAGCCTTAATTGCCAAACGACTTGGTTCCAAGCCAAGCTCGGTTCACTTACACATTTAGCTCACTTGACTTGATTCTTAGACCAAGTTGGTTTCGTCGACTTGCCCGGGCCTTTTCTTTCTTTCAATGCAACTTATTATATATTAATTATATAAAATATCAGAACATGTTATTAAAAATCTGAGTAAATTCCAGAATGATAAGAGGATTGTATTTTATCTAGTAAAAATTGATTTTTGTGCATTTCGATAAATGAATTGCGGAAAGATATAGTAGTTTATAAAGCATTTGTAAAGAGAATCAGGACTTCAATTTAAAAAATCTGTATCTTTTAAACTGTACCACATAAAAATGAGCCATAAATTGCTGTATGTTCAGGTGGGAAAGTACTTTACAATAAAATTGATTTAGGGAGAAAATGAATAAGTTGAGGCAGTCTGAAAATTACTTATTTAAAACAGCCCCTTGCCAGGCTTTAAACCATACAAGCATATTGACAACTTTCTAATGCAATTTATAATCAAATATTTGTTCAACTTTCCCAATCCATTAAGCATGAACATAACACGTATCCTTTCACTTTATTGCTTAAGAAAAAATACATATTGCAAATACACAGAAATAATACTGTAAATGAAAAGGAAGAATATTATTTGTATTAAAAAGAGAGCAGAATTGCACTACAATGTCGCTGGTCTCCTCAAGGGGGCAACCTCCTTGGAGCAAGCTCAATACAACACAATTCGTGGATACCTTTTCACTAGTCTAAGTTCCTATTTATACTAATTCTATACTAGCTAACTACTACTTCTCATGAATGTGGGATTATTACAATTTACTCAAGGGACAATTTACAAAGCATATGCGTGCGTAACTTTTATTAATGACAACAATTACAAAGAAAAGAGTTAGGATGAAGAGGTCCTAACATGTCCTGCCCTTTAAAAAGCTTTGCAGGCAAAGATGAAGATGAATAAATTGCTGCTGAAGTTGAATAAGATGTTTCCAAGTCACGTCTTCTGGTTATATCCCCTACCACAAGACTAGAACCTTAGTGATGGTCTGATTGTGAAGATGATGGGAGCGCCCACCGAGGATAACTTCAGGTTCAAGAATGAGAGAGCCTTTGGCATTGAGCTCAGGAAGTACTGTCTGAGCTGTGCCTTTATGGTGCGAGCACTTTTTTCAAACATTAAGCATGAAAAACTGGATGGACACGCAAAGGTGGAAGTTCCAACTTGTAGGCGACATGACCAACCTATTGAAGAACCTTATAAGGCCCATAGAGCTTTGGAGCAAGTTTCTGGTGATGCTTCAGTTTCAGAGAGTATTGCTTATAAGGTTGTAGTTGGAGGAAAACCATATCTTAGTTTGGAAAGTGCATTCTGAATGATGCTGGTTTGCCTATTGCTTCATACGATTTTGTGCCAGGTGGAGATTGTCCTCGAGAAGGTGGAGAATATTCTCCCATTTGTTTAGGGTAGTATCCACTACTTGTACGTGAGAACTTCCTGGGAGATAAGAAAAAAGAGATGGTGGCTTCTGACCATAGACGGCTTCGTAAGGAGTCATCTTGGTTGCTATGTGATAGGTGGTGTTGTACCACCATTCTGCAAGTGGTAACCACTTGATCCGTTGATGTTGTTGATCAGAGGCAAAGCAACAAAATGTTTCCAGGGATTTGTTGATGATTTTGGTCTGGCCAATTGTCTGCGAGTAATTTGCCCTTTATTATTATCGAATTAATTCTCAAAAATAGCAATCAACTAGATAATAGGTAATGCTAAATTACAACCAAATATTAAATTAATGTTTTTTATAAGAAATCATTTATTAATAATGTAACAAAAATAAATAATTCAATTAATAATTTAATGGATTCAACTCCTCAAGTCATGCATGCAAGCAATGCTGATTTATATGATGTCACTCTTGCCAAGGCCAACAAAAATGGAAGAGATCTATTGAGGTGAAATTTATTTATAGAGTGTTACTGGGGATGATAGAAAAATTCCCTGTTGAAATGGGACTCAGTTTGTCTCCCAAAATTCTACAGAGGTCTTGGTTTTAGAATCAACAAAAGAACGAATTTTTCCCTTGGTTCAAAGTTGGCTTGGAGGATATACTTTGAAAGCAATTCCATGTGGAGTAAAATTCTGAGAAAAAGGTAGTTGAACTCAATGGCCCCAAAGAGAATATTTACAGCTATGAATAACATCAAAAGTTCGCATGTTTAGAATCTCATATCTAGGCTGTTAAAATAATCAATCCACTATTAAGAAGGGATGTCAGCAAGGGAAATAAGCTGAATTTATGAACTGATCCAGGCTTCTTAACCCAACCCTTGGTGGAGTGAAATAAGTTTGAGTCCCTGAAGGACTAGCGTAAGGAAAGAATGAGAACCAGAGTTGAAGGCTATTTCAATGATTCTAGGACTTTATGGATGTAATTTCCAATGGAACCCAACTTGTAGTCTGAGGCCAAGGAATTGGAAATCATCCTCAGACCCTTGCACTTCTTGAGCAAGGAAGATAAACTCATTTGGATGGGAGCAAAATCAGGGCAGTAAAAAGTTATTGGAGGGATATAAGGCAGTTCTTGTGTTGGATGTCCCCCAGGTGTAAACTTTTCCCAAAAAGATAATTAGGAATACATATGTTCTTCCAAAAGCAAATGCCTTTTTGTGATTGGCATCTCAGAACAAATTCCTAACTCAGTCAAATTTGCGAAAAATAGGTTTTCAAGATTTGTCAACGTGTCGCCTTTGCAAGGGATGCGAAGAATAAATTGATCATTTGTTGATCCGTTGTTCCTTTGCCAGGGAAGTATGGACCTCATTAATTCAAAAATTTATCCATGCCGATGTTTTTGGCAATAACCTTCTTGAGTCTTCTTCACTCTTGGCATTGCAAGCTAAAATCTCCTCCCTTAATCCAGATTTGGACTACAGTCCCTGTCATTGTAGGCTAGAACTTATGGTTGGAAAGAAACTGTAGAAATTTTTAAAATGAAGAAAGATAGACTCAAAGGGTGATTAATATAATACTCAAAATGATAGAGGAGTTGCTGATGACTTTGCCCTCCAAAGATGGGGGATCAGTCTCATGGATGCAAGTGGTTTCTCCAATTGGGAGATCACCGTTGATGGTATCCTTGATTAAGGGGTGGGAAAAAGTAGGAAGAAGACTAGTTATTGCACTTGCTCCTCTTCTTTAGAGGATGGGTATACACTAAATTTTGATGGGGCAACAAGAGGAAACCTAGTTTGGGCTGGGGGAGTAGGAATTTTTAGAAACAATGAGGATAGTCCTATTTTGGCCCATTCTGAAATTTATGGGAAATTGACAAATAATTTTGTGGAAGCCAAAGCGTTATGGTAAGAACATATGTTGGCTAAGGAAAAGGGATGGACAAAGTTGGAAATTGAAGGGGACTTTAAACTCATAGTGGAAGTCGTCAACAAAAATAATATCAAACATTGGCTGCTCTGGCCCATTATTGAAGCTAACAGACAAATTAAAGTTGATATAAATGCCAATTCCCCAAGCCACATATCCAAAGAGAGGGCAATAAGGTGGCTGATTTTATGGCAAATGCAGAAGTTGAGATAAATTTCTCTTACGGAGAAATTTAAAATTTCAATCCTCCTTTGATCACCCTAATCTAACCAATTTTACTTAGTTGGGATTGTGGGGGATGTAATATCCATGATGGACTCCTCCCTTAACTTGATTTCGTTTCACTTTCATAATTTTAACATCACCTCCCTTGACAGCTGGCCTGCTAAGAGCGTGTGAATGGATTTATATCACCCCCTTCCCTCTTTTTTCCCCATTCTCAGTTGGTGTCAAACATGTGGGAGTGAGATGGGTGAATTTCCTTGGGTTTTCAGTTATGCTTGGTCGAGTCCCGACCTCCTATATTCTTCCATGAATTATTTAATCTTGTCAAGGAACTTTTTTCGAATATGGGTTTCAGTTCTTATGGGAATTCTGTAGTTTTTGTTGGGTTTTTTTGAACTATTGCTCGTCCTAGTTATTTTGATCGACTTAGACTTCCCCTCGAAGTCTCACCTTCTTCTAGGTTATCTCTGCTGCAAAATATGGATTTTTTCCTGGGCTCTGTAAGTCGTATGATAGTTTCCCCCAGGGGCTTTAATGAAGTTACCCTGTTGTGTCTAATTTCTAATGGTTTGGGAGTTGAGAATGTTGTCTGAGCTAGTCAGTTTGTGGGCTATGCTTTTTTTTTTCACTCTCCTAGTTTATGATTTCTGTAGAATGGCAATTTTATATCCTTTCCTATTCCTTACAAATTTGAAGAGTGGGTTGCCTATTTCGGGTAGTATGGTATGTGTTGTGGAGGTTTTTTTCCTTTCTGGGTTCCCTGCTGCTCTCTTGAGACATGGGTTTCAGGTAGGATAGATGATGGCTTGCCCTTGAGCATTATTTGGGAAGTGCCTTCCTTGATGCTCCTGTGGGAATTATTGAAGTTTTGAGATGCACGGTTGTGTGCTTCTTTTATAAATTTTCTCTTAGGCTCTTAATGTCTTTGAAGAATTTTAGATGGCCATGGCTTTGCCTTGCATACTCTAAAATGGTTCTACTATTGCTAGTCTTTATTTGCCAGACTGTCATTACATCCCCTAAGGATTTGGAAGATAAAGGCTCTGCAATTTTGGGTGAAGGTTTTGGTACCCGCTGTAGCCCAAGATTTGATGAAGGAAAGAAGTTATTTATGAAAACATCATCAAAGAGCAGAAAATGTCAATGATAAACAATTTTTCCTTAGAAGATGTTCATACCTCTTTTCTTGGTTTGGTGGAAGACCTGAAACTAAAATAGGTAATGCATAATGGTATCCTCCTGAAGAAATCCACCAGGATGACTGCAGAACCAGCCCTTGACTTCTGGAAGATCCCTTTGATTGAGGGAATTACAGAGGAAAGCTTCTTAAGTGGGCTATTACCAACTTGTTTAGGGCCCAATTGTTTGCATGACTCGGGGAAGGAGCTTCTGTTGATCAGTTGTTGCAAGCTATGAAGGGTCCTGCACAATATACTCCTAGGCTGGACACTTCGAAGCTGGCATAGCTTATTGGTATCCAAATGGCACTATTTAGTGTAAGTTGCACAATGGCTATACATGAGGATATTTAGCAGATAGAATTTAGCCTAATGAGTAGGTTGGAAAGAATGTGGAAACTACAAAAAGCTGAGGCAGTGGAGAAAGTGATTTAAGGCAGAAAAATTGATATCGTTTACACTCATTTGGGTCTTCATGCTGGGACTATGAGCCTCTGGATAGGAAGACTCCAGACCTTGCCACTGTCTTAGATGAGTTGGGTCACGAGGATAAAGATTGGAGAGGGGCCCTACAATTGATGTACCAGACTCCAGCGAGAAAACAAGGGCTTATGGAGTGTAAATGGTTTTTCTACGTGGCTGCTGTTTTTAGCTTTTGGTTTAATGTCCTATGCTTGAATGTTGACAGGCCTTGGTCAAAGACTCTTGAAACCTAGTTTAGCTTGTTTGGTATTGCTCCTGCTATATAAAATCTTGGATTTTTATTACTATGGTCCATAGATAGGTGGCTGGACTTCCCTGATGTATTCGGGATTTTGTTTTATTATTATATTAGCGGGAGTTGTGTCCCCTTTTTTGATTGACCTTAAAAAAAAATTAATAATTTGATTTTAATTTTTTATAATTTAATTAATAATTTATCAATTTAAATTATTGATTTAATATTTTAACTAAAAAATATTCAAGTATTATATCGCAATGACACATCTAATATAAAAAATAACCATATATGTGCTCATATAAAACTAATTAAACAAAAAACGTGTCAAAATTATAGGAAAAGTTTAAACAACAAATAATAATATCATACTACATGTATACATAATAGTATTGTACATTATGTATAATAAATAAATAAAATTCAACCATAAAAGTTAGAGATGTGAGTATCTAAATATAATAGTTGTATGATGGGTATAATACACTGTTTGCGCTAATATCATCGTCACCCATTTCATGACCCTGATCCTCACGCTTCTTGCACACCTCTGATAAGTGTACCCAAAGATAAGTATAAAAAATAAGGATATATCAAAAGTTAACAATAATAAAATATTTGAACTTTACATAAATAAATTAAACATAGTAAAATTCATATATCCTTCTCCTTTCGCGAGGGCATGCATTGTAATAAAAACTAATAATAATTGCTTTATGATCTCAATTGTAATTTGTAACAAAAAATTAAAGAAATGAAGCACAAGATAACGTAAGTATGTAAATTGATTTATTGACAAAACTTACCTCCTCCATGGATTTCCTATATCTATGCAGCTCCTGCTCTTTAATTGCACTCCTCACATTATGAATAATTGGTCTATCGGTAACCCTTTCTTGTAAGTTAAATTGTGTAAATAAATATACTCTTTGCAAACAATAATTAAATATACTCTATTGGGGGCACTAACCCAATGCAAAGAAGAAAAATACATAGAAAAAGTAGAGGAGCTAAATTAAATTCATAAAACTAGAAGGTTGCCATGCACGACATCAGAATGCTTTCTAGGGAGGCTACATCAGAGTTGACACACGCACTAGCATAATCTAACTGAAGACAAAAAGCCATTAGACCTCCAAAACACTATCCCCACATAAGCAACCATCGCCTGACAAACATGCAAAAACCACCAAGCTGCAATAACCACAAAAGCAATGGCCACCAACTAGCCATCCTATAAGAGAATCCAACATCTAGAGGCTCACATAGGAGTGGCAGGCATTTCAGTAGGGACTCCATCAATGCTCTTGACGCCACTCATCCTCAAACCTGAACTATTGATTTTATTCTTATTTTGCTGCAGATTGAAGTCGACTGGAGTACAATTGCGGGGAGTGAAATGACCAAGACACTTATCACGACATTGAAGATATTCATGTTAGTTACCTTTACCAACAAGTTTATAGCTAATTTTTGAGCCCATGCTTGCGCACATTCCCAACTTGGCAAGTTGGGAAAGGGTTCAGGGAAGCCTTTTTAAAATCTCTTTAATGTTAGGTTGATCCTTTTTTATTAGATCCATTGTTTTGCAGTCCATCCACTAGAAATTCTTGGGTGTTTCCCGAGACGAGGTGTCGAACCACAAGCACTCTTTTCATTTGCTAGTGACGGGGAGGACATGGATTCTTTACTAGAGGTTCTTGCTGCCCTTCCTCTAATGCATTTGCGGCGAGGGGAACTAGGTGGAGGCTTAATGAGAGCATGCCACTTGGCTTCACACTATTTCATTTTGACCTTGAGAGAATAGACTCTATCTATCAAACTATCATCCAAACTAACTAAAATAGCTTTTGCTTTTTCCACCGAGTGTAGGTACCGATTGTGCAATTTCTCAGCCAAAGCTTTTGGCTTCAAGAAGCTAATTTTCCTATACAACTCTGACAAAACCGACATCGACTGACAAATTTCCTAGAGAGCCTTTTGCTCATTATTTTGGGAAAGAGATCTTAACCAAGAATTGTAAAGTGTAGAAAGCAGGGGTGGTTGCTCCGAGTTTGCTGTGGAAATCATAAAAAATGGATGCTATTGTTCTTGTAACTCTAGGGACTTTGCCATAGCCTCTCCAACCAAGGACTTGGTAAACAAATTCCTCTCCTATACTATTCGGAAAAAAGCATTAGTGCAAGTGTTTGAAAGTATTTGCCTCACATACAACCTTGTCTTGACTTGTGGAACATGCCACTGCAATGGAAACATACTCAAAGGCTTCCGAAAAAGCTTCAATTTCAAAGGAAGTAGACCAGCCAAAGGGGATTGATGAGTAGGGAATGATCTAGGGGCAATTAAAGGAATGAGAGGAAAGGGAAAATGGTGGTGAGACTAATTATAAGTCCACATTCCAATTTCATTTTGTGTGTGACAAGTCTTAAATTGTGTGTGCGGGTGGGAATTTAACTTCACTCACCAAGGCCTTCCATAAATGCAAAATCATGCTAGATTCAATGGGAAATGACTGGAAGGCAGATGTGAAAATGATTTTAGGAAGACGGGAATTTAAAATATTTTGAAAAATTATCCTACATTCAAATGATTTGAATGCTTTTCAAATGATTAAGAAGTGGCAAAAATATGATCCATGACTAGGATCATCACACCTTAGCATCATGTGTCAACAAAGCCTCCATGCCCTGCTAGCCAAAGAACAACGTGCTTTTAATTTTATTAGAAATATTCTTAATTTAGTTCTTGCATTGGCTAGGAGATCCACAGGGCTATTTGCTTCACAAAAGCAACGATAGAGAGATTTGGTGGAAGTGCTGCAACATGTTGAACTCCAATTGAATGAGGTAATGGAGTCTCCAATCGGGAGTGCTCTCTTTAGTCATTGCCTTAATGACGAGTTGCGAGTCCCTTAAATGGCTAACTTAGAAACTCCATGAGCCGTAGCTAGCCAAAGGCCTTGTTGTCATGTTGATAAATTTCCATGAATAAAAACCAAGGAAAAAAGGTATATTTTTTATCTTGCAAGTGTGAGCTAAGTATATAGACTAGTCACCTCAATGGCATGCGATGTACCATGCGTCGACAAAATTATGCAATGCAAGCAAATTGATGCGGTTGACAATGTATAAGAGATCGCATGGTCGTTGAAACGCACATGTCGACCTCACTGTACCAATCAACTGTCATGTTTCCTTTTCAAAAATAAACCAATCAGAAGACCCATAGCCTAATCCTTATTTCCCGTAGGTTAAGGGATAAAGTTAGGAAAATAGTTTAATAATAATGTTTTAAGTTGTCCTAAGTAATTTTATTTTATAATATGGAAAAATGAAACTTATGTATTATTATTATAAAGGGGACAAAAAATAATATTCATTAAGTGGGCCAAAAAGTAATAGTTATTTAAAAGTGCTTTAAATACTTTCTTAGGGCAATTGGAAAAAAAGAAATTATAAAAGAAGAGCTAAGCTTAAAAGGATTCATCATTCATTATTCATCTTTGAAATCAAAACCCTATTTCAGGTTGGAACTTATGTGTTCAACTTTTCCATCTGAGGATGAAAACCATCTGGTGTACAGGTTTAAAGGACGAAACCCTCTTACCCATTGAGATGATTCCATCCAGGGATCATAATTGTGTTGACAGTTCAAGTTTAATTTCAGCTTTCAGTTGGCTGGAGGTTGTTATCAGTATCTAAAGTTTTTGTGGGGGTTATAGAGATATCTATCGGAGTTTATTGTTGTTCAGAGGCTGCCATACCGTAGGGAGGCTGCCATACCAGCTAGGGATCCAAATCACTGCCCTTGTGACAACTGCACAGGGGTTTCAGGGAATCGCCAACGAATGAGGGTGATGCCTTATTTTGCTGGCCACCAATTTACCCATCGTAGCAGCCCATTGCATTCAGTTGCTGCTATAATTCATCTGCAGCCAGCCGTACCACCCATGAATGACAAATGCTGCTTTTGCAAGTATTTCTACTGATATAACTTTGGTTGTAAGGGTTTTCTTAGTCATTAATTGTTGATTTAGTACCATTAGGCTGGGCTATAATACATTTGTTATTCAATTGATAGCTTTGTTTGTATTTTGTATTCAGAAAATTGCAATAAATATTACAATACATTTTATCTTGTAGGTGCGAGCCAAGTCTACAAACCGACATGTCGACCTCACTATACTAAGTGGCCCACTGTGATTCGAATGGCCTATAATAGCCCAAATGAACTTGGTGGGCCTCACCACCTTGAGGTCCCGACTTGGACTTAGTTCATACGAGATAGGTTTTGATATTGACTAGGCTCAAACAATCCACTTGGATGCCCTACAATGTTTGAACAAGACCCTTGACGATTCTAACCAACTAGAAAGCTCTGTTTGTACCTTAAGTAAAAATATAGTTTCTAATTTCAAGTTGAGTTATTTTCCAAAAAGGGCTAATAAAAATATCTCATATGCCTCATGTATCCTAAAAGGTGCATACAATATCTTAGGCTAGCCCCTTGAGGATGAAACACCTCATTTTCGCCATCAGAGTTGGTCTATCCTAATTATTGGATTTGACTAGGTTTTAAAAGCCCTATGAATTCTTAGGAAACTCTTATAAAAGTTTACTAACTTTACTAAGGTTGCACAAATAAGATGAAAAAGAGGGATTGAGGATCTGGGGGAAGTATTGCTTATAATCTTTGCCTATTTGCCCTCCAAGCCCTTGGATGACCTCCATTAATGGATTCTTCAAGCTTTTCAAGTTTTCTAGCCTAGTTTTAATTTTGTTTTCTAATGTGTTCTATGTGGTTGGGTAGCTTATATGGTCCCCTTGCCTATTAGAATGCTCCCGGGAAGTCTCAAGGTCTCTAATGGAGCAAATAGTCTTCATGGCCAAAAAGCTTCCTATGGACATTAATAGCCACTATATGGCGCTCAAGCTTAGGCCTAAAATTTTAGTTTTTTGGATTTAAAAGTGTTTTGAACAATAAAATGTTTTTAGTTTGAATAATATAACATTTTAAAAAGCATTTTGAATAATAGAACGCTTTTAGTTTTGAATAATAGAACAATTTTAAAAGAATTTTGAATAATACAATAGTTGAAGTTTGTAGGATGTACCTCTGGGAGCACTCATTGTTCCTTGGTTTGATTGGGAAGTGTGCCTCAAAAATCCCAAGACCTTCGATTGTCATTAATAGCGGTTTCAAGGTTTAAAACTCAATACTTACATTTTGATTTATATTTGGTTTTTAAAATAGTTTTGTTTTAAATAAAATGCATAGTTTATAATTTTGAAGGGGGGGGTCCTTTAGCACCCATCCTCCCTCATCCCCACCCTCCTTAAACTACTTCGACTTCCCAAGAGCCTAAAGCTATTCCTAGCTCACAAAGCCCTTAATACAGTAAACCAATTGGGGTCCCTTGGGGTCAGGGTTCCTAATTGACTACCGGGCTTAGTCAGTGTCCTACTCGACTTGCTTCCTTAGTTGACGTGGTTTGGAACCAAGTTTGTTGTCTCGACTCACTTTGTGCTGTCGGCACTTTGCTACCATTGCAACATCCTCCATCGCTATGTGACTTTACGGCCTGATCGATCAAATCCGCCCCCAACAACTATTTGACAAAAGCTCTTGCAGCCACCACTGTTGCACAAGCCCTATGACCTAGCCTAACATCTACCTAACCCCTGCTATCAATTCCCTTGCTCGACCTTGAGCCAAGCGAATCTAAGATTGTTGGTGGCAACAACTAACACTAGGAGCTCTTAGGCCCCCGAAACCCTTACTTCCGCTCACTTTGTAGACCTTATCAGTCTCGGCATGGCCTTTGATTGAGCTCTTTCACCCCTTCACAATCTTATGGGACTGTTCTGAGTTTGAAAATACCGTCAGTGCCGCTATCGGTGCCACTCGACCAAACCACTGCCACTGCTAAGTTGCTCCGCTTGCTTTGGCCAAAGCCCTTATACCCTTGCACAGTCCTACAAGACTATCTCAAGTTCGGCGATACCGTCGGTGTTGCTACCGGGTGCCACTCGACCAAACCACTGCCACTACTAAGTTGCTCCACTTGGGAGCCTTAACCGTCAACTGATTTGGTTCCAAACTGAGCTTGGTTCACTACTTGTTTAGCTCACCCGACTTGATTCTTAGACCAAGTCGGTTTCGTCTACTCGCTTGGGCCTTTTTTTACTTTCAATGCAACTTATATATATATATATATATATATATATATATATATATATATATATATATATATATATATATAATTATATAAAATATCAGAACATATTGTAAAAATCTGAGAAAATTGCAGAACGATAAGAGGATTGTATTTTATGTAGTAAAAATTGATTTTGGTGCATTTTGATAAACGAAATGCGAGAGTTAATTGCGGAAATATGGATTAGTTTATAAAGCATTTGTAAAGAGAATGAGGGTTTCAACTTTAAATTCTGTATCTTTTAAACAGTACCACATAAAAATGAATTGTAAATTGCTGTAGGTTCAGGTAGGAAAGCACTTTACACTTAAATTGATTTAGGGAGAAATTGAATAAGTTTAGGCAGCCTGAAAATTACTTATTTAAAACAGCCCCTTATTAGGCTTTAAACCATACAAGCATATTGAAACTAATGCAATTTATAATCAAATATTTGTTCAACTTTCCCATTCCATTAAGCACAAACATAATACGTATCCTTTCATTTTCTTGCTTAAGAAAAATTACATAAATGCATAGTAATATGATATGATCCTTCCTACAACAAATTAGAACAATATTGCAAATACACAGAAATAATATCGTAAATGAAACAAAAGAAGAATATTTATATTAAAAAGAGAGCAGAATTGCACTACAAGGGGGTCCTTGGAGCAAACTCAATACAATACAATTTGAACTTTCCACTAGTCTAAGCTCCTATTTATACTAATTCTATACTAGCTAACTACTACTTCCTATGAATGCGAGATTATTACAATTAGCTCAAGGGTTGACTTACAAAGCATATGCATTCATAATTTTTGTTAATGACAACAATTATAGAGAAAAGAGTTAGGACGAAGGGGTCCTAACATGCTCTCCCTCTTAAAAAACTTTGCCCTCAAAGCTGAAGATGAGGAAATTGCTGCTGAAGTCAAATAAGAGGTTTCCAAGTCATGTCTTCTGGTTATATCCCTTGCCATTGGACCAAAACCTCAATGATGGTCCAATTGTGAAGTTGACAAGAGTGCCTATCCAGGGCAGCTTTAGGTTCAAGAATGAGAGAGCCTTCTTCATTGAGCTAGGAAGTATCGTCCGAGCTGTGACTTTATGGCCAAGGACTTTTTTCAAACATGAAAGCATGAAAAATTGAATGGACATGCAAAGGTGGAAGTTGCAGCTTGTAGGCAATAGGACCACTCTATTGAAGAACCTTATAAGGCCCATAGAACTCAGGAGCAAATACTTGGCGACCCTTCAATTTCAGAGAGGATTACTTATAAGGTTGTAGTCAAAGGATAACCATATCTTCAATTTGGAAAGGGCATTTTGAACGATGCTGATCTGTTTACTACTTCATATGATTTTGTGCTAGGTAGAGATTGTCCTTGAGAAGGTTGAGAATATTCCACTGTGCGCTAAGGGTAGTACCCACTCCTTGTACGTGGGAACTGCCTGGGAAATAAGAGAGAAGAGATGGTGGCATCTGACCATAAATAGCTTTGTAAGGAGTCATCTTGGTGGTTGTGTGATAGGTGGTGTTGTACCGCCATTCTGTAGGTGGTAACACTTGACCAGTTGATGTTGCTGATCAGAGGTGATGCAATGGAGATATATTTTCAGGTATTTGTTGACAATTTCATTTTGGCCATCTGTCTGTGGGTGGTCGCTGGAACTCATTTTCAAGTTGGTACCCTTGGGCTTGAAAAGTTCCTGCCAGAAGTGACTTGTGAAAGCTAAATCTCAATTAGATACAGTAGAAGTTGGGATGCTATGAAGGTGGAAGATTTGGTCAAGGAATGTTTGGGCAATGGTAGAAGCAGTGTGAGGGTGGACCAAGGCACATAAATGGGCATATTTGGAGAGGCGATCTACCACCACCAAGATGATTGATTTACCACCATATTTTGGCAAGCCTTAAATAAGATCCATGGAGATATTTGTCCAAAGGCGTTGTAGAATGGGTGGTGCTTGAAGCAAGCCTACCATTGTTACTATCTCCCCTTTGTGACGTTGACATGTTTCACACTCTTCGACAAATTTCTTGATATCTTGCTTGATTCCTGACCAAAAGAAACTGCAGCGAACTCTTTCATAGGTTCTTAAAAAACTTGAATGACCCGCAAAAGATGAGGCATACTCATAGAAAATATTTTGTCAGAATTCGGACTCAAATATCAAGACAATGCAACCTTTGTATCTTAAAGATTGGCGATCCTAAGTATAGTTGGGTTTAAATGCAGGATCAACAGATAATTTTTAGTCGAATTGTTGTGTTTGGCTATCTCGATGCCACTCTTGTTGGATGTTGTGCATACATTCAAAAATAGGGGTGGATAATGCACGCAACCTTGCCTGTTCTTCATACTTGCAGGATAATGCATCAACGATGAGGTTTTCCCTACCATTTTTATAAGTGATTTCATAATCGAACCCCATCAGTTTAGAAACCCATTTTTGATGATTCGGGGTAGAGACATTCTACGAAGTATTTGAGGTTTTGATGATCAGTTTTGATATGAAAATGCTAACCCACTAGGGATGGGCACCACTTGTTGACTTCATGAAGCTGAGCCATCATTTCCTTTTCATATATCGACTGTGCCAAATCACACCCAGTGAAGGCTTCGTTGGTAAAGGTGATGGGGCGTTTGTCTTGCATGAAGACAACACCAAGTCCATTGCGACATGCATCACTTTCAACGATGAATGTCTTTGAGAAATCTGGGATTGCAAAAACATGTTTAGTACACAACGTTCTTTAGTGTATCAGAAGCTTGCTCAGTTGCAACGGACCACAAAAAGGAGTCTTTTTTTAGCATGGTCATCAATGGCGCAACAATTATTCCATAATCTTTGATAATTTTGCGGTAGTACCTGATGAGGCCAAGGAAGCCATGAAGGCTTCATATTGTCCTGGGATTGTGCATAGTTGGTGGTCTGCGAGAAGTTGTAAAGCAATGTCGTGGTGATGTAGATGGTCTATTAAAGTTTGCAGTAAAATAGGATATCATCAAAGAAGAACAGGTTGAATTTTCGCAAAAAAAGGGTGAAAATTTTTATTCATCAAGCCTTGGAATGTGGAAGGGGCTTTGGTAACCCTGAAGGGCGTGACCATGAATTCATAGTGGCCCATGAATTCATAGTGGCCATCATGCGTGCGGAAATCAGTTTTGGGAATATATTCATCTCGAATGTGGATCTGGTGATAGCCAGACCATAGTTCTAATTTGGATAAAAATTTGGCAGCATAAAGTTCATCGATCATTGCAATAGGAAATTTATCCTTAATATTGAGTTTTTTTAGCCTATGGAAATCAATGCAAAGTCGCCAAAATCCATCTTTTTTGCGGACGAGTAGAACCAGAGAAGAGTATGGGCTTGTGCTAGGAGGAATTCTTGAACCAAAAGTTCAATTTCTGCCTTCCGGGGAAAAGCGCAGTGGTATGGCTGAATGTTGGAAGGTACACTAGTTGGAAGGAGTTGATTGCGACGGTCCTTTGGTCGATCTAGCAACAAGTCCTTTGATTCCTCAAATATCGATGCATGCTTGACCAAAACATTTTGTAAGTTAGTAGGTTCGCTGTAATGAGGAGACGTGCTGAGCGGAATAGATCCAAATTAAGTAATTATACCGCGTGATCCCTTTTTGAGGAGCTTCTCCATGTTGTGAGAGTTGATGACACTGGTGGATCCTGGCAGGAGGCCTTGCAATGTGTATTGTTGATCATTATTTGAGAATTGCATCCATAGTTATGAGAAGTCCAACAAAATCGATCAAGGAGCACGCAACTATCGAGCCTCGAGGGCCCATCCTCTCAAGGGCAAACAAACATGTCTGTAGAGTTGTCACCTTTGCCAAGGCATGCATATAAATTTTTGGATGACTCTGTCAAGCTAGTTTCTTTGACTTCTAGGTCCGCAACATGAGAATCTTAAGTGTCTTCCCATTCCTTATTATTCGACGGTGACTCAACATCAAGCAAATACAACTTTTGTTCATTGCATTTGCTGCCTCAAGTGAATTTTTCATTATAGTTGAATTTTTCAATACATAACAATTTTTTTCGACGAGCATGCATTTCCTCCTTTGTAAGGTGTTTTATAGGGGTTGCCTTTAGAGGCAGGTTTGTGATGGACCATTGTGATGCAAATGGTTTAGTTTAGACAAAAGTTGAAAACCGATGTGATCTTATATATCGCAAGCTTGGCCAACCCCAAGGCTTCCATCATGTTCTGAGGTTTGAACATTTTAACTTCAACTTGATTTGTATACTTTAGCCCAATAATGAAACAACTCTTGAAAAAATCATCAGTTAACCCTTTAGTTTGGTTCGCCAATTTCTCAATTTGGGTTTGGTATTTGTGCACCATTTCAATTTGTCGAAGTTTGGTCAAGGTTTTTGTGAAATCATCATATGTGCTAGGACCAAAACGAACCAACACAAGTCTGACAAAGTCTTCCCAAGTTGGTCCTTGATGGGATTTTTGATACCATCACTGGACAACTTCCTTTTCTAAGTGAAAGGAGGTGATGGTATATTGTCTTCCCCCAATGTATTGTGCAAGCTGAAATATTTTTCAACACTATAACTCTAGTTGGTGGGTTCTATACCATCAAATTTTGGAAAGTCCAACTTAAGGCCACACGATGTGGTTCTGGATGAAAAGCAACTGTTAGAATGCTCGTCTCCATTGAGTCTGTTTGAGAGAGATATTTTGTGTGTTGAGGCTTTGTTGTCAATCGTTAAACTTAGAGAGTTGGGAGTGGAGTTCAGATTGGAATTTAGCTCGGAGTTCAGTAAGGCCCTGCTCCATGGTCTTGGTTCTCGAATGGGTGACAACCATTGGCTAGAGGGGTCTCAGGGTGTTTGAAAAGGATTGCTGAAGTTATATGTTAAAATGATCAGCTCGATGAGACGATTGCAATGATATAATTTTCACAAAGGTGATTTTTTTCTTTCCTGAACTTATTTTATATTTTTATTGGAAAACTACCCTAGGTTGAAAATTTGCTCAAATTTTTTATGTCACCATTTTGAAGATAACTACCCCGGAATATTTTGCCTCTATTTTGTAACCCCCTACTTTGACACTGTTGCAGAGTGCTCTGATTCTCTGTACTTCTGGGTGTGCTCTACAGATGCATCTGTTATGTTGCTACGAAGATCACTTGGTGGTGGTTTTTTGCAAACTCCAAACTACCAGGGTTTCACATAGGTGAAATGAAATGAGACGACTTATACAGGGTGTGTTTGATTTGTGAGTTCATGTTTAGATTTATCCCTTTTGTAAATAGTGTTGGCCCAATGTTTTAGAGAACTATGAAGAATAAGCCTTGCTCGATGCCTTTATCTTGTCTTCGATGTCGGCTGTGAGTAACTTCCCAGGCTTAATCGCCTATGAGTGGACTACAAATAACAGATGGCCGAAGGCTTCTTATGGCTAAGCTTTGAAGACAACTAGGGTTCTTCCTATATACTCGAAGGTATGTGGAAACACAAGTCTATATACAACGTTGTCAAATGGCTTGCGTATTGGGTTGTAACCATACACTCGTCGCTTAGCCCATAATGACAACTTTCTATTAGTTTCAAAATTGTTGGAACATAGTTTGTACCTTAAAGGAAAGAGAAAAAAATAATATTTTTTGGACAAATTTGGGTGAAAAAAACCTTAGTGTCGCCACCCTATTACCATTTTATGATCACCAAGGCCCTGATTGGGCGAGGTGAGAGCGTATGGTGGATAGTAGTAGAGAGCCCTAAACCATTGAAACTGTTGTGGAAAACAACCCGAGAAAGAGCTTTGATACCAAATGACATGATCATTTCTACAACAAATTAGAACAATATTGTAAATAGACAGAAATAATACTGTAAATGAAACAAAAGAAGATTATTTGTATTAAAAAGACAGCAGAATTGCATTTCAATACAATACAATTCGTGGATACCTTTCTACTAGTCTAAGCTCCTATTTATACTAATTCTATACTAGCTAACTATTACTTCCCATGAATGTGGGATTATTGCAATTATAGATTTTATTAATGACAACAATTACAAAGAAAAGAGTTAGGACGAAGGGGTTCTAACATAATACAAGTGTTATTTTTTTTCATAAGAGGATGCAAGGGTGTGAAGCCCACAACGTTTTAAGAAAATAACTTATTACATTCTTCCAAATCCATTTCAATAATAAATCTACTTTTTCGTAAAGGCATAAGTAGCCACTCATCAAAATTCCATAAGTTTTCCAATAAACTGCAAAACTCTAAGAAGTCTCCATCACACAAACTTCAAAAGTGTAGTCAATAAACCGACTAAAGAAGGAAGGTCTCACCTCCTAACCTTCTGCCATCGTTAGGCAGGAGACCCCAAGCACCCTTGAGCCAAGAACTTCCCAAACCAAGACATAAGCCAACCAATGTCAAGGTAGTAACAAGGAAACAAAAGGTAAGTCAACCAACTTGGGAAAAGGGTGTATGATAACTCAACTAGCCCTCTATACATACTCCAAGTATTTTTGCATTCTTTTTCCTTGAAGACAAAACACAAGCAACCAATATACACATTACAAGGTATTTTAATTAAGATTCCCATAAGGGAGGAGGGGAAAACCCTCATGATAAAAAGTAAGTATGCTAATTTTCTCATTGCAGAGGCAAGAACGCCAAGTTTTGGTGAAAGGCAAAAGCATCAAGTTTTTTGGTGATGAGAGTGGGGGAGTAATGGTTTCAACCAACTTGTTGTAACAAACCCCATTCCACACCTATTTGAGAGAGGAGGATGACTTTAAGAACTTTCTCAACATGTTCCCAACCTAGCTCTAAAGATTGTCCAAAAAGCAAGAAAACATCACGAGTCGAAGCCTCACTCTCACACACAAAAAAAAGTTGGCACAAAATGTGCAACATTACTATACCATTTTAAATCAATTTTACCACAACACAAACAACAATATAAAGAGGATTAAAACCCTAAAATTCACCCTTGAGAAGGGTTTAAACAAATATGGCCTTCAACCCAAATTATTCGGAACAAGAAAAGGGTTGCAAGCCACAAAGACTTCACAACCCATCCTAAAATCTAGTTTTAAAAACAATAAGGAATGCATGACCACAGATATAAATTAGCACATGGTAATGAAACGATTTCCATGTTTAGATCTCTACCTTGGGTCCACCTCTTGATAAATCTCTCTCTTCATAAGCTTCACCCTCCTATTTCAAACTCCAAGCTACGAAAGCTAGTCTTGAGCCAAGGAGAGCTAAAATTAAAATTCCAAAAAATAAAATTCCCAACAAGCCTAAAATTCTCAATACTTATAGAAATGACTCTCTAAAACTCACCTGATAGGAACTTGGGACTTGTCCCCTTCTTTCCTCAAGACTCGTTCCACACGCTTTATACATATTTACTCCTTATCTATTCAATAAATTCTTCTTCTGTTTCACATGGGCACCATGCCTTTCTTACATCTCCATTACTCCTCTTACATCCTCATTTAATTATTCTTTATCCAATGCGTTAATGGGGGTACTTGGACATCTTAAAGTCTCCAAAACACCCAAAATATCCCACCCCATTCATCTATAAGGGTACTAGGATTAATTACACACTTAGAGTCATAACTTGTTCTCTACACCAACATAAATGAACCTCACTATTGGAATTCGAATTTTGAAAGTTGATAAACATGTATAAGTTCACCCACAATTCCACTTGGTGTTCTAGAACCTCTTAGAGCATCCATGGGTAAGGTGGGAAGAGGGTGGAATTAAGGGTTTAGGTCCAACACAAGAAAATTCACAATAAAGTTCACTAATTCACAATCAATCACAAATACAAGGTAAATAAAAATATTCTAAGAAAAACCTAGGTGAACATTTGCTAGCATACGTTTAGTAGAGTTAAAGTATCCCTTGCTTGGTCATCACTGTCACCCGCACACTCATTGCGCACATCAAAACGTTCGATCCCAATAATAGCAAAAACAATTCATGAGAAAATAATACAAGCAATCAACACCTAACACATAAAGCACACATTTGCATTCAGTCAATGATCTCAATCACTCAAAAGTCCATCACATAGAATAAGAAATTATTTTGTCAAATATCGAATCCATAGTACCAATATACCAATCAAAATGATAAAACATGTCAGCGCAACTAGTCAACATATCCACAATGTCCATATACTTAATGAAACACTATACACATGCTATTGAATAACAAAAACGACACCTCGTACCTAAAAATAAGTGTATCATAAGTCCATCGCATGATAACATAATAGTGCATTAAGGAAAATATAGGCAAGGTAAAAATAGGGCCTGACACTTCCACCAATGCCTAAATTTATGTCTCATTATTTGTTAGAGAAACTAGAAAGGAGGTCGCAAATAAAAGGTGAGAGATAGCTAGGGCTTCCTGAACCATTATGAGGTCCATTAGTCTGCCATTCAGGGAGGTTTTTTGTAGTGAGTGGTTGAGGGCTTTAGTCATGATAATGAAAATGTATGGAGAGATCAGGTCCCCTTTCTAGAGGCCACGTGAGCTAGGCAAGAAGTTTGTAGGGCTACCATTGATGAGACCCAAGAAGTTGGTAGAAGAGATGTAATTTTCTATCAATTCACACCAGCCTGGGGAGAATCCAAATTTAATCAACAATTCTCTAAGAAAAGACCAACTGACATGATTAAAGGCTTTGCAAATCTCCAATTGGACATTCATTCCTTTAGATTGGGAAATAGAGTGTGTGCATTGTTTTGTGAGCTATAACCACACCATCAAGAATTTGCTTGCCTTTAATGAAACTACCTTGTTGGGGGAAATAAGTGATGATGGGAGAGGTTTTAGGCATTTTGCAAGGAATTTTGTAATTATCTTGTATAGAGTATTACAAAGAGAGATTAGGCTTAAATTAGAGAAAGAGATGTCTATGATTTTGGGAATCAGAGGAAGGAACATACAATTGAGGTCTATAGATCGAATTTCACAATAATGTTTGTAGAGATTAGACAATTGGAATACATGGAAGATCTTAAACGACTCCTTTTTAGATTCAAATGAGTCATATTTGCTTAGATCTCTAAGGGCAAATAGGGCTAGATGTTATTCAATGAGATAATGAGAAGGTACCATAGGGTAAGGGAAAAACAAAGAGGGGGAGGGGAAGGAGCAAAAGTAAGGTCAAGGGGAGAGGGGGTGACGGGGAGGATAGAAAGATCAAGGGACACAAGCAGGAAAGGAAGAAGCCAAAAGGAAGCGCTGAGAGCTAGGTAGTGAATCGCTACAATGTATTTACTAGGACTTGATTTTCCTAAGTGATCAATGAGATGACATTTGTAGCAACGAAACAAGAGGCATTTATAGTCAAGTGATTGGATCCATACCTTAAGAGAGGGAGCAAAGAAGGATAGATTTAGGGAAAGGCAAAGAAAAAACTCAGGGGTTTTGGTTGAAAGATATTTCAAGAACACAAAAATAACACAATAACAATGCTTTCTCTGAGAAGAGATGTTTTATTACTCACAAGATTGCAAATACAAACATATGCTTATCTCTGGGAAGAGATGTCTGGGCCCCTTCTTGGGCTACATTTATTTTGATACATACTTTGAAGGTAGGAGGATGCGGAAGGTCACCAATCTCGAGGGAGATGAAGTGGTTCGACTTCCACAATTTACAACACAGAATTCGAGAAATTACTATTTTTAAAAACTTACTATTTATAGACAGTACTATTAAAATTGAAATTGCGGGCACTTCCGTTGGGTTTTTGGGGGTCAAAACCATAGTCACAAGGTTCGGTCGGATTTGCACAAAATCCATTTGAATCTAGATTTTTTGGCCAACTCGGATAAGTTCGTCCAGCGGCCCTTTTTTTTCAAAAGAAACAATTTTACTTTATTTTTTATTTTTTAGGTTTTTTGCACAAAAAAAGGCCCAAAAACCATAAATATCAAACAATATTAACATTTTATATTATTTTAATAATGCTTTACATTGTATTTATCAGTTTAATATATTTATAAAACTATGCTCACACACACGCACACACACACACACACACACATATATATGTATTTATTTGGGATCGGATTTTTTCGATTGTTTTAAGAATTCTAGATTTTGGATTTTTTTGCCCTCCTGAATGGATTCGGATTTCCGAACCTTGTGACTATGGTCAAAATCCACCGAGCATAGCTCCGTGCTATCTCATCGCGTTTTCCTCGTTCTTAGCTTTCCAATAGTTCAAACGAGGAGTCAAAAGGAGCTATGGTTTAAAAATTATGGCTCCCAAAAGTTTTGCCACCAATTGGGGTAGAACCATCACCCGAATTGTCCCTTGAAGTGTTGCCCGGATCATTCCTCCCTCCTTGAGAAGCAATGGTCCCCATTGCGTCAAGATTCATCATCAAGTGTGGGAGTTGTGTCTTGATCTGATTCTCTGTGAGCCACTCACCTTGGGGGCTAAGCTTGCCCCTTTTGACCACCCGGTAAAGTGGAATAGAACGCCCATTTGTTGTCTTCATTTAGGTGTCCACAATCTGATCTTCCTTTACTGGAGCAAAACTCTGCGGATCAAGCTCATCAATGTCCAATTGTTCTGCTACGATTGAAGTGTCCAACAGAGGTGGATGATATGGTTTGAGGAGCTCCATGTTGAATATTGGATTCAGACCAAGGTAGGCTGGCAGGTTCAACTCAAAAGCATTTTCTCCAACTTCTTTGATGATGGTGTGGGGACCATATTGCAAAGGTCAAATTTTTCTGTGTGGGTCTATGAGTCGTTCCTTTTGAATCCGCAACCAAATCTTGTCACCTACAGCAAAATGGTGTGCAACCCTATGTTTGTCATGGCGTTGCTTATACTTCTGATTCATCTTTTCCAAGATGTCATGAACCTACTGCTGGATGTGTTGGATTTGTTCAATGAACTTTGTTGCTTTTGCTGTCCAGATCTCCCTTGAGGTGTGTATTCCATAGTGGAGAATGGAATGGCTATATCAATTGGTGCCATGGGTTGGAACCCGTAGCATACTTAGAATGGACTGTGCTTGGTGGCGCTGTACAGGGCTCGATTGTATGCATGTTGTATGAAAAAAAGCCCCTCGTCCCATGTGCGTGGATGTTTGGAGTGATACATCCAAAACATGTGGACAATCAGGGGGTTCATGACTTCTGTCGGACCATCAGTCTGTGGATGGAAGGCCGTGGACTTCATCAGCTTGGTATCCATCATTTTTCATAGAGTGGACCAGAAGATACTTAGGAACCTGCTTTCTCTGTCTGAAACAATGGACTTGGGGAGACCAAAATGGAGTCATACATGACTAAAATACAGTTGAGCAGTTTTCTTAGCAGACAGTTTTCTTACAAGCAATCATGATAGTCATTTTTGAAAAACGATCAACTACAACAAGAATACAGTCCTTGCCATGTTTTGAAGTGGGCAAACCTGAGAAAATCTATTGAGACAAATTCCCAAGGCCAGGTTGGTTCTGGGAATGGTGTGTACAATCCTTGCTTCTTATTTGTTGGTTTGGCTATTGCACATGGGGTGCAAGATTTGAGGTACTTTCCACATCCTTCCGCATATGGGGCCAATAGAAGTGCTTTTGAAGAACTGTCAATGTCTTCTCTACACCAAAGTGCCCAGTTGTCCTATTGAAATATGCTTCCCCTATCATCTTCTGTTGCTTTGTAGCTGGAACACAGACATGCCCCATGTGACAGAGGACATTATCTTGCAAATAGAAATCAGAGACATGTTTACCTTCTCGAAGTGCCTAATATGTATCAGCAAAGGCAGGGTCTGCTTCATACAAAGCACCCCAGGTGGCAGTCTCATGTTCGCACAAATCAAGAATTGTAGTGAGTGCAGCTATTGGTGGACGGCTCAGATAATTTGCGACAGTATTTGAGCTCCCTTTTTTGTATTTGATTATTAGATGGAATTGTTTCAGATATGTGGCCCACTTTTGGTGCCTCTCGTTCCGTAGTTTGCTCTGCATTTGGATGAATTCCAACGGTTTGTGGTCGGTGTAAATGATTGTCTCTTTCCCCAAAATGTAGCTTTTCCATTGTTTGCAGTTTTGCACAATGGCATAGAGCTCCTTGTCGTATGTCGGGTATTTTCTGACTGTGTCATTGAAAGTTTCACTGTGATATGCAACAGGATGGCCATGTTGCATGATGACAGATCTCATGGCATATTCAGATGCATCTGTCATCAACTCGAAAGGTTGATGCAAGTCTAGCAAGGCAAGAACAGGAGCTGAACAGAGTCTATTTTTCAAATGCTCTTTGTTGTATTCCGCCCCACTGAAATGCAATTTTAGCTCCTCCTTTAGTCACTTGGTTTAGTGGCCAAGCAACATGTGAGAATCCAAGAACAAACCTACAATAAAAATTTGCAAGACCCAAGAAATTGCGAAGTTCTGTGAGGGACCTTGGTGTAGGCCATTCTTGAATAACCTGAATCTTCTCTAGGTCGACATGGACCCCTTCTTCATCCACAACGTACCCCAAGTACTGAATTGTTTTCATCCCAAATGTGCGCTTGTCGAGATTTGCATACAACTTGTGCTCCCAAAGAGTTTGAAGCAACTTACAGACATGTTGCAGATTTTCCTCCCATGTTCTGCTGTAGATGAGTATGTCATCCAGGTAGACAACCACGAATGAGTTGATGAAGGGTCGCAGGGTGTCATCCATCATCCTCATGAAGGTTGCAGGTGCATTAGTCAAGCCAAAAGGCATAACCAACCATTCGAAGATCCCCTCCTTGGATTTGAATGTAGTCTTCTAGACGTCAGTGGGATCGACAGGAATTTGGTGATACCCAGATTTGAGATCAATTTTGGTGAAGAACTTCGCACCGCAGAGTTGGTTTAGCAAGGCATCAATCTTGGGGAGGGGGTAGCGATTCTTCATAGTGATTTTGTTCAGGGCTCGATAGTCAATGCAAAGCCTCCATGTTCCATTATTCTTTGGCGCCAGGGTAATTGGGCTTCCACAAGGTGAAGAGCTTGGCTTAATGTGACCCTTTTGGATCAATTCTTGAGTCTGCCTTTTTATCTCATCATTCTCAAGAATTGATCTGCGATACACAACGCTGTTAGGCAAAGGTGATCCTGGGACCAAATAAATAGAATGATTTCACTGAGAGTGAAGTGGAACTCCTGTGGGTGACTTGAATAAGTCATCATATTCTTCCATGATTTGATCCATCTGCTTCTGTTGTTGTTTTGATTGTGTAGTCAGGGCTGCAACATCGGCCTTTTTGGATCTTTGTGGCTTGACCACCACGAGAACGAATTGCTTTGTCCTCTCCACCAATCTCTTACATTGCTTGACACTAATCAGGTAGATAGATGTGGGAGGTGGTACCTCTGGTACCTTGTAGCGCCGTGTTCCAAGAGTGAGGGTGATCCTTCGGGTTCTTGATTCATAGATGCCATGTCGATCATACATGAATAGCTGATCAATGAGTACATTGCAAACATCCAGATTGATAATATCACACAAAACTTCTTTTTGGAAAGGTTTTATTGCATATGAAAGAAGACATTGGTGGGTGACACGGAGGTCTCTCTCTGGGCTCAACCATCCAATACTGTATGGCTTTGGATGAGACTTCATGAATAGATTTAGATTTTTCACAACATTAGTAGAGATTAAATTCTTTTGACTTCCACTATCAAGAATGAAATGCAGAGACTTACCTTTCACCCACAACTTAGAGTGAAACAATCTTTTCTTGTCATTTGGGCTTTCCTCGCGGGTCTGTGATGAAGCAACGATGGTATCGGGCTCAGTGTCTACAATCTCTTCTTCCTCTTCGACTGTAGGGTGTTTATGAGGTAGAGCAGTAGATGTTGAGGATTGTGACTCAAAAAGCAAGGACTTGATGGCTCGACATTCTTCTTTGAAGTAATTTCCAGTTTTGTGGTAATCACACCATTTCTCAGTCTTCCCTTTCTGGGGTTTTTTATCTAGGAACTTCTTTTGCTTCTAATTTTGGCCTCGTGTTTGACCTTTGTCATTTTCTATTTCGAAGGTTGACTTTTCGTATTCTTTCTTCCATGCTTCTGTTCAATCTTCACCGCGAACTTGTACGCCTCACCGAGGGTTTCCAAATTGAAGAGTTTCATTTCCCCCCGTATATACCATTGTAGTCCACCATGATATTTGAGTCTTGTGTTTTTCACTTTCTTGGATGCTCAATATCGCAGACAGAGAGTAAAAAATGTCAGTGTAATCTTGAACACACTGTTCCTTACATTGGCGAAGTTGTTGCCACTGTATGTATAGATCATCATATTCTCCAATGGGGTAGTATTCTTCTTTTACAGCTTCTATGAAATCATCCCAGGTAGGTTCCATCTCAAGGCCAATGTCATTCGTACTGAACTTCTTGTACACTTCCCACCAATTTTTGACGGGCAATGATGCTTTCAAAAGAGCAAAAGTGATCTTCTCTCCATCAGTGAATTTATTTACAGAAAAATAGGAAGACAATTGCTCTAGCGAATTTTTTACTGCATCAACATTGATTTTGCCTTCAAATGTAGGGATATCAAAATTCACTTGAACCTTGAAGGGTGTTGGGGCACTGAAAGGACGTTTCATGGATGAGGAGCTAGAGAGTGCAGATGAGGAGCCAAAATTTTTCATCAGGATTTGTTGGAAAATTTGGGCAAAATGTTGTAGCATTTGCGCTTGCTGCCGTTGGGTGGCTTCATTCACCATTTCTTTGAAGGGATCAAATGTCTTGGTGTTGTTAGCCATTTGTGGTCGTTTGAAGCGAATAGGTGGATACTCTGTGAGCTCTGTTGCTTTCCACTCAAGCTTCTTGTACTCTGACCTTGTCCTCGGGATCATACACTCTCAAGACAAACCACCAAGATTAAATCTTGATAGTGGTATCAGAGCGGTATGTTTATTTTAATGCAAAGTTGAGAATACATAGCTTGCAATTGGTCTGTCGTATCAACATAAATAAAATCCATGATTAGGGCACTGATTCATTCCAAAATTTAGGAATGCCAATAAAGAGGGGGAGGCTGTAAATCCAAACTTAAAAGTGGAATGCAAATAAAATTTTGTATGGTTAAATTGAGGCTTCCAAGGGCGTAGCCATAAACCAACATTTTTAGAAACCAGGGGCCACTTGAGATTACATCATTACACATCCTCCGAGGCAAAAGTAACCTGGAAGAAGGCCTTAGGTAAAATTTTAATAGTGGGAACTCCATAATTTGCCTAGGAGCTTTTTATCCATTATACGAGGGCATAAATAATATGCCAAATACTAGCAAATCAACCAATAAGTGTCTTTTTTTCAAGGGCACAAGCCTCAAGGCATAGGAGCTAGTCCTTGAGCTCAAGATAAAGGGTTTGATTTTGAGGAGGGAGAGTAAAACTACTATGCACTCGGTGGCTAGAGAGGGCTTGTAGGGTTCATAGCGGGGGCGAAAGGGTCTCGGTTTGAGGTGTTGCTAGACATGCTCGGATTTGGAGCCAAGCTTGGTTCTATTTGCCACCAAAAGGAAGAGAGGCGAGGGAGGGCGGAGGGAAACTATTAGGTATAGGGCCAAGACACAAAAGAGAATGCTAGTAATTGTTATGGTGCCTTGAGCCCACAAAAAGTGTATGGTAAAATCGAGGGTGAGAGGCAAGGCAACCATTAGGGCAAAGATCAATTGGGGAAATGTACCTCCTAGCTTTTGTTCCATGAAATATTTTCTGCAATCTCACTTGCATTGGAGGTTGAGATTTAATGTTGCAGTGGTCAAAACGATGAACCACATCCCTACAACTAAAGAATCTTCGGTTTTGGTTACCGACCTTTGCTTTAAAGTGGTTTGCAGATCGATATTCACCACAAATGTCAAAGATAGATACTTGTTGCAGCCCTATGGCAATGTTGGGAATACCACGCATGGTGGACCTTGAGAAGAAGGGATCTCCCCAAAAACTAGGATGCAACCCACCATATGTAGAGGAGCATGTAGATGCCATTGTAACCTATATATGTTACTTTCAAATTATATCTAATCATCAACGACATTAATTACACAAAAATACTTACATATTCAATTAAATAATAGTCATAGCCACTTTGGCTAGTTCTATGGTCACTCTTTTTCCTTTCCTTATTCTCTCCTTTTTAGCTCTTTGTTGATACATTGGTCTACCTTCAACCCTACTTGACAAGGATTGTGTGAGCATGCTCATCAAACTGATCCATGAAGCTCGTGGATATCCACATGGCATCCCTGCTATTTGCTCTTTTTCAAGGAGATTCTTAACCCTTTTCTTGTGATTGTTCCGCTTCCTCCTCAAGGTCAAGGTTGCCTAGTGGTTAATTAGGTTCTCATTTAAAACTTCTTTCCATTGCCCTTTCACGTAATTGACCAACCACTTCTTCCTACCCTCCAAGCAGTCACCATACTACTAATCTAAGGTATCTTTAGCCCCTAGCCCCACTCTCATTGAGATTGCTCTTTTGCAATATTTTGTATTTTTGTCCATGGAAATCTGCTAGGAATTGTAGACTTCTTTGATTTGTTATGTCGTATTCATTTGAAATAAATACATCTTGATCCGGGTTTGTATGTCACCTTGAGGTGGAGGTACGAGCCCTAAGCTCATTGACCTACGTTTTTAACAACAAAAAGTCACTAAAAAACAAAATAAAATTTTATTTAAATATTAAACTAATTTAATAATACTTAAATATAAACTATTATAGAGGGCGTGGCATGCATGTTTCCTCTACTTGATGAATGTCTAGAATATTGGCTTGGAGGAATATCATTGATGAAATGCATTTAAGTTTAAAAAAGTAATTAAAAAAATCAAAAGAAATAATTAATAGAATATGAAGAAAAGAACTATAATGAATTTGTTTGGCAAACAAAAAGATGACAAAACCAAAAAATATGTTTACTCAATGCTTACCAGTGGTTTTGTACCCACATCTAAATGTTGTGCATGCAAGGATGTGGACCTCCTCGTAGCATCATGTTGCATTCCCCCCTTGTACAACCTTCAATGCGCTGACTGGGGTGCACCACATGCCATCAATTGTTGTAACCATTGGAAAAAACCTAGCCTCCTTGTACACCACGCCCCAACCATTAGAGTGTTCGCCTTACAATGATTCACTATTAGTTTTAATAAAAATATAGAGAATAACAGTATTTAATAAAATAAAATAATATAAAAATATAAATAAATTTTACTTGTCAAAACATAAAATATTAAAAATTTCTTTTCATCGCATTTAATAATGAAAGTCAACCTTTTTGAATGACTCTCCCCTAATGCTTTTCCCTACATTGGTCATGCAACGTTCTTAAATATTAATATCAATTGTGACCGTTTAACATCCTTGGACACATTGAAAAATGCTTATAAGGAAACTGATCTGAAGTTGCATTCAATAAAAATTCCATGATAATGAATCATGGATGTTGATTCAAAATGCATTGGATCAAAAATTTGCACATAGTTTCATCTAGAAATCAGCTGCTCACCCTTGTGGAATGTGAAAACATAAAAGCTTTTATTAAAATTTCCTTTTTAACAAAAAAATTGCAATTCAAAATTTTATGTGTTGAAAAAGAACTTGATTTTAAACTAAAAATATCACCTTTAAATCTCATTTTAATGACATTTAAATATGTAGTTATCAATTGCAAATTCTCTTTGAATGCCAATAATACCCACATTCCATATTCAAACCCTAATTTAAATTTAAATCCCAAAATTTCAAACCTCAATCTTATTCCCATTATTTATATTGTTTCATTCCCAATTTTAAATTTTGAAAATTTGATGCCCATTATTTAAAACCCTAGATAAACTCCCAGACCACCAAATTCAATCCCTAAATCCTAAACCCCAAACAAAATCCTCTATCCAAACCCCAAACAAACTCCTAAATCTTAATTAAAGATAAACCGTAGAAAAAAACCTTAAACAAAACCCTTAACCCTAATGAAAACTAAAACCTAAACGAAACCCCAAACAATATTTCAGACAAAACCCTAAGCATCTATAAAAAATAAACCTTAGACAAACCTGTAAATCCTAATTAAAAATAAACCCTAGAGAAAACTCTAGACAAAATCTCAGACAAAACCCTTAATCCTAATTAAAAATAAAACCTAGACAAAACCATAAATCTTTAAATATAAAGCCCAAACAAAATCCCTATAAAAGCCTAAACTATAATTAAAGATAAACCCTTGTTTTACTTCATTTTTAAATATTTTCAATGAATTAAAAACAGATGTTTCACTGTATTTTGAAGTAAAACAAATTGCAGAACCAAGCTTATCATCATCAGAGTCTTCAATATGAATCTGGGCATTGAATCTCCTTATTGGCTATGAAAATTGGAACCCTCGCTCCTCTCATGCTTAACTTTGCATTGCTGGTTCAAAATCTGTCTCATTTGATATTATAGCACATGCTTATTATTAGCTTTATTGCTATTATTGTTACGACCCTTGCCTTTACCATGCTCCTTGACCTAATTATCATAGCTGTTGTTTTACAGTCTAAAGACACCTTAGATCTAGTTAGGACCTCTATCCTCTTTCTCTAAATAAAGATAGTATGTGTAGGTCTTCGTTTGTTGGATCCATTTCGACCTTTGACTATTTACCTCCTTTGCACATGACCCTTGTCTATAGCCCCAGACTGTTTTGTGGACCAACAATTTTATCCATTGAATCTAAAAGGATCTTTTATCTTTTACCTATTTAGAGGCTTGTTATATGTAGAAACCCATTTCTAGGCCTTGTAAATTCTTGTGAATTTGAAGTGAATTTTCATGTTTTCCTTTTCTTTTTCAATCAAATTATCAAACATTTATTGCTTCCAAAATTTCTGCCCCCCTCAGATTTCCTAAGGGCTATTCTCCTATTACTACAATGGAATTTCTCTGAGTAGACCAAGATAATACCCACGTCATTCATTCCTAATCTCGATTGCAACATGGCTTCTTCCAATCTCAATAAGAAGATTGTTGCAACTCCAACTAAGGTAAATGCTAGGTCCTCTAAATCAAATAGAAACTACTACTCCAAGAAGAGAGGGACCAAGAGGGATAATCTTTGGACAACATTGAGTTCACTCCCAAAATTGAACAATTTCTAGTAGACAATCCTCATTATGTGGGAAAATATTCCGTAGAAATCTAATTCCTCACGAGTTCTTTACAGAACACCCCTTCCTGTACTAACATGGGATCAATGCAAGGAAATATCCTCTTCTCCACTAGCATGGGGGCAAGCCATGTCAACACCTTGACTTCCCCTATATTTTCTACATCAACAACTCTTAACAATTTTTATACAATGACAAGGGCTACAACTAGCACCTTGTCTCTTACAAATGCTCAAGTAAATCAAAACCCTCAAGTGGACAACACTTAAATGTTTATGCAAGTCTCAGATCAATTAACACAAATGCAAACTGCAACCAACAACTAAATGGCACAAACACACACACAAATTATGCAAATGGCATTTGGACTACAATAAACCTATTAGGGACCTCCCAATCAATGCCCATCTCTTCCCCCGTACATATGCAAATGAGAAACCCATCCCACAACCGTCAATTCACAATAAAGTGCTTAAAACTTTACTAAATGGAACCTTAGCACCTTATATTGAAGCTATGGATATTGGATAAATCTATCCAACTATCTCATTTGATGGGTCCACCAGCCCCACCCTACATCTGAAAGCACTTGAAATTCTTTACAATGATTGGCTCAACACTAACACATACACAATTATTAAGCTTTTGGTGAAAATGCTGTCAGGGATGCTTTAGAATGGTATAACCAACTTAAGCCTCACTCTAAAGTCGAATTAGAAAGCCTAGTCGATGCCCTTGTATAAGATATCCGGTACCATGATCTACTTGAAGACAATTCAAGCAACTTTGTCAACACATGTAATGTCCCCTTTTAGAGCTGAAATGCTAAACAATGAATTATTCAACAAACCCTAATGAAATAATTAATTTTCAGGATTTATTCAAACCGTAGGCAACTGAAAATATTTATTTATTGTTGTAGATGCCCCAAAATGTCACAAAAAATATTATTCAATGATCTCAAAATTAGTAGAAAATATTCCAAAATTATAGCCAAATAAACCAATGAAAAATCTGATTTTTGACAATGTTTATTGTTGGAAAGTATTAGGCAAATTTCTGATTATTTGGGTGGCTGATCCACACCCTCAAAAAGGCTCAAAAGGCTTCCCAACGGAGTCACCTACCCTAGGAGAGGGTTCGCTGCCCTTGGAGGAAGCATGCAGCCCTTTTCCAAGTGTTTGCTGCCCTATGACAGCCCTCAAATCCACTGGCCCAGCGTTCAATGTTGTTTGCCTACTTGCAGATGCCAAATTGGTGTTGAAAACACCCTCTTTCCGCAAATGAAACACAATACAACCTCTTTACGAAGTTGTCCACAACTGAAATCAAGGGTTTCCGTCCTTGTTCAACCACCTTGAAAGGTTTTCGTGCTCAAGGCACAAGCCAAGCTTTTCATGTTTAGACTTCAAAGAAAAACAATATCCAAAAAAAGCATGAACCTTTCCACAAGATCCGCCCTTTGACCTTTATAGCCTTACTACAAGGGTGGCATCCAAAAATGGAGGGAGAGTAATTCAAAGTTAAAAAGCCCTTTCCTTATAATCTTTTATTATATCACTTAAGTATTTATGACCCTCAAAGGTCCCCTCTTAAAGTGAAATTTAGAAACATAAAGTACATTTTTGAAAATAGCAAATAAGACCCATGTTCCCCTTTGCTCTCCATTCGCTCCTTAGCTTTTTGGGAAACAAATCAAGCTAAGGGGCTACCTAACTCATGTTGAAAAGGGGGACATGACAATCCTTCCTTCCCAAAATTGCTTGTCCTCAAGCAATTGCAAGCAAGGATGTTGAAGGATGACTGCCCCTTTCCAAGTAACATCTTCAAAAGACAAATCTTTCCAACAAACCAACTATTCGGTGATGACTCTGTTTCTAAGCCTCCTCTCTCTAGTCTCCACAATAGATTCTAGAATCAAAACAAACTTACCCTCCTCATCAAGGGGTGCCAAATCCATGGATAGTGTGATGTGCTGCCCAAGTGCCTTTTGTAGGCAAGATACATGAAAAACATTGTGGATCTTGCTATTTTCCAGTAACTCCAACTCATAAGCCACTTCTCCCACCTTCCTTAGAATCTTGTAAGGACCATAAAACTGTGGTTTCAACTTTTTTGCTCCACTTTGCTTGATAGAAGATTGCCTATAAGGCTGCAATCTTAGGAAAACCATGCCACCTACCTCATAATGCCTTTCTGTTTGGTGCTTATCTTTATATGTTTTCTGTTGGTTTTGAGCTTGTTGTAGGTTCCTTTTGAGCCAATCTAAAATTTCCATGCTTTGCTGAACCAAATCAGCAGCCCCGAGCACTCTACTATCACTCCAAATTAGATCAAGGAAAAAAAAAGCCTCATAACCATACAATGCCTTGAAGGGGGACATACCTATTGATATGTGGTATGTCGTATTGTAACAAAATTCTGTCGTGTACAGCCATTTATTCCACATCTTTTGCTGCCCTGAAACATAATTCTGAAGATATCCTTCCATCCACTTATTCACAATTTTGGTTTGCCCATCTGTTTGGGGATGGTAGCTAGTACTTGGGGACAATTCAGTGCCAACCAAACAAAAGAGCTCTTGCCAAAAGAGGCTTATGAACTTGTTGTCCCTGTCACTTACAATATTTCTAGGCAACCTATGAAGTTTGAACACTTTTTAAAAAAAAAGATCGGCCACCATAGGAGCATTGCAACGAGTTGGTAAGGCAACAAAATGAGCAAATTTGGTAAGTCTATCCACCACCACCAACGTAGAATTCTTACCTTGTGCCAGGGATAGCCTTGTGATGAAATCCATAGATATGCTCTCCCATTTTTGATGAGAAATAGGTAGAGGTTGTAGAAGACCATTTGGAAATGTGTGCTCCTCTTTGTTATGTTAACAAACAAAGCATTCCCTAACATATTGAAGTACCTCTCTCTTTAGGCCCTTCCAACAGATCATTTCTATTACCTCTTTGTAGGTCTTAAAATATCCTGGATGTCCCGCCATTGGGGAATCATGACAAATCTTAGTATTTGTGCCTTAAGCTTGGATTTGGGTGTCAACAAAATTCTGTTTTTGTACAAATCAGCCCATCCACAATTAGATACCTCTCATCATTCATTTTTCCTTCCATAACAGCTATAGCCAAGGTATCCTTAATAGATTCAACAGTTATGACAGCTTTCCAATCCGCTGCAATTTCACTTATTGCATACAAAATAGGCTTTCTAGATAACACATTAGTCACCACATTATTTTCCCCCTTCACATATTTATTGTCAAAATCATAAGATTGCAACTTGCTTACTCATTTTTGTTGTCTATCATTCAAATCAATTTGTGCGAGGAAATATTTTAGACTATTGTGGTTAATTTTCACCACAAACTTCTCACAAATCAAGTATTGATGGAACTTAGCCAAAACATGCATAATAGCCGACATTTTTGTCATAGATTGTGAATTTTCACTCAATTTCCTTGAGTTTCCTGCTTTCAAATGCAATTGGGTGCCCTTTTTGCATTAGGACAGTCCCTATGCCTTCCTCTGAAGCATCACATTCCAATACAAATGGAATAGTGAAATTAGAACAACAAGCATTGGGCATCAACTCATGCTTCCCTCGAGTTTTCAAAATGTTTCCAAGGCTCTTTTGGACTAGTTGAAAGCATATTTCTTTGTCAAATTCGTGAGGGGGGCAACAAGCTGAGAAAAACCCTTTACAAACTTGTGGTAGTAGCTACATAATCCAAGGAATGCTCTCAACTGCTTATGATTTAGTAGATGGTGGCCAATCCAAGATAGCTTGTATTTTGTGTTGGTCCACCTGGACCCCTTGGGAGTTGATCACATGTCCCAAATATAAAATTTCAGAAGTAGTAAACTCCCATTTTCATTTTTTTGCAAAGAGAGTTTGCTGTTCTAGCACTTCCAAAACCATAGCCAAGTGCTGCAAATGCTCCTCCCGTGTCTTGCTATACACTATAATGTCATAAAAAAAAACCAAAACAAATTTCATCTAGTAGTACCTGAATATGTGATTCATGCAAGATTGGAATGTGGCAAAAGCATTGGTTAATCCGAAAGGCATAAGTAAAAATTCATGGTGCCCATAATGACATCTAAAGGCTATTTTTTGCATATTTTCTTCTCTAACTTGGATTTGGTGATACCTTGTTTTCAAATCAATCTTGGAGAAGAAAACCGATCCATGGAACTCATCAATCCTAGGTATGGGGTACCTATTCTTAACTGTCTTCTTATCCAACAACTGGTAGTCAATGCACATTTTCATGGTTCTGTCTTTCTTCTTCACAAGCACCACCAAAGATGCAAAGGGGCTAGAACTAGGTTTTATGTGGCCCATTTCTAGAAGCTCATGTATAGCTTTCTCTATCTCTTCCTTGAAAATCCTTGGGTGCTGGGATCACTACTTTGGTACCTTATTCCAACTCAATCATGTGTTCAAATCCTCTCTCCTGGGGCAGCCCATGAGGAATGTCACCAAGAACCCTGGGATGCTTGTCAAGAAGGAATTGAATGCCCTTAAGAGGTTGCTGCCTTGAATCAACATTCATGTATTTTACAAAACATTTGGCTGCCCACACAACCTGCCCTCTGTTGCAAGCTCTTTCAATCCTTTTGGAGGTGACTATCATAGGTGCCCCATTGCTCAATCCATGAATAACTATTTCCTTACCTACTGTTTTGAATTTCAGCTTCATAGTTTGAAGATTTTGACTGTATTCTCCAAGGTAGCACAACCATTGTACACCCAACACCACATCAATTTCCCATGCCAATCACATGGAAATCTCCTTGCACTCTATGCTTCTCCAAAGTGAGTTTCAATCCCAGAATCTTATGGTTGCAAGGAAGAGAGAATCCATCTCCCAAGGTCACATTGAACCCTTCAAAAGATGTAGTTTGTAAGCCACATTTTGAAGCCGACTTCTCATCAACAAAGTTATGTGTAGTCCCACTATCGATGAGTATGGTGACCTCCTTATCTTGCAAGACTCCTTTTACCTTAAAGGGGTGGCAATTTGGAATTCCGCTTAGGGTGGCCAAGGTGCCCACCATGCTTCCCTCTTTGTCTATGGTTTGTTCCTTCCCACAAGGGGCTGTTTTTGTCTTTTCTAAGCTGTTGTCATTTGTTTGCAGCCCTTTCGAAGGCCTTCCCTCTTGCTGAAACTCTCCCTTCGATGTTGAAAAAAGTCTGAATTTTTTTGCAGCTCTTTTGGATGCCTTTCCCTTTGCTGGAAACATTCTTTTTTATGCTCATGAAGGTCTGATTTTCTCACTTTCGAACTTGCCATCCTAAGCTGCCTTGAAATTCCTTTTTCCGCATGTCCAAAAGTATTGAAAGTGCTATTTTTAGCCGTTCAAGGGGCAGATTTTGCACTGTAGGTGCTTCATGCTCAAGATCTATGCCCCTTTTAACGGCCATTTGGAGGGAAGAAGGGTTAAAAGCTTTGACCAATCCCTTAAGGGATTTTAGCTAACCCTTCAATGAACAAAACCATGAGTCTATTCTCTATGATAGTCATCACCAAGGTTGCTATCCTCTGAAATTCTGCAATGTACTCCCCCAACGAGTGTCCTTGTTGTAAATGTGCCAAGTCTCGGATGTGTAACTCCGAATCTGCCCTACCAAACCTATCAATGATTTTTATGCGGAATTCCTCATAAGTTTTAATGAGGTTGTGCCCTAGGGTTATTAACCCTTGATGCCACCACTCATGGGCAGCCCCTTCCAAGTGTAGAGTGATTAATTTCAAAGCTTCATCTTTTCTCATGTGATGCAATGAAAAGTAAGTATCCACCTTGCTAATTCAAGCCTTAGCTGGATTATTTGGAGAACCATCAAACATGGATAGTATAACCTTCCCTATCTCATCATGCAAATCCATGTGGCCGTCTCGCTTCCTGTTGGAGCCTCCTCTACCCTTTTTCCAAGTCATGAACCCATTGAAACTCATCTCTTTTCTGAAAGGAGGGGGGTATGTCATGTATTCCCCATATGTTGCCAACAAATCTGATTTATAGGAGAGTTGTTCCTTACCTTCCCATGAAGTTTCCTCTGTTTGAAAGACCCTGGATTTTGGTGTGGATCCTATGCTTGTGTTCATGGTGTTGCTCATTGGACCCTGTGCTCTGTCTTCCCTCATATCCTTCACTTTTTGAAGGAATTCACTCATCATTTCATCTGCGCTTGTGCTCGAGATAACTTCTAAAGTCTAGCTCTATCCATGTCATGGTTTGACACGAAACCTTCGCTTATCCCACAATTGGCCAAGATATTGGCTCTGATACCATTGTAATGTCCCCTTTTAGCGCTGAAATGTTAAACAATGAATTATTCAACAAACCCTAATGAAATAATTAATTATCAAGATTTATTCAAACCCTAATGAAATAATTAATTATCAAGATTTATTCAAACCCTAGGCAACTGAAAATGATTTATTTATTGCTGTAGTTGCCCCAAAATGGCACAACAAATATTATTCAATTATCCCAAAATGAGCAGAAAATATTCTAAAATTACAGCCAAAGAAATCAATCAAAAACCTAATTTTTGACAATGTTTATTGCTGGAAAATATTAGGATTTTTTTTTGAATATTCGTGTCGCTGATCCACACCCTCAAAAAGGTTCAAAAGGCCTCCCAACTGAGTCGCCAACCCTAGGAGAGGGTTCGCTGCCCTCAAAGGAAGCACCACTATAATGCCCTCTTTTAAGTCTGAAATGCTAAACAATGATTTATTCAACAAACCCTAATGAAATAATCAATTTTCAGGATTTATTCAAACCCTAGGCAACTGAAATTGATTTATTTATTGCTATAGGTGCCCCAAAATGGTGCAAAAAATATTATTCCATGATCCCAAAATTAACAAAATATATTCCAAAATTATAGTCACAGAAATCAATAATAAACCTGATTTTTGACAAAGTTTTTGCTGGAAAATATTAGGAAATTTTCTGAATATTTGTGTGGCTGATCCACACCTTCAAAAAGGCTCAAAAGGCCTCCCAACCGAGTCGCCAACCCTAGGAGAGGGTTCGCTGCCCTTGGAGGAAGCATGCAGCCTTTTTGCAAGAGTTGGCTGCCCTGGGACAGCCCTCAGATCCACTCGCCCAGCCCTCAATGCTGTTTGCCCACCTGCAAATGCCAAATTGGTATTGAAAACACCCTTCTTCCGCAAATGAAACACATTACAACCTCTTTACGAAGTTGTCCACAACTGAAATCAAGGGTTTTCGTCCTCAAGGCACAAGCCATACTTTTTGTGCTTAGACTTTAAAGAAACAAAATATCCAAAAAAAAAACATGAACCTTTCCACAAGATCCCCCCTTGACCTTTATAGCCTTCTTACAAGGGTGGCATCCAAAAAGGGAGGGAGAGTAATTCAAAGTTAAAAGGTCCTTTCCTTATAATCTTCCATGAGATCACTTAAGTATTCATGACCCTCGAAGGTCCCCTCTTTAAGTGAAATTTAGAAACATAAAGTACCTTTTTGAAAAGAGCAAATAAGACACGTGTTCCCCTTTTCTTGCCATTCGCCCCTTAGCTTTTTGGGAAACAAATCAAGCGAAGGGTCTACATGACTCATGTTGAAAAGGGGGACATGACAACACATAACAATTGGACCATGAATTTGCACGAGTTCATCTAGCGATGGAAGTCCTTAATCCATACAACCAACCATAACATGAGTGAAGAAAGTTTCTTCAAGCTATTTACCATTGCCTTAGGATCAAAATTGCGATACAAAGTTTGATTCCTCTCCGAAGACTTTAGAAGAAGCTTTTAACCAAGTAAAAAGACACGATCATCTCATTAAACAATTTGAGAATTCTCCACCACAAAAACAAGTGACTGGAGTCTAACTCAAGCATAAAAATCGGCATGCCATTGATGATCGTGTCTTCAATACTCTTGACCTTATCTGTGATTCAAGACACGTGATCAATGTAGTCATGTCAAATGCACCACAAAATGCTGCCCTTTTCCAACCTAACATTGGAAATTCATTTTAACAAAATCCTCAACCAAGAGAATCAACTCATCAACCCGTAAGCAAAGATGTAATCAAACACAAAGCATCCAAACCTTGACCTTGAGAGTTAGATCCTTCCAAGCATGTACTTCAATGGTTCGAGCCTCAATTTTTTTTTCATGGGATGCCAACTAGGGCCACTCACGCGAAGATTTTTGCAATCTAATTTTTTTTGCATATGCTTTGCTACTTAGAAATAATTTAGACCATGAAGCAATGACTTACGAGGGATACGAAGAATTTTCCATGGCCAAACAAATATTTTAATGCAAAATAAACATTCATATATGCTAATCGCTTACCGGTCACTGTAAGAGCACACCACAAGCTCCTCAAAGTAGTCAACCCCAAAATAGTCAAAATTCTAATTTTAGCTAGCTGGCTAATAAAATTGAGACAATGGTCAATCCCACTGCATCAAACAATGAAGAAACAATTGCCAAAATGCAAGATATGAAGCATATCATTACGTGCATTGACCATGGTTCCTTGACCCAATATTCATAAAATTTACAAGACTGTCCAAGCTAGTCCATTACCTCAAAATCATCGAAAACATCTTTGGAAAGCCCAATCTCGTGGAATTTGGAAAACCCTAACATCTTTTCCTAGGGCAAAGATGTAGAAAAAGAAAACAGCCTACCAACGCCTTTGGCTATGTTAAAGATATTCATAGATTCACCCCCAACTTCTTTGGCACTCCAAAGATGCATAAAAAGAGCCAAAAACTTAAATCTCCATCATCATGACCACTCCTCCCAAGGAACAACAAAAAAACAAAGTAACCTAGCTTTGACGAATGGGACCGCATTGTGGAATTATCTAATTTACCTAGTGAAATCCCATTTTGTGAACTAATAAGAAATTATTCGACATGAATACTCCTCAACCACCACTGATGGGTCAAGAAGCTCCTTTGCATGGATTCGAGTGGAGTATAATGCAACAATACAAAGAGTTGTCAATCCAAAATGAAAAAACTATTGACCAAACTTTATCCCTCAAGTTTTCAATCCAATCTATGATTGCCGACAAAATAATATTTCATGTAGGCGATCCACCCTTCTTTATTCTTGTTGAAATAAATGATGTCTATGTCAAGAGAGGCCTCATTGACGAAGGCTCCTCCACATGTTGCTTCCCTTGATTTCATCAAATCTCTTGGATATTTCACTAATAATCTCCAAACTACCCATAACAGTTGCCAAGGCTATGATTGAATACAATCTCCTCCATTGGGATGTATATGGCTCCAAATCACGTTATTTCCTAGAACGGTTAGGGTGAAAGTCACAAATTTCAACATCCCCCTCTCTTACAATATATAACTTAGCTGCCCTTGGAGTCATTGCATGAGGGTCATAACATTATCCGCATGCCAATGCATAAAATTATCTCACCTAAGAGCTATTTATAGAGTACAAGGTGACACCGATCCTTGGAACTTTGAACAATTTCAACAACATGGAGTTAACAGAATACCCGCCTTAGAAGCGCTACCTTTTGTACCATTTTCTGAATACCAATGATTCAACTATCCCATTGATTCTATTAGAGGCTATAGTGGTCACCCCAAACTTGTTGGACAAATACCATCTAACCTCTTGGATTCGAATGATGATGAGTTTGTTGAAATCAATCTTAAGATCAAAACTACTTATTTGCTACAATGCATTATTGACAAATTTTCACCTAGTGTAAGGCCTAAATCTCCAAAGAAGTTGTTAAATGATAAATCCCCTACGAAAGCATCCCTCAAGAAGAATACAATTGAAAATAATTTTCAATCCAATGATATGGTAATCAAGTAACTTAACGTTGACCTCACTACTGATTATGAAGATGGCTAAACGCTAGATGATCTATATTTATTTTCATATGCATAAGCAAAACACATGGAAATTCTAAGAAACTAAGAAGCCCTTGAGAAAAAGTAACATGAAACCAATTTCAACTAGAGTATCAATGTGATCGATCTATACTACTTTAGACGATGATTGATGAGAAAGACGATTTATTGTTGGACATAACACTCTTAGTGACATTCCATTGCATGAGTCTAACACTACTTTAGTCTCATACATTAGCATTCCATTTACGGAGTCTTCCCCACCTAAAATCACTCCACCCAAGGAGTCTCCCCACTCACACACTTTGTCAAAAGGAAGTTGATAAGCGTATGATTATTCACTATTTTGGTCATGGCACAATATCCCTGGACATTCCATTGAGACATGTGCAGCTTATTAGAAACATGTGGAGCGCATGGCTTTGCAAGACGACACTTTTGAAGTAGAGAGAGGGTGCACATGTCCAACTTCTCACGTGGGTTGCTTTTGCTAGTTTCATGGTTGTACTACATTTTCCCTAGAGATGACAATATTATTGTCAGTGACATAATTCCTATATACACTTCACATAAGAGTGTAGAGACTACCATCAACCTTTGAGACAATTGTCATATGCTACATGGTTGGAGAAACAACCTCCCCATGAACACATTCTATAGTCGGAGGAACAACCTCCCTATGAACAACCATACCATGATCACTATGAGAGTTCACATTCACACGGTGTACCGGTCTCTAGAGCTTCATTCCAAGCTCCTCCCACATTCTCAATTAAAACCATTTGCAATGAAGTGCTTGCTAGGAGTTTAGAGATAGACGGAGACATTAGTAGTAGTAAGATATTAGATGCAAGGGAAGATATACAACATTATTGAAGAGGTATGTGATGATATTTAGAGGCACTTGTTAGATATGATATGTCTTGTCACTCTCTAGATTCGTATGTTCATTTTCACATATTTAGCATGCTTTCACAACCATGCTTGGGCTCTCCTCTTTTATCTTTTTATCTAGCTTTCATACCCCCTTGGATCTTTTTTGTTCCCCTTGGGTTTTTACTACCTTTCTTTCCCTATTGGATTTTATCTAGCAACATTCTCACTTTGGGTCCTTCTTGGTCCCCTTGGGTTCCTACTACCTTTTACCCCTCTTTGGTTTCATTTAGCATTCAGCCAACCCCCCCCCCCTCCCCCCCCTTTGGATCCTTCTTGGTCACCTTAATTTCTTCCTATCGTTTTCCCCTTTTGAGTTTATCTAAATTTTTGCTTGTGCTAGACTTATCATGGCCTACATATATTTTTTAATGACAATGCTTACATTTTCCTTCCTTTTTGAACCCACTTTGGCCTGCTATCATATACATACTCATACTATACCATAACATTACATTACATTATACCTCAAAATCCCATAGTTCTAGACATTTTTGAAGCAATTCCCTTCCCCGCCCCCTCTAGTTGTCACTTACTAGCATTACAACATTATACCATTATACCCATGTACGGACTATTCACAGTCCTAATATTTCCCACTCCTTTTTCCCTTTGAGGCAAGCTTAGGTCGGAGTCAAGATCACGCCCATTGATAAGGTGTAAGCTACAAGTAGTTATGCCTCTAGGTCTTAGTTTCCCTCTATCCGTCTAGGTGTAAGCTTTCTTAGTGATGTCTTGTATAAAACCATTTTTGGCCTTCCAAATCCGTATGGAGGACAATACAAAAATCAAAAGCCAAATACCTCAAAAGTCAACAGGAAAAATTTTCAAAAGCCAAATCACAACCAAAAAAGGCACGATCAAATACCATTGGCATGCTCCCTACACTAGTTGAAAGCTCAAACTCCACATTTGGCTTCACAAAAAAGCCATAGGTCCATTGGAGTGTGGTATGCGAATATTGGGGTAGGAATTCTCATATCTATCATTTGTTGCTTGTTTTTTCACGCAAGTACCCAATCCTCATAGTGGTTAATGGTTCAAACGGGCCCTGAGGAATGGTGAAAATGCCGTGGGAAGGCAAACACCTTTACTTTTACGTGCATTTTTCAACCTTCATGGAATAAGTTACTAGCATATTAGTTAGCCCAAACTATGAACTTGCAAAACAATGTGTCTAAACCTTTTGATGTCGAAAACTCCTAGTTTTACCAAATTGATTAGGGTATGTTGTGTCTTATTATGATCTAATTGCCTCTATGGTGGCTCACTATTTATCATCCCTTTATTCCCAACATCCCACTAATGGACATTCCTACCATTTGACCACCTCCCATTCGTCATCATATCCTGTTCTAAAAAATGTTTTAGGTTTGACTCCCTTATTATCTTTATCTAGAGGCTTATGAGTCTTGTATTATAAGACATGGGGAATCAACTAAGCTTTCTTCACAAGAAACCACCTCGTGTTATCATACATTCTACCATTTTGTCATATTAGTTTTAGCATTATATGGCTATGTTATTCATTGAGAAAGTTTAGAAAAAACATTGTTTTATTTCAACCTATTCACTCATTTTATTAAGATTAGCTGTCTCATTAAATTCACAATTTATCATATTTTTCCATCACCTTTAGTTTTGTCATGCAAGCACAAGACATATCTATGCCAACATTGTCAATGAAGAATACAAGTCACATACTAATATATGGCAATGCCAAATGAAAAGCAAAGTATACATATCTACAAAGAAGAGTACACATGATCAAATGTCTTATATATATACATAGTGTTTCATACAATATGGTACAACACGTACAGTACATGCCTCCAACAACTGGATTGGGGCGTGGGGTTACATTATGTGAGGATGCAGTCTTTCTAGCACAAGCAATGGCCCAAGAAAGTGTTTGTGTTTGTGACCACAACTCTTGTGCCTCAAGCTGCGTAGTGGCAAGATCTCACTCCAACTGCAAAATGTGATTAGTCACAATATGCTATTTGTCTCTACTTTGACTGATGGTACTCTTGCACTTGTTGCTCCATCACTAGTATCCGTTGTAAATCCATCCCCCGTCGTAACAATGCATCATCTCTAGTCATTACTACCACAAAAGGACCAATGTCATCTCTCCGCCTCTTCAATGCCCTCTGTGGCTGCCCCCACTAGCATGAAGGCACCTACATGTTTGTAGTATCATGGTGTGGGAGCATCTTGTCTAGGATTTTATGACGAGTGGCCTTAATCAATGATCGCTACTCTACTACCATTCCTACAGACAAGCAAAGCTATTTTGTAGGCTTGGTGGACCTACCTTACCAATAGTCTACTGGACCTGTCCGAGCACCTATTCATTGAAATCGACCTAGCATCAGTAATCAGAGGTAGTAAGAGTTCTACATTAGCAAGGTAAGTGAAGGTATATATGTCTATTTATTTATTTTTATTTATCTCATTTAAAACCAACATTCATGACATGTTTTTTAAAATCTTAGTGCATATGATCTTTTCATGAAGCACCATCACTCGCTACACTATTGTGATGAGTGATGAGTTTCGGGGGGCATATGTATAAGCATTAAATTTGCTTTATTGTTACTTTTCTTGTCCAGGGCTTGTTGGCACATTAATGTCCCAAATTAGGGATTGAGATGGGTCGGCTTTCAAGCACTATGTGAGAGACATGTCGTGGGTGTCCATACCATTATATTTTTCTTTCTTTGCCTCTTGGTCCTTCCCTCTCTTATTTTCTTGCTCCCAACCAACTTCTTCAACCCAACACAAAGATGTTCTATTAGCACCTTGTTTTGGCCGAAGTCATTGGTTGGATTGATGATGCTTCGATTTCTCTTAACATCTTTGACCAGGTGGTTGACATTGGCTAAAATTGAGGCTTGATTTTAGGCGCTTGTGCTCATATTCATACGTTTCCTTTAGTCATTTCTCGACAAACAATTACTTTTGGTGTGCACACGATCGTAATTCCCTCTAAGGAAAAAGAAGAGGAATCAGGGTAAATGAGCTTAACCAAAGAAAGACGAGTTGTAATAAAGACCTTGTGTTTTACCTTATTTTTTATTTAACAATTAAAATGTTGTTTAATAGGGCGTAAAACTTGAAAGAGATCAAAATGCTAAAGATACACAATTATTAACAATTTTGAATTGCATCTTGCTAAACATGGAAATATGCTACTTTTTGGAAAACACTAAAAAGAAATTAACTTAATTTAGATCCGATGATTGATTATTTTGGATATTTGATAGTGGAACTGAACAAGAGATTGGACCGTGACTACTCAGAATCAAGTACAAAATCTGATGATGTTTCTAGGTAGGTCCACACTCCCTAGACAACATTGCAAACCAGTCGCATATGTTGACTGTGGACTTGTTCAAGTTGACTTTGAGTAATGTCTGATAGTGAAATAAAAAAATCACAACTGACAGTGAAAGATTAGGGACAAAATTTGAAGATATTCCACACACTTGGACAACAATGCAAGTTGGTTGCGTCCACTGATTGCGGACTTGTCCACGTTGATTGTGACAAAAAAATGATTATTATGCATTTTGTGCCTGTGTTTGTTGAGCAGGTTGGGAATGTTGTGATTCAGATATTGTTGCATAAATATCGTTGTTATTCTCTTCTTTGCTTTATAAACCTTACGGGGTTTTCGTGAGAACAAGAAACTTGAAAAAAAAGAAAGGGGAATGTAATGAGTTGAGCTGACCTCAATAACTCCCTTGATGAGTGACTGTTGCCTACGTATCCAGATAATCTGAAGAGGGAATCAAACCATACGTAGTTCTTCCACTTCGAGTGATTGTGTAATTGTGCTCCTTGACTATGTATGCAACTAGAAATATGGATTTGATATTTGACAATGATAACTCTTGACTTGCTTTGAGATGCTTTAGACTTGGCTGTTGAAAGCTCCTTGTGAATGGTCTTAAATTTGGAAAGAATATGCCATATTTTCTCAATGAGCAAGAGTGTGTAAGTTCTCAATAGGTAGTGCCAAGCTAGGAATAATGAATGAATTTTGATTTGTATTTATAGCAATTTTTTTTAGTATTTTCTTTTATTCGACCTTATGAAACGTACGAGAAGACCGAAATAGATATTTCAAAATTTGGAAATAGTCGTTAATTGGCACGGGATGAGGCCACACTAGGTGGACAAGTCCACAACAACATACCTGTATGCCTAGCGCGGATCTATCTCAGAGGATTAGGGTATCATGATGAATAAGAGTCATGCATTTGGACACAAGTCACGTGGTTTAGGATATGTCAAGAATTAACATTATTTAGTGCTTATGACCGATTTAGGTATCTACATTTGCCTCCCTTTTATTCTAGTAATGAAATTGCTAGAATAGGGGAGAAATAATTGAATTTGAGTCTGTACAACACTTTGTTTTTGATAGGATACTCTAATTGTGCAAGGCATTCATTTTAGCAAACCTTACAACAACACATGATGTGGTCATTTGTCTATATTTAAAATTGAAAATAGCTAAACTTTGAAATTTGAAAAATTGAAAAGAGAGCAAGGAAGGAGTACATTTGCAAAGAGATGACATCATGCTGCCTTGGAATCGATAAAAAAATGATGAAGCATTGGAGAAACGTGCCCTCTTGCTGGAGAACTTGGAGAGATGGTTTCTTATGTTGAACCAATGGTGAATTGAGAGTGATCAAATCCCAATTTTGAATAACTAATCAAGCTTTTGAGTTGGAAAGATGCATACTCCAACTCTCATGAATGGGAAAAAGTACTCAATGTACTAATTCAAAGGTGGAACCATGATGGGTTTGCTAGAAACGATGTTAAGACTGTTGAATATCACTAGACTCAAACGTACATCACCCACAACAAAAGGTGAAACTGCACAATGAATTCACTAGAAGTAATGCCAACGCTGTTGAGTGTCACTACTCGAACATACATTACCCGTAACAGAATGAATCACACCGCTATAGACGGATCTAGGTTCTATTTACATGATCGAAAGAGAATGAAGAATATTCATGTCCTCATTATGACTTCAATACCAATAGATTTGAATTGAATTGAACATTTGCCTTTAAATTTGTAAGCTGTATTGTATTTGATATGTGCATGAACTAGTATCACGCCTTTTGAACTTTGAAAATGTGCATGAACTATTATGTCATTTTTGAATTTTGAAAATATGCACGAATAAGTATCATGCCTTTTGAATTTGTGTCAAATGATATAGAATGGTATGCATTTATATGCTCGATTGTAACTGTATGTGAAATATGTAACTATTTTACATATGCCCATGCATATGCATTCAAGTGTGTATGAATCTGTAATTTGAGTCTTTACAAAGTGAGTGTATATGTATGTCATATGCCCCCATAATCTGAATCAATGGACCAATATTTGTCATGTGCTTGATTTGTGAAGTTCTTTGCATCTTTGAAAACTTGTACTCTATCTTAGAATCTGATTTTGCATTGCTTTGAGTCTTTGAAACATGTATTTTAAAACTTCGAAACCTATATTCTGCCCCAAATCTGATTTTGTCTGTTCATGGAGGCTTGGATCTCTAAGACAAATCCACGTGATGCTCCCTTTTGAGATGAGAGATGTAGCCTGCAAGTCTCTCATCTCAAAAGAAGATTTAACTATATCTTGTAATAAAGAATCATGTATAATTATGTCATCATGTTGGGAGTTTGTCATCATGATAATGTAATTGTCATTGAAACAAGTATGTAACATATTGAATGCGAGGCATACAAGTGTTATCTAGATAGATATAACAATGAAGCATGCAATAAAGTAATGATCTTTGAAGTAGTCTACACATTAAAAGTGCATGATCTGTATCATGGCACCATTAATCAAGTTCAACAAGTACAACAAGCACAACACACAATGTCACACATAAGACCAAAGGCCGCATACAAGGAACGCTCAAATGTTGTGCATACAGACAAACATCACATATATAGGGCCAAGGGCCACAAGCAAATATTGCACTCATAAGGCCAAGGCCCATAAGCAACGGACATGTTTAAATGTTGCACAAACAATTATTGCACACATAGTGCCAAAGGCTAGAAGCAATTGACGTGTTCAAATATTGCACAAACAAAATATTGCATACATAGGGCCAAGGGTCAAAAGCAATGGACATGTTCAAATGTTGCACAAACAAATATTGAACACGTAGGGCCAATGGCCACACAATAAGCAAACATTGTCTTGCCTCTCATGCAAGAAAAGAAAACAATATCGAACAAGTGAAAACTAATATACATTATTCATATGTATTAATGTTACATCATAACAGTAGCATAATCATGTAGCACAATGTAAAATATGAGTAATTAGTAGGACATTTAAAAAATATGTAGCTTGACATAGCAGAGAGGTCATAGATAGATACAACTTGTAGAATAAGATGCCCCCATCATAGGCATGGCCATTAGGTAGAAGGGAATTCAACATTTAAGAAGCCATGTATAGTATGTATGTCTTACATCACACTCATATACCTTGTGAAATATATATGTGCATGAAAGAGAATATGCTATCTACCAAAATATATGATGAATAACATATTTAAAGAAGTATTTTAGCAACTTATGCTATGCTCAGGTCTTGACTTTTGGTTGTTTGAAAATATTTTGAATGTTTTGTATTTGTGACATTTGACTTCTTTTTTTGTATTTTTGACATATTTGAATATTTTTGTGTTTTTAACATTTTTTGTTTGTTTTTGTATTTTTGACATTTTTGAAAGAAAAATAAACTAGCCTATGATCCCCATCAATGGGACCATAGTGGGTGCTTGTATCATAGAGTTGGAAGGTGACTTTTTGTGAATGAAAAGTGTTACATGCAGATGAATTTGAATCCGAAAAAGCATCGAGGGCTATAATGTAACTATCATGATCATTGTTCAATATATTTTGCAGAATATGTAACTTGAGAAGGTGTAGGACTTGGTGGAATCTGTTGTATAGTAAGAGAAGGTTTCATTGCTTGTGTTCATTGTGGAATACCTTGAATTGTCCGAGGTATTGCTTTAGGGCGCATTGTAGAACGTGATCATCTTTTTGAATTTTGAGTAACTCTTTGATGTGAAGCTTGTTGGCTAGGGGGTGTACCACTCTTCTTTGAACTGATTGTATAAAGAGATTCTGTATAGATGCCACAACTATCTCTGTATTGTTCTCTTGAATAGGTACAATAACTATTTTGTCCTATACTCTTAAGTACGTGCAAAAAGTAGGTTGGTGGTGGGGGAGGAGGAGGTGATACCACTGACTGTAGAGGGTACTCGTATCTGATTCCAAGAACTTTGACCATTTGATTACAATGCATATATTTGAGACATCAGTGAGTTGTGGATGACACTACACGGAGTTTTTATATCGAAGGATGTCCTAAAAACATATTAAAGACCCCTGCGCTTGGTAAGACTAGAAATGGAGTTGCCATCGTTGTTGAACCAACTTGAAGAGGTAGCACTATATGCCCAAGAGTGTTCTGTATACGTCCATCGAATGCTTTGACTATTTTTGATATAGTTTGTAAATCTTGCTTTGTGTATCCAATAATGCGAACAATTGTCTTTGTACATGCATTTTCACTTGACCCATTGTCAATCATGACACTGTGTATAGGTGGTTGTTGATACAAGCTCAAATAAAAAGTCTCTATTTGAATCATCATCGACGATTTCACTATCATCAAATATGATTATAGGATGTGGTGTTGATGTGCTTGTAAATATATGAATAATACCGTCTATTGGATTTCCATATGTTGGAGGAGGATGCACATTGTACACACGATGTGCCTATGAATTATTTGTATTTTCTATTGTGCCATGATTTAGAAATGGATTACTGAAGATTTTTAACTTACATTGTCATTTTGCTGTGGCCTGGCTTTCTCTATCGGTGTGCTTAATTCAATTAATATTGTCATCAATAAGATCTTGTATCTTATGTCTTAGCTTGAAACACTTGTTTGTAGAACGTCCGATACATCTGTGGTAATTACAATATGCGTTACTGTCAAATTTTTTGTGTTGAAGCTTTGTCATATCGACCTCTAATGGTGGAGGGAGGGATATGAGATTGCAATCACGTGATTTTTCTAACAAGATACGAGGAGGTCGTGGTAACCTTGGAAATTGTTTCCCTGGTAGAGCTGTGAATTGAAGCATATTTTTGGTTGTGATATTGCATTGATTGTTACTCTCGTTTCATTCTTGCTTTCATTATATTTGACCTTCTAGCTTGGTTTGTTTTGAAACTTTGTATTTGAAGCAGTTGGAGCATTTGGTGCATACTTAAGCTTGTTCAAAGCTACAAACTTAACATCTCTTTCTTTGACTGTGTGGCACAACTCATCAAAAGATTTAAATTTTTCAAATATGATGAAGTGGTGCTAGCAAATTTTGTGTGAAGATATCTTGTAATTCATTGTCTGCCATAGAATTTGTCATCTTAGTTAACATTGTTTTGTATCGAAGAACATATTCACTAATTGGCTCTTTTGACCCTTGAGTTTTTGCAATTTGTGTATGAGATAGCTTTTCATCAATGTTGATAGAAAAGTGTGCTAAAAAATGATTTGTCAAAGGGTTGAATGCCTTAACTTATTGAAGTGGAAGATCATAGAACCATTGCAAAACATAATCCAAGGCTTCTTGGGAAGAGCTTGGTTAATAACTTGTTATTGTAATAATCCAAGCATGCTGCATGAAATGATCAAAGATGTTATTCAAGGTCACCTTTACTTTCATAAAGTGGTAGCTTGAGAGCTACGAAACCTATTGGTAACAAAGAAGATGCTATCTTAGGTGCCAAATGATTGTAAAGCAAAGTATGAGAGTCCATTGAATGACTTGCTCTAGAGACATCTTTCTCTAATTGCAACACCCTAGCATGTAAGGCTATAATAGTTTGTTCAAGAGAGTGTGCATTAGGCGAGGTTGGTGGTGGACCATGCATAATAAACAAAGGTGTGTAGGATACTTGTGTAGAAACAAACATATGAATCTGTTGGAACCCTTGTGATGCCCCCATACGTAGGGATGATGTCACATATGTAACCGAACGTATTGTTATAGGAATAAAAGCAATAGTAAAAATTGGAACACATGAAGTGCGAGTATTAACAACTTTGACAGGCACCTTTTGTTGTGCTTGAGATGATGCCATCTTAGCTTGATGTGCAATCTTAGATGCTAGGAGTATTTGGACAACCCTATCCACCTATTTGGGACATTGACGAAGTCCTTGACGAAAATTGGACAATTCTTTGATTTGCTCAGGATCCACCCATTAAGCTCATTGGGATCAATTTTGTCGAAGCTCTCAAGATTATCTTGCATAATTGTATTATCTTGATTATTATATTCATTATTAACATCATCTTCGATTTCACATATCTTTGAATAGTTGCATTATCATATTAATAAAAAATATCTATATTATCCATTTTAGAAGAGATCAAAGGAATCTAAATATGCTCTATAGGAATTCCACTTAGTCTAGCACTGTGCCTTAGAGGAATATAAGAATCAACCTTCTTGAGTGGCATGCAAATGTGTAAAAGAAAAAAGAAAGTGGGTGTATCTAGATAGGGTGTGTTTGTTTTGTAGGCTCTCAGATATATTGATTTTAGTCGTAAAATAATGAACAAAGCTTAAATGACACTACCTATGGAGGATCCCACCGTCCCATATTTGCACTATCTTGTCTCTAGGGTATGTTGAGAGTAATTTCATGGAGCTAATTGTTTACTGGTGCATTATGGAAGCAAACGGTTGAAAGGCTTTTTATGGCTGCAAAAACAAAAACCTAGGTGTTTTCGATACACTGTGAGGTACATGAAAACTAAAATGTATATATAGTGTTATTGAATGACTTGAGTATTGGAGCAGTACCCCTCACACCACGACTTAGGTAAAATTGGAGACTATTTTGTCGAGAATGACAACTCTTATAGTTTCTAGAAAACAAGCAAAAAAAATAAAAATAAATTGAAAGCCAACAAAGCTAAAATTTTTGTGCATGAAAATCAAGAATTCAATCTGAAACCTCTAGGTCAAAGAGAAGTCCTATACCAACGTTCAATCAAATCGAGTGAAGGACAATCAAATTTCTCTTTAGTTTATGAGAATCAATAATTTTGAAACCCTAGAACAAAAATCGAAAAAGAAAGCAATGCTCGAAAATAAATGTACAGGTTCACCAATATATTTTATCCTATTTTTGATTTGACAACTAAATTGTTGTTTAATAAGTTTAAAACTTAAAAAAGATCATAATGTTAAATATGTACGATTATTAACAATTTTGATTGGCAACTTGCTAAATATGGAAAGATGTTATTTTTGAAAAACACTAGAAAGAAACTTAGCTTAGATTCGGTTCCTTATTGACTGTTTTGGATATGTAACAGTGGAACTCAACAAGAAGCTAGACTGTGACTGCTTAGAATCAGAAACAAAATCTGAAGATGTTCCTCGACAACGCTGTGCTCCCTAGGTAACATTGCGGACTTGTTCGAGTTGACTGTGAGCGATACCTGACATTGAAAAACAAAAAAGGGAAGAATTGTGATAGTGAATGATCATGATTTTTTTTTGAAGATATTCCTATATAGGACCGTGCTCCCTGGGCAACAACATAGGCTGTGTCTGCTGACTATGGACTTGTCCGCGTTGACTGTGACGGAAATAAAATTATTTTGCCTTTTGCACTTGTTTGTTGAGTACGCTGAGATGTTGCAACTCCGATATTGTTGCACAAATATCATTGTTCTTCTCTTCTTTGCTTTAGAAACCCTAGGGGACCTTGTGAGAGCCAAAAATTTGCAAAAAAAAAGTGTGTAATGGGTTGAGGTGATTCTAATCACTCTCTTGATGATTGACCGCTACCTACATAACCAGATATTCCAAAGAGGGAATCAAACCACACGTAGTTCTCTCACTTAGAGTGATTGTGTAATTGTGTTCCTTGACTATGTATATGAAGTTAGAAATATGGCTTTGATACTTGACAATGATAACTTTTGATTTGCTTTGAGATGTTTTAGACTTGTCTTGTGATTGTTCCTTGTGAATGATCTTGAATGTGGGAAGAATAGGGTAGATTTGCTCAATGTGCAATAGTGTGTAAGTGTTCAATAGGTAGTGCCAAGCTAAGAATAATGAATGCCCTTTGATTTGTATTTATAGCGAAACCCTAAAAAATTTTCCCTTTTAGCCAACCTTATGAAATGTGTGCAAAGACTCCAATAGATATTTTGAAATTTAGAAACTCGTTAATTGGAGCAGGATGAGGTTGTGTTAGGTGGATAGGTCCATGGTAGCGGACTTGTTTGCCTCGCTAAGACCTATCTTGGAGAATCAGGGACATCTGTCTTGAGTTGGTGGTAATCTGAGAGTGATGTTTAAGAGTTTCAAGCAATGACGTGGAAAGTTCTATATAGTGGTGACTACAAACGGAGGTTTAAACCTGCATATAGATAAATGGCTTAGATGAATGGCAAATAAGAGTCATGTATTTTGGTGCAAGTCATATGGTTTAAGATGTGTTAAGGATTAGCATTGTCAAGTACTTATGACCAGATTTAGGTATCTACACCTTGCAGATTCAAGAATAGGAGCTATACCATCGATGTATACCAAGTATATGGAGTCACCAGTTGCAGTCTACTTAGGGTTTCTTCTATCCATCTTAACTTTAACTACAATCATTTCTTTCAAAGTGCTCAAAGTTAAGGCGGAGATTAATGTGCCAACAAGTGGGCTCAAGATAAATATTCTTAACCCTACCATTTTTACTTGCGCATGGTTGAATTATGAATGTTGTATAGTCCATTCATTTGATATTATAACACATGTTTATTATTTGTTTTATTTCACCGATAGGTGTTCCCTATAGTGGCATCGGGGGCGGGAGCAGGTGCGGGCAAAGGGGCTGTAATGGCGTGAGTGGGTTGGTAATTAATTAATTGAACGCCGACATTTTTTAAATAAAGAATAAAATAATTTAATTATATCAACGCTAATATGATAAAATAAAGCAACAAACACAACAGTTAAAAAAAATAAAAATCATATAAATATAAATAAATTCAAACAAAAAAACAAACAAAAATATAAATTAAAACGAGAGAAATAAAAATTAAAGAAGAGTAAAAAAATAGTAAATTGAGCATATAAAATACAAACTTTTTACATTTAATATTTTAAAGATTACTTATTTTCTCATTGTTTTACTTTACAACTTGCCTCATTTTGATTTCTACTTAACAGATTGCTTCTTTTCTCGTTGTTTTTACTATACAACTTGCTTCATTTCTTTTAATGCAAAATTGATTTCTACTTCACTGATTTAATTATATTACATCATAATCAATAAATAATCATAATAATGAAATTGTAAAAATAAATAATCACAATTAATTTATGAATAATATATAAATGAATAAAAATTATAAAAATAAATTATCATAAAAAATATTAGTGTAATAAATAAATAAATAAAATATAAATAATCATAATTTATTTATTTAACATAAAAAATCACATGATAATATATATATATATATATATAAAACATCATATTTATAAATAATTATAGATTTTACTATATGTTTATAAATAATTATAATAATAAAATTTAAAAACAAATTATCATAAAAATATCACCATATAGGTAGTATATGGATTTTACCACATTATATTTATAAATAATCATAACGTAACAATGAATTATAAAAATTAATTACCATAAAAATTAATTTATTTATCATATAAAAATCACCACATAATAAATAAATAAATAATATGCATATAATCATAACTAATTTATAGGTAATATATAGATTTTATGATATTATATCTATAAATAATTATAACAATAAATTTATCTTAGGAATAAATTATTATAAAAATATTACCACCTCATGATAAATAAATAAATAATATACAAATAATCAAATATATATTTTTTATTACAGACATCATAATAAATAAATATTTTAAAATTACATTAAATATCTATATTAAATTTTTTTATGAACAATAAATATATCTTTACTTTAAATGACGGTAAGTGCTACGAATATACATATCCTAGATAAATCTATGTAAAATACACTGATAGATAGCATTCTCGAGGCACTTACAATTCAATACGATATACGTGCCTCGAGAATGATATCTATCGGTGTATTTTACATAGATTTATTTAAGATGTGTATGCTAGTTGCTATTATAGTTACATACATTGCCTATACCACAATCCTTGATCTACTTACCATAGTTCTTGCTTTACCATTTAATGACACCTGAGATCTAGTTAGATCCTCTAGCCTCTTTCTCTAAATAGAGATTGTATGTGTAGGTCTCCCTTTATTAGATCATTTGGATATTTCGTTATTTACTTCCTTTGCACACAACCCTTCTCTATAGCCCCATACTATTTTGTGGACCTAGAAATCTTGTGTTGGATCGAAAATAATCTTCTACCTTTTACCTCTTGAGAGGCTTGTTATATGTAGAAACCCTTTTTTAGGCCTATTACATGACATTTCTTGTTCTATTCCTATGCATTAATTAAGAGGTATCACCTTAAATAAAAGGTCAAAAATATTAAATGATCACTTATTACAACCAATGTGGAGTCGGAAACAATTAATGTGATTTCCAATAACCACAAATTATTAGTTAATCATCTATTATTTTTACTAAATTTACTTAGGGAGAACGCCCTAGCCCAACAAACAACATCAAAGAGCCAGAAATTGTTAGCCAAGGCTCAACAAATTCCAAAAATGAAGATGCATATCGTGCTTAAATATCAGAGCAAGAAGAATGCTTCAAAGCCAAGAGGGCAGTGAGGTTTTGACCACAGCCTTAGTCGAATTTAGGGTTCCAAGAAAACAGTGATCAATTCCAATATGCTTATGCAAATTCTTCACTATTTCCATATGTACATATTGAAATTGAACAAGTTGATTCTTTCCAACAGGGATGAAAGAACTGAGAAACTAGTCCAAAGCACCATCAATGCAGCTCAAGATTGACTCAATTCCAGTCTTAGAGAAACAATATCTACTTAAGAATCAGAAATACCAAGACCCATATAGCGGACTATCATTCCATCTTGACTTGTTCAGCCAACCTCAAAGCATCAGAAACCTCAGACTACAAGAATCAACAAACTTATACCACAGTATCACAGTCCTTACTGACATGACTGAAGCCTGATAATCCTTCTCTTCATTTTAAATACATTCCACTCCTATCCTTCTCACCATCTCAATCTTACAACATGACCAGTGTGGGCATGGCTATTGCAATTAAGCGATTGTGACCCTATATTTGAAATACAACTTGTAGCCATCTTACAAATATAACATAGGATTTACTGTTTCCATTTCTACAAATACAATGCTCAAGATACTTGCATCTTTCGGATGAAACAATTATTGCATCAACGAAAAATGATTTCCACAAAAAAGCCCAAGGTTCCATCCTAAAGAAGGATGATTTTCAGAAACCCTAGCAAACACAAGAAGACATCAATACACAAATCTACCATTCTAAGGGATATAAGGGACAATTTAAAGAGTCCAATGCTACCAAAAGAGATTCTCTCTCTGCTAGCCTCAAAATTCACTGTGGTGTGTGGGAGGAGTGCCCAATCCCCAAGACATATTTATGCAGAGGTATATCTAGCACACCCACCCCAATTAAAGCCTAAGGTATTACCCTATGCCCAGTCATTTTAATGGAATGCCATACCATGTTTGAAGAAGAATTCCAATTACCACAAAAACATATGAAGCCATACTCAAACCATATGAAGTAAAACTAGTCATCTCCACAAAAATGGCCGTCACACAGAACAATCACCATTGTCAAATCCCACCCCACATAATATCTTGAAACGGCATTATACTAAAAGGAGAAAGAAATGAATGATAGTCCGCTATATAAGGTTATGATTACTCCTAGATTTCCTTTGGTCACCTTCTGCGTTATGAATTTTATTTATTTATTTATTTATTACTTTATTACATTGGTCTCTCAGAAAAGAGTCCTTTAGCATTAAAAACCACCAACTTCTTGATATCTTCAGGCAGGTTATTTTCCCAAGATTGGTCTCTAAAACCCGATGAAGACATTAAATTAACCCCTTTATTGACCAATTTATCAATCACCTGATAACCTTCTCTCTTAATGTGTTGGAAAGATACTTCTGATTGCCGTGCCAACCATTTAGCTTCATCAGTTAAAGCTTCCAGCCTTCAATAAGAAATTTTACCATTCTTCGTTGTATTTATCAAAATATGGGAATCTCCTTCCACTACAAGCTTCTTACAGCTGCAAATGACTGTCCTTTGAATACCTTTGAGCATCGCCAAGCGTTTTGCTTGATTAGTCATATCCCTCCCAATATCCAAGGCATACATTAGGATTCATTGCTGTTGATGATCACAAAGAGCACATCCACCCCCTGTTGGGCTTGGATTGCCTATAGTTGCTTCATGAAAGTTAAGTTTGATTAATCCTTTTGGTGGCGGAATCTATCTTACACATCACTTCTTCATACTCAAATTCCCTATCCTATTAACAGGGAAAGTAATCATGATTTATATTGATTAATTAAATAAATACATTAGAGGTAAGTGCATGCATTCTCTCAAAGTCTTTTTATTCCAAGTCTCCAAGCGTGCCTTAAACCAAGACAATCATCAATTTTGAGTTGCCTGGTCTCTTAGCAATTTCAGTAGCTCCCCTTAGAAGCTGCTTGGTTCGATGATTCTCTAGGACAGCAACTTGAAGTTGTGCAATGCAAACCTCATGAGGTTAGAATGAATGCTTTGCCAAGGCGGTTTTGACTACCTTGTTAAGTTGAATATATGTTACATTCTCACATAACCTGGTTTGGAATGACTTCCTTGTGTCTCCTATATACGACCGACCACATGGGTAATGAATTAGATAAACTTCACTACTCTGGAGCCAACTGTGTAAAAAAAAGGTTTTCTGACGTTTCAGATCTCACTATTAGATCTATCTTCAGGGAAGAGAAGAATGAAATCAATGCTTGAATATGAAGAAGACAAACAAAATCCTAAATATTACTTTGATACAAATGAAAGTTAAACACACGGTAAGGTCAGCCAATAAACAAAAAATAAAGAAAACAAATAAAATGAAATGAAATAAAATAAATCCCTAACTATTTAAACAAAACATAAAAATATAAATAAAAATTAAAAATATTAGAATGATAAATTAGAAATTATTAACTAAACGATATTTTAAACTATTAATGAGTTCTATTGAATAATATTTTAGAATGAAATTGGATGCATGAAATAAAAATGATTACAAAATACAAAATAAAAACAAATAAAAATATAAAAATGATAATAAAATATAAAAATTAAATAGAAATAAACTAATAATAAAAATAAAATAATACCAAAATAAAGTAAAATAAAATAAAACTAAAATCAAATCAAATAAAAATAAATAATAATAAAAATAAAAACAACAAAACTAGTAAAAATAAAATATCAAAAAGCACAAACATGTCACAAGAAACGGGAAGACAATAAAATAAAAACATAGTTACCAAGGGACATGTGCGGGTACTGGGAGATGGGTACAAATAACGGTACACCAGTTTTTAGAAAAACAGTAGACAAGTACTTGGAGACGATAATTTTTTAATAAAAAATTATATATATAATTAGAAAAAAATAAAAAAACTATAAAATAAATTATAGAATTTTAAATAATAATAGTATTTTCAATTTATAGTTTAACAACTTAAATATTCTAAAGAATAAAAATAAAATTAGAACTTACAATTAAAACCTAATTAATTTATTAATAATTTAAAATAAATTTAATTTAAATTTTATATTATTTGAAAAATCAAATTTTAGAAAAAAAGATCAATTTCTAATAAATTAATAATCTAATATCTATAGAGTCTAGATTATAGTGGTTGTGGCAATATTGCCACCACAGTTCGTTCACAATGCTGTCAAACAAACTGCTGTGGCATTGCCCTGGCCATCATAATCAGTCACATGCAGACCTTAAATGTAGAGGAAAACCATAAACAAGGAATTCAAAATAGTAAAAATTAAAAACGATTGAGCCCTACACAGTATGCATTCAAATCGGAAAAACGACAGAGAAAAATGAAAGGGTAAAAATGGCAATGGAAACTGGAAAAACGGTAGTGAAATAATAAAATTGTTAAAACCTAGATTGATTCAACTTTGCTTGCAACTTTTTGGTCTAGGGAGACTCATTTAGGGCTTTTTTCAAAATTTATCTATTTTTTTTGTAGATGGGCCACAGGGAGAGAAGACATGTTAGGGATGTTGACGGTCTTGGGTGGGTGTCTCCGAGTATGGGAGACGTTTCTGTACCCATTTCCCGTAGTGGAGTTGTGTTTGAGTTTTGGAGGTGTGTCTCGGGGGGAGGAGACACATCTCCTTGCAACATTGAATAAAAATAAAACAATGAAGTGAAAAATCAAAATAAGTAAATAAAATAAAGTAAGATAAATGGATAAAATAAACCTCGATAAGAATGATAAAATGATTTAATTATCAAAATAAAAATAAAAATAAAATAAAATGGAATAAAACAAAATTAGATTAATTTTAAAAAAAAAAAATTGAAATAAAATAAATCAATAAAATAAAAATAAAAATAAAAATATAAAATAAATTAGAAAATAATATAATAAATAATAAAATAAAATAAATTAAAATAAAACATAAATCTAAAATAAGATAATAAGAAAAAGAAAACCAAGGGTAGGTACATGCAAGACCAAAGAGTAAGAGAAAAGGGGAGGAGTGGGATAATACTAAAACTTAGGATAGGGCATGCTTGTGGATTAGGGGTTTCCAAGAATGGCTCAATTTGAAACCGTCATCTCTGTTAAGGTTACGAGGCCACTTTTCAATCTCAATAGCTTCTTTGATCCTTTTATCTTTCCAACGACCTTCCAAGGCTAATATTTTGGCATCATCCAAGTGCATGGTGTGTTTTGTTTTTTATCATTTTTCCCTGATGGACTTCCCTCATTGTTTCTCCTTGGCTGTCTTCCCTTTCTTCTCGTTTGCATTTCCACCCCGGGTTTTGGGTTCGTGGGATTGCTCTTTTCAGTTTGCCACTTTCTCTGGTGTTGTACTTTTCTATCTCGGGAGTCTTTTGGTTCTCCTGTTATGTACTTGCACACGTTATTTGCAGTTCGTTTGACCTACTTTTGTGGTCATTCATTGGACATTAATATATTTATCTTATCTTATCTTATTTGCAAATGCAAATCTCTTAATATTTCCTCTATGTAGGTCTTGAGCATATTTTTTGAACCTTGTTTGAAAGGATCTACTTGTCTTGCTGATATGGGGAATACCACATGAACATTGGATCCCGTAAATCCCTTAGTTACGCTTAGGTTTCCGTGTATCTTTCGCACTCCCTAGGGAACTCCTAATGGTTTTGACAGGTTTCAAGTAAGTGTTGACGCCATTTTTTCTGAGAATTAGTGCTAATTTCTTCGAGGTACCTTGAACATATGGTAAGGTAATCTTTCTTAGCTTCTGATGTGCGCTGGTATTAAGATGACCTTGTCATCTTTTGACTGTATTGAATGTTTTCTTGATATGCCATTTCATAAAAATACCCATTTTTCTGTAGAGCCTTTTGTTGGTGTCTCTCCTTATTTCTTTAGTGTTCATGATCAAATATTTGGAGGGCTTGTGTATAAAGTCTTCAAAACCCTCATTTTTTGAGATTGGTGGTGAAGAGAGTTGGCTCTTGTATAAAAATCCGTATGAGTTTTCTTTCTATTAACTTATTTAGATAAGGTACCATCTGCTCCTTCGAGTGATAAGGATGTCAAGGAATGGAAGACAATTGTTATTTTCTACCTCCATGGTGAACTTAATATGCTCGGATAAGGAGTTTAAGTGAATTAGAAATTTGAGTAGAGTGTTCATACCATGCAACCATTTCACATTTGTATAATCTACAAATCGATACGACCAATCAGGTTTCAAAGGTGAGGACTCGATGAAAATTTTCTCAAATCTTTGCAGGAATAGATTAACAATAATAGGGAAGAGAGGAGAGCCCATTGCTATGCCTTTTGTTTGTTCATAAATATTACCTTGAAAACTGAAATATGTATATTTGAGACAGAATTCAACTAATCTAGAAGTTTCATCATCAGGTTATTTCTCTAACAACTTCTAAGGCCTCATCTAACGGTATTTTTGTGAAGAGAGAGACAAAATCAAAGCTTACTAAAATGTCATTTTCATTAGGTTTGGCATTGGACACGATATTGACAAAATCGCAGTCCTTGATGAAGGAAGGAGTGTTGCTCATTAGTGGTTTTAATTTATTTGATAAGTAACTTGCAAGCGCATAAGTTGGAGAACCAATCTTGTCCACAATAGGTTGGATGGGATTGTCAGGATATTGTGAATTTTGGATAGGCCATAGACTCAAGGCATGACAGGGTTTTTGGGAATTAGTTTTCTTTTCAAATCGTTGTTGAGGGAGGAATTTTTGATCAAATTTATAATGTTTCTAGTTATCTTTTTTAGGAAGTCTTTTTGTATAACCCTATATCTACCACTGTTATTAAGATGGTCTCTTATTTTATCCGAGTAGGATTTCATGTCCATAATTACTATTGCGTTCCCTTTATCCACTTTTAAGATGATGGTGTCTTTATTATCATTGAGCTGCTTTAGTGCAAGTTTTTCTTCTTTTGTGATATTGCTCTTAGGGGATTTGGCTTGGTGAAGAGTAACAGAGTAGTCTTGCCTAATTTCTTCGGCATCATGTAAAGGTAAACTCTCAGTAGCACTCTCCATACTAATCATAAAATTCTCATATAGAATGTTGCAAGGAGCTATGGTAAACCCTAAGCCCTTTCTTAATAAGTTGAGGGAGGGACCGTCTAGTGTAATGGAAGAATGGTTGACTATGTTATTTTGTCCATTCCAACTGAACTCATTAAGACTAATTCCTTCAATTATTGGGTTGGGTTCTATAAAGTTTTTGTTACCAATGAAATTGTTCATCACCCTCCTTGGTATGTGGCCCTTAGAAATATTATTGGCCTCTATATCACACGATCAGTTAGTTAAAATGTTAAATCGATTAGAATGAAAGCTGAGGTTGAATTTCAGGCATCGACATCTATCGGGGCTTCATCTGAGTTTTGAACATTATGCATTATAGGAAGGAATGATCTACTGCCATCTTCCACGTCTGAACCAATTTCTATTTTAGATGGTGAATTCCCACGACTGTCGTGTACAAAATCAGGCTACTGGGAGTGTACGGTAGAGGGGGAATAACTATGGAGAGGCTGGGCGCAAAAGGAAAGTAGCGAGGCGTGCGAATCATCAACATTGTTATCATAATTTCCTTCATTCTGTACACAGCCTGCATTATGAACTTGTGCATTAAAGGATCAGTCTACAGCTGTTTCACACATCTGAACCAATTTCTATGTTAGATAGTGAATTTCCACAACTGGCACGTACGGAATCAGGTTGCTGGGAGCGTACGATAGAGGGGGAGGAGGAGGAATAACTCTGTAGAGGCTGGGGGCAAATGGAATGTAGAAAGACGTCAGAATCATCATTGTTGTTATCATAATTTCCCTCATTTCTGTATACAGCCTGTGCTGAGGTCTGACGTGGATGGAGATAGCTGATAGAAGCGTTCTGGCCAGGGAGGGTAGCAATGTCGCTTCCAAATTGTCTCTTGTATAAGGAGCTGAATTTGTTTTTCCAAATTAGTTTTGCCCTAAGCTTTGTGCCTTCCATTTTCATAGCCGAATACAGTTCAATTTTCTGCCACAGATTTCTTTCTAGGATTTTAGCCAGTACTAGGTGGATAGCAAACACATTCTTTGTGACTGCATCTAAATCCGATCTACACTTAAGTAATTTTGGTATTGAGATTAATTTCTTCAGTTTAATAATGAATAGGATTCTTCTGGAATCAACTGTGTAAAAGAGTTAGTTTCTGACGTTGAGAATCTCATTAATGGATCCATCTTCAAGGAAGATAAGAATGAAGCCAATGCTTGAATATGAAGAAGACAAACAAGATTCTAAAGAGTATTGTGATACAAATGAAAGCTAAACAGATGGGAGGGTCAGCCAATAAACAAAAAATGAAAGAAAACACATAAAATGAATTAAAATAAAACAAATCCCTAACTGATTAAACCAAAAATATAAATATAAAATATTAGAATAATAAATTAGAAATTATTAACAACTAAACGATATATTAAACTATTAATGAGTTCTATTAATAATAGTTTATAATAAAGTTTTACCCATGAAATAAAAATGATACCAAAATACAAAATACAAAGATAACAAAATAGAAAAATAGAAAAACAAAATAGTTATAAACTAATAATAGAAATAAAATAAAATAAAAACTAAATAAAAAGAAAAATAATAAAACAAAATAAAAACCAACAAAACTAGTAAAAATAAAATAGCAAAAAGCACAAACTTATCACCAAAAGGGAAAACAATATAATAAAAATAAAATAATAAAGTGAAAAATCAAAACAAGTGATAAGAAAATAAAAATAAGATAAAATGATAAAAAGAAACCTTGAATAGAACAATAAAATGATTTAATTTAATTATCTAAAAAAAAGAAATAAATAAAACAAAATAAAATTAAAATAAATATTAACAACCTGGCCAATTTTAGCACTATTTGAGAGTTTTGTGGGAATAAATGTTGTTGTGACATTACCTTTGTTTAAAATCTTGGCTATTTTATTTCATATCCCTTCAATCTAGGGAAAAAATGCTTGAGGTTGGTTGTTTGCTTGAGGATGTTTGAATAAAATACTTCCTAGCACTATGAAAAGCCTTGGCAATTTGTCTATCTTTATAGTCGTTTAATTGAGATACTTTAGAAATATATTCTTTCCTATTGGAAATACTCGTTTATGATCCTTAGGGCTCTTGTAGCAAATGTTTTTTATTTAGTTGCGGTTACGGATCTCAATTAAGAAATGCCTTAGACCATGTAGCCCTCAAAATATTCAATGGAAATTGAAATAAAATGCAGTGATAACAACTTGGATCTCTTATTAGATTTCAACAAAAGGAAATTACAATAGGGACAATGATAATCACATCATGATCTCACGATGAGATTCGTTACAACATTAGATCCGTAGACCTATGCTAACTCACAGTCTTTGCAAATAAATTCTCAGATTAATTTCCACTACCAACCGAAAATTCCCTTAGCACAGGCGTAGGGCCATGCTTATATAGACGCAAGACTTGCCTACTTACATTAGGTACTTTTACCCGAGCAACAATATCAACACACCTTAGTGCATCTCAAACATTAAATGTCACAAATATTAAATATCTTCACATTTCCAAGGAACAAGAACACGTTAGAACTCAACACGTCCCAAAATAGGTTACAAACATTAATAAATGGATCTTTATCAACGTCCATGACTTTCAGAATTACATATCAAACAATCAACAATGGCTCCTTCCATAACACAGCACAGTTGCACGAGATTGCAAGACTTCGTAGTCACCAAAATCCATGAAAAGATTCATGCCATGATCTTCAACATCATTTCAAGAATGATGTCATTCTTTATCGCAAGCTTTCCAAATGTTCCACAACTCAATTCAGAGGGTGCACAATGAAGTTCAAATTATCTCCATAAGTCTCTCCTACTTTTTCATCACTGTGATGAAGAGCAACTTCACCAAATACCTTGTTGCACAATCAATATCACACGCTGACATGAACATACATAGAATCTTCACACGACTACATGGTAAGAGAATATTACCACAACATCTTTTCGTAGAGCTTCACAGACTTATTCAGACAAAGAACAAGGAATGCGCTGAATATATAGACACAAGTGTGCTCACAGGCAACACAAAACTTCACTAAACACGTGCATACCAAAAACAATGCAAAACAACACAAAGACGATCTCCACAACAAAGAATACTTGCACAAACTTACAAGACATATGTACAGTTAGAAACTATGTGCAACACAATACTTAGACAAATGTTAATCCTGACTAACATATTTTTGGTTGATGCAAGATTGCCCGTGAACCTGGATGTTCCTGCATCATATAACTTGGGTAAGAAAAAAAAAATGTGCTTCTGCTCGTAACTTATAAGAATTTTGCTAATGTTATCTCTTGTTTTGCAGCTTTTGATGCGTTAATCCAGGGCGCATCTTCTATGTTTCTGCCTTTCCATTTTACCATATATTCCTTAAATTCCTCCTTTCTTGTAGTCTTTCCAACTCGCATGTCAATCAATTCTTTTATTTCATCACGCTCTTTCTTAGGCATATGAAATATCCAATTTGTTTCTTCAAAATCTACATTTGTACTTTCGTTACTCTGTCCTTCATAATATGGATACAAATCAACCACATTGTAATTAGACGATATATCTATACCTTTAGGTAATTCTATTGTGTTAATTCCTTCCAAACTTATGCACAATTCCACACGGACCAATCTTTTTTCATTTCAACTTATCATGTCCCTTTTGAAAACCTCTCTTTTCTCAAATGCACTAAGACTAAGTCTTCCACTTGATCTTCAACTTCTCTTGTTCTTTGATCTACACGTTTGTATTGTGATGTATTTCTTTCCAATTGTTCTTGCTCTTGTTTATGCAATTCTTGCATATGCTTGACAAAATATTCTGCTTTGGCACTTCTCTTTTGCTCATTTCTCATGCCTCTTAATTTTGCAACTCCTCTTGGACTTGACCCGTACACAATCTGAAATGGTGTCTTTTATGTGTTTCTATTCACAGAGCTTTTAGAAGCAAACTCAACTTGCCCCAGAACAATATCCTTTGTTCTTGACTTATCATCAACTAAACATCTCAAAAGATTACCTAAACTTCTGTTAACTCCCTGTGTTTCTCCATCTATTTACAGATGGTACGTTGAATTAAACTATAGTTTGGTATTCAACTTCTTCCACAATGTCCTTCAGAAATGCCCAACGAATTTCACATCTTTGTTTGATATTATACATAGAGGTAAACCATGCAATCTTATAATTTCTCTTGAAAACAAATTAGCAATGTTTGTTGCATCACTAGTCTTCTTACATGCCCTAAAATGTGCCATCTTTGAAAATTTATTAACCATCACAATTACATAATCATTTCCCTTTTTGCATTCTAGGCAAACCTAAAACAAAATCCATGCTTATATCCTCCCACGGTTTCTATGGAATAGGCAACAATTGATACAACCCTTCGTTCAGATTTCCCCCTTTTGCTAGTTGACAAACTCTACACTCTTGAACAAATTTTCCCACATCTACATTCATCCTTAGCCAAAAATATTTTTCTGCCACTTGTGTTAATGTTTCGTCATAACCATAGTTACCAAGTTTGGAAATACGGATCCATTCGAGAGGGCAACAAAGTCCGAAATCTAGAATTCTTGAAAAATTCAAAAAAAATTTATCTGGAATATATACATATATATGTGAGCATAGTTTTATAAATATGCAAAATTGATAAATACAATAAAAAGCATTACTAAAATGATATATAATGTTAATATTATATGACATTTATAGCTTCTGGGATTTTTTTGTTCATAAAACCTAAAAATAATTGAAAAAAATAGGTCTGACCCTGACGAACTTATTCAGGTCAGCCAAAAAATTCTGATCCGGTCGGTTTTGTCTAGACCTGGCTGTTTTTTGTAACTATGGTCATAACCAAAATGACTTGCGTATCCTCCATTATGTTTTTCTCTTATCAAACTCTCTCTCATTGAATCTCTTGGAATACATAATTGCCTTCTTTTGGACAACAAACCTTTGTTAATAAAATACTCTAACCATGGTGTTCTATCTTGACTTACTAGTTCTTTACATGACTTTCATGTTTCTTAAAAATATTAATCTTTTTCATATTGTTATTTCATAAGATCAAATCCTATGACTTCCAGTCTTAATTCTTTCAACAAAAGAATTCTTCTACTCAATGCATCAACAACTTTGTTAGACTTTCCACTTCTATGTTTCAATAAAAATGAATAACTTTGTAGGAATCCAACCCACGACATATGTCTTTGATTCAACTTATGTTGACTATATATGAACTGTAGTGCTTGATGATTTGTAAACAATATAAATTCACTTGACAACAAATAATGTCTCCATTTATTTAGTGCTTTCACAATTGCATAGAACACCTGATCATATACTGAATATTTGCCCTTTGCATCATTCAAAATTTTCCTGAAATATGCAATAGGTCTTCCTTCTTGACTCAATACTACTCTTATTGCTATGCCACTCACATCACAATCTATCTGAAATACTTTATTGAAATCTGGCAATGCCAACAATGGTCGCTTTGTTATATGCTTCAACTGTTGGAAACTATGTTCTACTTTCGCTGTCCATACAAATTCTCTTTTATCCTTGCACATCACATCAATGATCATTGCACATATTCCACTGAAATTCCTTGTGAACTCCCTGTAAAAGATTGTTAGTCCATGAAAACTACGTGCCTCAAATGTACTTTGCGGTGACGGCCAATTCAGTGTAGCTCACACCTTCTCTAGATCCATCTTCAAACTTTCTTTAGAAATCACAAATACCAAGTATACCAATTCTTTTTGCATGAAATTGTATTTCTTCAAATTCACAAATAAATTTTCTTCTCTCAACCTTTCTAACACTTTGTGTAACTGTTCTTCCTCTGTTCTACTAAAAATTAATGTCATCAAGATACACAATGACAAACTTACAAAAAAATGGTTTTAAGAACTTCATTCCTTAATCTCATTAATGTACTCGGTGTATTAGTTAAACCAAATCGCATAACCAACCACTCATACAGTCCTTGCATCTTAAACGTGGTCATCCATTCATCACCCTCATGCGAATTTGGTGATATCCACTCTTCAAATCAATTTTTGTAAAATTTCTCGCTCCACTCGAGCAATCCATCAAATCATCCATGCACGACAATGGAAATCTATACTTTATAGTAATCTTGTTAATCTTTTTGGAATTAGTGCACATTACATTCTCTACTCTCCATTCTTCTTAGGTGTTAGTACTGTTGGTACTGCATATGGGCTCAAATTTTATCTGACTAAACCCTTATTCGATAGTTCTTGAACTTGTCTCTGCACCTTTGCATTTTCTTTAAGTGTCAATCTATGTGTTGCTTTGTTTAGTAAACTTAAACTAGGTATCAAATCCATGCGATGACTTATGCTTCTCATCGATGGTAATCTATCTAGAATATTATTAAATACAATCTCCTCAAATCCACTTAGTATCTCCTCTTGTGGTAGCGTTTTCTTCTTCTATGGCTTCTTGCACTGGTTTTAAAATTAACGCATAATATTCACTTTGCTTCACTTCATAAATTCTTTTCTTGAAACCATCAACACTTTTGGGTTGTGTTCCACTTCTTTGCACTTATCCTTCAAAAGATTCAATGTATGTTTTAGTCCATCCTTACATAGTGTATATGTATTAGCATGACCATCATGTTGTGCCTGCAGTCAAATTGGCAAGGCCTTCCAAGCAAAATATGACAAACTTCCATAAGCATTATGTCACATAAAACCTTATCTTTATATGTACCAATCTCAAAACTTACCAAACATTGTTCATTCACTAGAATTTGATGTCCCTTCAGCAACCAAGAAACCTTATACGGATGCGGATGCAAAAATTTATTCATGTTAAGTTTGTCTACCATTTCTTGTGAAACAATATTATTTGTGCTTCCATTGTCAACAATCAATCTGCAACGCTTACCTTAAGATTTGCAAACGATTCTGAACAAATTCTTTCTCTGTGCATGACTATTTTCTTCTTTTGCAGGCTTCAACAATACCCTCTTCATCATGAGAGCTTCTCCAGTGTCTGAGTCATCTATGTTATGAATAAATGCAACACTTTCTTCATCTGCTTGTAGGGTATGAGCATTCAAATCATTTTTTTTTTGTTTCCTTATGTATGCATATGAGGACATTCAAATGCTTTGTGGCCAATCTCACCACATTTGTAACATCGACTTTTACCTCATCCATAGGATCGTCTTCCTATGAAATTACCTTTACACTTTGGGTATTAGCATTATTACGCTGTGAAGTATGTGCCTTGTCTTCTTGCATTTGCACAGAATAAATTCTGCCACATTCATGTCCACACGGAAATCTTCCTCTTGATGTTCGTCTTTGTTGTTTGCATGAAAACTTCTCTTCTGCCTTCAATGCACACTAATAGGCTTCTTTAACAGATCACAATCTGATCATACCAAATTCATCCTTAATTTCCATGTGTAATCCATTTAGATATTTTGAAATCTTCTCAACATCATCTTCCACATGACCCACGTTAATGGTAAGTCTATAGTACTCCTCAGTATATTCTATGACACTCATCTCTCTTTGTTGCAGGTTTTGTAGTTTATTAAGCAAACTCATTATAATCCGTAGGAATGAACTTAGCTTTCAACTTCACAACAAATCATTTCCATGTCTTGATATTTTCTTTGCCTTTGCACAATCTTTCAGTTTGTATATATTCCCACCATAAAGATGCATGACCTTTCAGCTTTGCGCCAACGAACTTAATTTGCTTGGGATCTTCCATACTTTCATACTCAAAGTATTTCTCTAACTCAGTGATCTAGTCAATGAGTTCCTTAGGACTCAAACTTCCAAAATAACTTTCATGGTCCAACTTCAGTTTACTTGTCATTCTTGTAACAGCTCGTAAGAATATATCTTCAGGTTCATCAACCTCTTCTTCTGCATCTTGATCTTCTAGTGCTTCTTCTGAAATCTCAGTAACGCTTTTATCATTTACTACTCTGACACCACACAATGTGCGGTTTCCATAGCTTCCATTCTAGCTTGCATTTTTCTTATCACTTTAGCGAGATCTACTACTCTAGGTGCTCTAACCACTCGGGCTCTTCTATCACCTAAGCCTCCCCATGTGCCATTTCCTTAGAAATCAAAGATCCAAATACCAAATAATGATCTGATAGTAAATGATGATTTGAGATCCACTTACACCTTACACCTTCTCCCCAATGATCTCGTTGGAAGATGTCTGCAACTACTTGCCCACATTCACAAATGCGGAAAACAACAATCAATAACAAGGACTAAAACCTTGCTCTGATACCAATTAATACAGTCACAGTTAGGGATCACAATTAAGAAATTCCTTAGACCATGTAACCCTCAGAATACTCAATAGAAACTGCAATAAAATGCAACGATAACAACTCAGATCTCTTATTAGATTTAAACCAAAGGAAATTACAATAGGCACAATGATGCAATCACATCAAGTTCTGACAACGTGATTCGTTTCAAATTAGATCCGTAGACCTCTGCTAACTCACAGTGTTTGCAAATAAATTCTTAGATCTAATTTCCACTACTAGTGGAAAAATCCCTTAACACAGGGGTAGGGGCATGCTTATATAGATGCAAGACTTGCCTACTTACATTAAGTGCTTATACCCCACTAACAACATCAACACACCTTAGTGCGTCTCAAACATTAAATGTCATCACATTTCCAAGGAACAAGAACATGTCAGAACTCAACACGTCCCAAAACAGGGTACAAACATTAATAAATGGATCCTTATCAGCTTCCATGACTTTTAGAATTAAATATCAAACAGTCAACAACGGTTCCTTCCATAACACAACACAATCACACAAGATCGCAGGACTTCGTGGTCCCCAAATTCCATGAAAAACTTTGTGCCATGATCCTCACATCATTTCAACAACGATGTCATGCTTTATTGCAGGCTGTCCAAATGATCCACAACTCAACTCGCAGGCTGCGCAATGAAGTTCTAATTTTCTCCCGAAGTCTCTTCAACTCTTTCATTACTATGGTGAAGAACTTCTTCTTCAAATATCCTGTTGCACAATCAATATCGCAGGCTGACAGGAACATACTTAGAATCTTTGCACAACTACGTGGTAAGAGAATATTACCACAACATCTTTTCCAAGAGTTTCACAGACTTTATTCAGATGAAAGAACAAGGAATACGCTTAATATACGGACACAAGTGTGCTCGTAGGCAACACAAAACTTCACTAAACACATGCATACCAAAGACAATGCTAAAAATCCCAAAGACAGTCTGCACAACACAGAAGACTTGCACAAACTTACAACAAGACATGCGCAGTTAGAAAACTTGCACAACACAATACTTAGACAAGTCCTAACAAAAATATTTTTGGTTGATGCAAGATTGCTCGTGAACCTGGATGCTCTTGCACCAGTTTTTGAGGAGACCTGCTTTTCGAAACAAGTGTTGATGTGATGAAGCACGTAAATATAAATCCTTATGAATCGCTGTCTAGCATACCTGCCTAGCCAAAGGATCATTTCTCTGCTTCAACATGACATTTAGGAAAGACAAGCAACCATCTTATTCTTCCTACATGGTAAATTGAATCATGTAGCACAAACCGTTCAGATGAGCAGAAAAGCCTCTAGATTCTCCTTTCCATGCTGCAAGTTTAAATTTGTAACGTTCACATATCTTTTTTGCCACTTGGGTCTCTGGAAATAGCTGAGGGCCCTCTCAGTTCCATATAAATATTACCCACTACTTGAGACAATGGGGAACCCATCGCAACACCCTTCCCTCTCTCACAAAGCTTCTCTTTAAAGCTAAAAAAGGCTGTTATCAGGCAAAGCTCAACAAGTTTTAGATTGTCTTCATCTATGAGCTCCCATAGATTGTTAATGGCATCCATAAGGGGTGTCTTGGTATAAAGAGAGACACCATGAAAACTATTAAGGAGATCCCCGTTGTCAACCTTTTGAACTCTCTCACAATTGGGATCCATGCGGGATTATACAAAATTAGGAGAGTATTAATTGGGAACAAAATCTCATAATAGAGTAAACAACTTGTCCATAGTTTAATCCTCTATGGATAACTGCCTTTGATATCTTCTCGCTTCAAATGGAACGAATTATGTTTAGAGCCCAATGTGTCTTTCATCCTTGAGTGTTATGATATCATGCTTCTGTAGTTGATCATATCACTGTATGCACCATTATTAGCTGGTGTAAAGCACACGATCCATTCTGAAGAAATTGCAAAGAAAGCTAACCAAGTACAAAATTGTTTGTTTTCTATATGCCATGCCTTCGTAAGGTGCAGAAGGCACCTTTCAAACATTGGAGAATTAGAAGACGATATAAATATTTTGATACAGATTAGAGTTGGCTATTTTGTAAGTCGATATTCAAAGGGCCAATTATGTTAGGTGGTTTGTATGGGTTCTTAGCTCAAAATGCTGGTTTAAAGATCATATTAAGCCTAGATCTATACAATTTTAGAAGTTTGCTCCTAGAATTTATAGAGCACCAGTTTGTGATTTGTTTCAGTTCCATATTTATGTGTTGATGTTTTACTTTTCAATATTCTGTACTTCAGCCCAGATGGTCAGCAATTAGCTTCTTGTCGTGAAGTTTCTGCATATATGCTTTCAACTCGTGGGCAGTGCCTTGCTATTGGAGCTTCAGAAACACCCTCTTGCCACTCTGCGAAGAATGTTTATGATTCCTTGACACAGACATCTAGCATGGTAAGCTGGTAGTCATTTTGTTTCTTTGATTGTCACTATACAAGCCCTATGGAATCAGCATGACATGAATTTCTAACTTTATGTGCGGCCTTGTAACTCAAAGGACCCAGTGGACTCTAGTGGAGGATGTTCTAAACAGTTCTCTTCAGGGTTGAATGGCTTTGCCTTTCCAGGTAACGAGCAGAAACAGACATCACAAAGAAACACTTCAATTGTAGCATCAGGAATGGTTGAAGACGATTCTAGCAAGGATCAGGATGTCCCCAGTCTAAATACACCTGTCAAATGTTCAAAGTGCCACATAAACTTTAGTAACAGCAGCACTTTGATGGCACATTTGGCTGTGCATCATGGCCAAAAAGAGAAGAAAATACGCTCTGCTAAGTCAAGCATTGCTGATGGCGTAATTGTGGTAGATGGTAAATATGAATGTCAGATATGTCACAAAGTTTTCAATGAGCGGCATCGTTACACTGGTCATGTTGGTATTCATGTGAGAAATGCAAAAAGGCCTCAAGATTCCTTGGGTGAAATATCCAATGCAGCAGGCAAAGCAGATTCTAATCTTCATGGTATTTGTGATAATAAGTTTACAAATGATACCAAACTTGATGCCCCCGTGACTTCAGTTTCCAAACAGACTTATCAGCCGGAGGAAAATACAAATTCTGATCTTCATGATATTTGTGATAACAACTTTACCGGGGATACCAATCTTGATGCCGCTGTGTCTAAAGTTTCAAAACACTGTAATCAGCAGGAGCAAAATTCAGATTCTAATCTTCATGACATCTGTGATAGTAAGTTTACAGAGGACACCAATCTTGATGCTAGTGTAACATCAGTTTCTGAACACTGTAATCAGCAGGAGCAAAATGTAGATTCTAATCTTCATGATATTTGTGATAATAAGTTTACAAACGATGCCAATCTTGATGCTACTATGACTTCAGTTTCCAAACACTCTAATCTGCAGGAGCAAAATGCAGATCCTAATCTTCATGATATCTGTAATGATAAACTTCTAGAGGATAACAATGTTGATGCTACTGTGACTTCCGTTTTCAAACATTGTAATCAGCAGGAGCCAAATGCAGATTTATTTTTAGGAGCAGTTCCTGAATCATCATCACCCTCGGGAGAAAATGACTTTGCATCTTCACATGGACAGATATTCAGTGCATTTGATGATGCATCAGCAAAGGTATTTCCATTTCGCTTTAATGGAAGTCATTTAGTCTCTTGTTCACATTTTTATTTTCAAATTATGATATGTGGAACTTGATATTTTTCCAGGATGAGCTTGACTATAATTCTGGAAACCATAAAATGGACAATTTAACAAGCTTTGAACAGTTCCAGATGGAGTATATGCCAAAGTTTTCATTCGAAACAAGTCAAGACACAGATAGTCCAATGAATACACCAATGGAATTAGGCTTAGATTCTTCTGTTTTGCAGCAGGAAATGGATCCCCCAGGTCAATTCGAGTGGGAAGCGGTATTAGCCAAGATTGAAAACAGTAATCAGCATTTTGTTTGTGTATGGTGTAACCAAGAGTTCAGTCATGATGGACTTCACAATGATCTGCAGGCAGATTCTGTTGGCTTCATTTGCCCAAACTGCAAGGCTAAGATTGGACAAGTCCATATTTGACATAATACTGAGTAGCAAATATTCAATTTGCAATGGAATGAGCCACTGCTTGCTTTTTTGAACAAACATGGGACAATTCTTTACCAATCATGAAGATATAACTGGGATTTTGAAGATTTTTTTTGTCATAGGGCAACTTATATCTGCAGATGCAAAATTAATATTTTGCCGAGGTCAAAGTTCCATGGGGTTACATGGAACTTGGTTGTCATTGTCTAACTGTACAACTCGATCCCTCTATCCTTCAGTCTGGAATTTCCTGTATAAGTAGCTTGGAGTTTATGTTTCTGCTTAGCCTAAACTGGACAAGTTTTGCATTAAAAAATTATCTTGGAGGAGTCCGACCATTGCTTTTCTGTTCGATGAGGTTCTGATCTTATATCATTTTTCTTCTGACACATTTTCCATGTGTGTGAATATTGGAATCCTGATTCAAGGTTTCTATAAAATTTTGGTTCATTCTATCAGCTTGTCTCTGGCTGATTTTTTTTCCACGATGGCCGAATACATTTCTATCAGTAAATTCAAGCATAAGGTTCCTTTATTTTATAAAGCCATCTCAATATTAACTGAAAAACTATATGATGAAAAAAGGTAATGAACCTCTAGATGGGCAAATTGTAGAGGAAGAACTACATTATTGAGCACATAGTTGATAATTGCGAGTGTTATGGACTGCAGTTCAAATGTTTTATTGTTCTTGTAATTTATCATAATTATTATTTTCCAATAATTTATAGAAGCTTATTTTTATTTACAGTCCCATGCATTTTTTTAATTTTTGTGAAAGGAACTGCTGCTAAAACTTAGGTTCCCATACATGTGGTCCCATGCATTTTTTAAATTTTCGCTACAAGAACTGCTGCTAAATTTTAGGCTGAATTCCAAACATGAACATGACAAACTGCCAAAACCACAGATTTTGAAGCGTGGAACAGTGTATCATTTTTTTAATGTCCTTTAAATGTTAGCCGCTACCAAAATGTTCCTCTGCAGCAACAAAAGCTTGCAATATCAATGCAGGCACCAGATATAACAGATGTGTTATCAAAACAACCCCAGTGAGGAAATGAAAGCTATGCCATGTGGCAAAAGAAAGGCTGGGTTTTTTTAAGCGGGTGAAAAAAAAAATTGTGCCCCACCGCTTCCCTGGGCTGGGAAGAGCAACAAAAGCTTGCAATATCAATGTAGGCACCAGATATAACAGACGTGTTATCAAAACAACCCCAGTGAGGAAATGAAAGCTATGCCATGTGGCAAAAGAAAGGCTGGGTTTTTTTAAGCGGGTGAAAAAAAAATTGTGCCCCACCGCTTCCCTGGGCTGGGAAAGGACACCCGAAGCAGTCACTGCAGAGACATTTCCGGAACATTTTTTTTGAAGTGGTCAAAACTATTAAAAAGATTTATGGCACACAATTTTGCAGATTCGTAGGAGCAGTAGCCCCCAGCATGGGACCCTGAGGTTAGTGTCTGGGTCCACTTGCAATGGCATCCTGCAAATCCCTTTGTTTTATTAAAATTCTTGGTCCTTTACAACTTTCCAAGCCTTTTTAAAATGCCTTTTCCCAGATGATGGATATTTTTTACCCTTTTGTTAAGCGTTCAATTTTGTGAGACTGAAAATAGTGGACAAGTTCACTTTTACCTGTACGGTTTTTTATTGGAATTGCTTTCTTGAGTATTATATTGAGTTGAACATTGGATTTAAAACAACCCATATTGACAGCGCTGGTGGATGGTGGAAGTTGGGTGGTCTTACAACGACACATGCACCCAAGGGCTGGGTTCAAACTCGGGTCTCTTTGCAGTAAGTACCTCAACTTACCATTCGATCAGGCTTCGTTGTTGCTTGCATTTAACTTTAAATGTAACTGTTCTAAGAAGTTTTCAGGTTATAAAAACTACCAATTGTGAATATGATTATTATGGTTGCATTGTGATTTGACTTAATTTGATCCAAGAAATTAGATGTCAAATTTTTAGCCGTTAGTTGAGGGGTGATAATGGTCTTGAGTAGAGAGAGAGATGATATCTTGGCTACCTGATGTTTAGTTATATTTGATGGTGGATTTTTTAATACTTTATGGTCCTGTCTTGTGGGGTACTAGGCATAAGAAATATTATTTGGTTATTTGGATGCACTTATTTCAATATCATTATCATCATTTTGGATCTACATGTTATTTGGCCTTTAATTAAGCAACCTATTGCTCAAGTTTTTAATATTTATGATGAGAGGTTATCAAGCTCATTTACCCTCTTCTTCCCTCTATCAATTTTGGAGGCAACATTGGGGTTATTTTCTTTATAATTTTTTCAAATATAAGTTTTGAATCTTTTGTGAATGTATAGCTCTGATTAGCTTGTGCAGCCTAAGTTAAAACTTTAGAATTATATTAAAAGCTTGCCATAGAATTTAGTATCTTGTTCTAAATACTGTTAGTTCGTTACATCATCATTATTCACCTTTGAGTTGTAGATTGGTCTCTTAATTGATGAAATCATTGAGTTGTTATTGCATTGTTATAGTAGATGACACTTGTGATTGTTGCTCCCGCACCTCTATGCCTAATTAAGTTAGTTAAACTTCTAGCTGCTTCACTTATCATTATAGGCGTTTGAAGCAGCTAGAAGTTATATATATATGTGTGTGTGTGTGTGTGTGTGTGTGTGTGTGTGTGTCCATCTGAGAACTATGTTAAGTTGTTTTGCAATAAAACAATACCGGGGAGATTAGATACTTAAAAGCTAAAAAGTGACTAGGGCTAAAGTTGAACCTAAAAAACAACAAAATTATAAGCAGCAGTAAACCCAGGGCAGGGGAGCCCAAGACAGGGAAACCTTAGCCATAAAATACAATTACAAATACAAATTGCCGAGCAATTGTAGAACTCCCTAGGGAAATAAGGGAAAACGAAGTGTTGCAAGCCAAATAAAGAAATTATATTGATGCTGACAAGTGACCAAATAGGTCAATGGGATTCAAAATTACACCTCTAAAACAATAGGGCATTGTTTGGGTAGAAAAAATCCCTAAGAGCTTTAAAGAAGACTAGGAGTAAAGCTAAAACTAGTAAAACAATAAAAATACAAGAGGGTGTAAACCCAAGGTGTGTGTAGACATGGCCTTAAAAAAAAGTACAAATACAAATAGCCAAGAGGGGAGGAACCCCCAAGAGAAGCAAGGAAATTAAAGCTGTTCAAAGCCAAAGATGAAGACCATAGAAGGATTTTAAGGAAGTAACATGTTTGTGTCAACGCAAAAAGAAAGAATTGTCAGTGCCATTATCTACCACCACTACTACAGGTTGACTGCAAGATTTATAAAGATCCATAAGGCAATGTCTCCTATTAAGAGGGCAAGACTGGGCAATCCTAAGAAGAAGCATGCCACTTCCACTATGATATTCTTCTAAAATCCAAGGTCAATGAATCTCTTAAAGGAAAAAAAAGTTGGCGATGTGTGTCTCTACGTATCTTAGGATGTGGACGAGCGAAAGTAGAAGGCCCAAGACATTGAGTAGAAGTCGATCCACGACACTTGCTATGTAAGAAGACAAAGTTACCCTAGTGACAACACACAAAGATAGAACATTGTCTCATTGATTTGTTACCATCTATTTGTTGACCAATTAAATTCACATGAAATGACAAAATTCAAAGACAACTTATTTTGTGTGTAATTATATGGTTACCTCAGCTTGCATGAACAGTGAAGTGGTATGAGGTTGGGTTGATGATTGGCAAACCAAATCCTTTAGAGCATGTCTATCAATGGATGCACATAAGGAAAAATATCTAATATCCCCTTTACTTTATAAAGCCCCATCATAGGTCTCTCATCACCTCTAATTGCAAACCATTAAAATGCAAGTTGTTTTGATATTTTATTTGAACTCTCTTAATAAATCAATACTTCGAGTTTTGTTTAATGAGTTAGGAAATGCACTCGTTTATTGGTGTTAGTGTTAATGTTAATAGAGATGGGGAAGGTGCCCTTGGTGCTTCCTACATGTTGACCTTACAACTAGCTACTTTGATTAAATTTTAGCTCTATATTCTCTTCGCTATCACTATAAGATTAAGCTAATTTTGCATCAACATTTGTGTCAAAATTAGGGTCTTGTATAACTTGACAATGATTTTATGTTGTTGATATATGATTTTATGTGACGTCACATTTTTAGTGAAAACCTTAGGAAAAAAAATTGTTTGATGCAAGATGCGTCGCCATGTTTTGCATCAAAAATTTGTTTCATTTTTTTCTTGGTTAACCTTTTTAATTTTTTTTTGTGGCAAAAAATATTGTTAGTTTTAGCGTTAGAAACAATGCAACAACACTTAGATTTTTTGAATTTATAGGGACACAATTTGTGTCTATTTTCATATATATATATATATATATATATATATATATATATATATATATGAAAATAGACAAATTTTTTTGTGGCAAAAAATATTGTTAGTTTTAGAGTTAGAAACAATGCAACAACACTTAGATTTTTTGAATTTATACGGACACAATTTGTGTCTATTTTCATATATATAATTAATTAATTAATTGATTTTTTTCCTTTAAAAGCATGCAATAAATTCAATTCAAATAAAAAATGCAATTTATGAATTTGATTATTTGCAGCATAGACAACAATTATCATATGTTTTCGATTTGCAAAAATGAGAGCGAAAGCAAATGAGAGCGGAAGCCATGGTCCAAATGGAGGAAATTTTGAATTCTAAGCCTAGGCAGGGCCTTTCTATGCAGCGCCAGAGCATTGATGGCCTACCGAATCCTGTCCATACTGGAATCATGAATACCATGTGTGCACCTCAGGATACAATACAACTCTCGGAAGCCCCATGTGCTCCTTTGGACAACCTAGAGGATAAAACCTAGGACCCTCATCGACCTGACTTGAGATCATGGGTAGAAACACTGATTGGTAAAAGGCAATAATTATGGGAAGGATCCACCTTAGCGTTGGACTCCACGTTCTTTAACAAGGTATGCCTCAAAATACCTGATTCCTTGCGTGATAGAGCTAACAGAAAGCTAGATCTATCTTTAGTTGGCAAATTTCAAGGAATCATGCCAAACATCGACAAATTCACAGAATGGGCCAATCGAAAGTGGAACTCCAAAGGGCACATGGAGATTGTGGCCATGTCAAAGGACTTTTTCCTTATCACCTTCTCTATCCCAGAAGATTGCACCAAGGATCTAATCAAGGGTCCATGGTTTCTTGGGAAGTCCAACCTCTATCTAAGGAAATGGAAACCGAGAATATGAATGGTGACATTTTCTTTGAAACCCGTATGTGGGTCAACCTACTTGGCCTCCCTATGGAATTTTGGGACGAAGTAATCATTCTAGGGGTAGCCAAAGCCATAGGCCAACTTATTGCTCTGGACCTTGTCACTAGGTTAAGACGAAGGCTTCTAACAGTCATATTTTACGTTTATATCTCCACGAAAAAGACCCTCTAAGAATGGTTGATCTACAATCAAGGTATGACACTTGGCCCCAAGAAATAGTGTGCCACAAGCTTGGACACAAGGAAGTTACCTAACATGACCACAAAACAAAGAGAACCAAGGAAAAAGATAAATGCATTGTTGAGATGGTAAAAGAACCAAAGAACCAGCCAGTGTTGAAGCTATCTTTGAAGAAGATACCAAAAAGCCGGATGCAAGGAAGGATCTTGAAAAAAATGTAATCGTAGACTCCATTGTTGTCTCCCCTATTGCTTAAAAAATTACTCCTTTGGCTCCCTTGAGTAACAAAAAAGTTTTAGAAAGGGAGCCTTTCTCTCCAGTAAAATCACCTTTGGAGGAGATCTTAAACTAAAGGAAGGACAAAAACGCTGAAGAACCATATAAAGAAGAATGAAGGAAAGCTTCCCCATTACCAAAAGTCAAGAACACACCTTCAACATCACCTTTCAGTGTCAAGCTAACCCAAAACAGAGTGAAGAAAACTAAGACTATTGAAGAAATCAAACACCTAGGTAGACCTCCATGACAAACAAGCAGAACCAAAAACTTTAAAAGAGGTTGCTAAAGGAACACATAGAAACTTGAAAGAAGGCAAATTTAACATCAAGAAACCACCAGAGAGAAACCATAATCAAGCTATCTGACTGTCTTTGCCAGTTTGAAAGGTATAAGTGTTGATGACTCAAAATAGTTTAGTGGAAGCTTTGCAGAAGTTTGTGGTTGTAACCAGTCTATACATTTTTGCACACCAACCTCTTCTATTTGTTTGACTAGTTAGTTTACCCATTTTTTTTCTTGTGTTCTGGTTTAGGGAGCCATCCAAAATCGTTCGCTTTTCCTTTGTCCATTCTTTTTTGCAATGTTATAGTGGTTGGTACGTTCTATCTCTAGTTATGTTTCTACTCTTGTTTTTCTATTAGGTTGGGGGACCTCAATTCAAAACCCTTGTGTCCAGTTCATAACTCAAAAGCATTTTTACCCTATCTAATAAAAAATTATCATATGTTTTCTCTCTCCTGATGAAAGATCACGGGTGATCCAAAACAACGAACAACAATATTGTATACATACTTTTTCCAAAAGCTGAGTTGTTATTATATGGACTATGAAAGCATTAAATCTTTAATAAATATTATTATATAAAAAATGCACATAAATTGAGTCGTGTTTTTCAAACACTATCTTCACATAAATTGATTTAAAATTATTAAACAATTGTATATAAAATAGTTCGAGGGCATAAATTTAACACAAAAAATAATACATTTATTTGACATTTCTCTTCCTCTACATCATCATCATCACCTTCACCTACACCATGGCCAACACCACCACCATCATCATTATCATTGACAGTGTCATTGATATTGTCATTACTGTCATCATCTTCATTTGAATGTCTCATTCCTTATAAAATAAATGCAAATTATAACTCAAGTTTTAAATTAAAAAAATCTTAATTGAATTTACAAAGAATACACGCGAGGTTTACTATGGGAGGCACTCGATGTTCCCTATATAACAAAAAAATATAAATAACTAAATTATTAATTTAAAAAATAGGACTTAATGCCAAATTTGTAAAACCTAATTATCCTGAAACCTAATATTGGTATTCAAAATAGAATAATTAATTGGTTGAAAATTTAATACTTACTTAGATGCCTTCTGCTACATCAATGTGTTTCAAGAGCGTTGCTCAACCTGTCACCTTTCTCAATTGCCCCTTGATAGTGATCATCAAGTGGTGGGATTTGGAATTGAGCTCCTTGAAAAAAGAAAACTAATAGTGCAATTAGAACTATATAATAATGAATTTAAAAAAATGACTAGCAATAAGCAACTTACATATGTCATGGCAAATTTTGAATATTTAATGGCGAGTGGGAGCGGGAGTGGGAGCAGTTTGAATTCTAGGCGGGATTCCAATGAGGACACTAGTGAGGAGGGAGAACCTGATCCAGACCCGGATGACAACGCAAGCGGGAGTGCAATCTGGTTCGGCTCTCCCAACGGAGGATAAGTCTGCAAAGGACAAAAGACCCCTTTAATGCAACACACTTTTTCATCTTATCATTACGCTGGGTCAAAGGCCATTCATCTAGGATGATTTTATGGCGAGAAGGGTAGGCATCTATCGAGAGGTCCTGTTATTATTCTGATTTGCAAAACCATAGGTGTGGCCCTACGATACTCATCTCTTAGCTGTTAGCTTTGGGTTTGCTTGTTGACCGACTGTGGAGCGTCTTGAGTGGTTTGGAGCGTGGCTAGTGCAGTGAAAGAAATGTGCCTCCTATGGTCTTTTGGGTGTGAGAAGGATTTGCCCTACTCTGCAGATCTGGTGTTTCCCTGGTGGATTGACGTATGGGACAAGTCCTACATTTGGAATACTTTTGGATTCTCAAATGGGCATTGGAGGAAATGAGGCGGGGGCTACCTTAGGCTCTCCCCTTATGCCATCGCCTTGTACTGCATGTTCGCTCTTCTGTGGATTATCTATGGGGTGGAAGATATAGGATCCCACCCCAAGTTTTCTTATCGGGATGGGGTGCGTGTTAGAGGAACTTGTTCCCTTGTTTCCTTGATTGGTGTGGATGTTAGAGGATTTCATGTTTTAGCCCCTTGTGTTCTTATGGATAATGGAGAAGTCCATATGTTTCATCCGACCATTAAAAGTACCTTGTTTTATATTGATGTGCTAAGATTTGATGGAAGTTGGCTTCTGGGCTTAGAAGGGCTCTATATTGGTGAGGACATGTTATGCTTTACTAGAGTGGATGATAGAGGATTCCACCTTTGTCTCTTATGGGTTTCGGGATTTCTAATATTCCTCATAAGATTATATGGAATCCGATTTGATATTGATGAGGCCTCCTTGGGGGTTATGGTTTTATTTAGGTATGTTTGCTCACTTGTTGTACCCAGGGTCTGCAGAGGATGTGCAAAAACTATGTTGAAGACTAGATCTGTGGAGGACTGTACTTAGTTTCGGTTAATTTTGATTGGGGTGGATAGAGGAAACCAAACCAAAACATGTTCTATTAGAGTGGATGATAAAGAAACCCACCCTTGTTTTATTGGGTCCAGTGGAAGGATAAGCTCACTTGATGTGCTCCGGTTGTGCAGAGGATGTTACACCCTGAATTTTCGCTAAACAAACTTGGTTATCCGTAGATATTTATAGTTGGTGATTTGATTTGATTATTACTAAGTTGTAAGTCAATTGTTGTTATGGGACAATTGAATATTGCTTTGATTACATTATGACATTGTTGTGAGTTCGTTGTAATGTATATTCTTTATATTGTGATCATGTTGATTTGTTATTTCAGTTGTATTTTATGATATACATATCATGATATTATAGACTAACTACCTGCTTGTCGTGAGTTGGACGTAGGAGAGATTCATCCTTCAGAGCATGATAGAAGGAAAGCATCATCACAGAAGGTGACGTAGATGGAGATGTTGGGGGACAATAGAGAAATGGTTAGAACTCTACACACACTACATTAAATAGTATATATTAGATGCATGATTTGAATTGTTAACATTAGTACATTTCTAATGATTGGTTGCATTTAGATAATCACATATATATGTGTTAGTTCATATTTATGTTTAGGTGAAATTAATCTCATGTGATTGCATTTAGGTCGTGGTAATGTGTTCATGACTATTAATGTTTTCAAAAATGCAAATTTATATGACTAATATTTGGTACTACCATATGTAGACTAACTAGCATATCTTAGTAATGTTGAGAACATAAGCTAATTATCTTTATGATATCCGAGAATATCATTATAGGGCTGTATGCCTTAATATGAATAGATAATACTATCAATAAATAACGGCTTAATATAAATAGCTATCATTATCAAAATGATGTTATAATTATTAATTATTTTATAATTAGGAAATAATAATGAATAAAATAATAATTAAGAAAATTATATATTTAGGAAAATATATAACTAGAAAAAAAAACACAAAAAAAGGGGGGCAAGCTTTAAAAGAAAAGAAAGTGTGAAAAATTAGAAGTTCTAGGAAAAACAAAAAAAGAAAACAAGAAAAGAAAGGAATGACAATCTTTAAAGAAATTCATAACTTATGCAAAAGAAAAAGGAAAAAGATAAAAGGGGGGCGCAATAGGAGAGGAGGGAGCAAGGGAAAAGGAAGAGAAAGAAAATAAGAGAAGAAAGTAAGAGGGGGAAAGGAGGAACTTTGTCCAGATCGAGCCTTTTCGATGCCTTGGACATGTAGGTGGTGTTATTTAAATTTTGTGTGCTTAAAATTTAAGTCAGAGCAGATAACAATTAATATTCGATTCATGAGAATATAAACCCTGAGTATGTATATGTGGATATATATATATATATATATATATATATATATATATATATATATATATATAAAAGTAGCAATCTGTATTTAAATCTATATATATGTTTAAGTGAAGCGATACGTATGTATAAATATAAAAACAATAATGAAATACCAGTAGACATTATACCTAAATGAAGCCCATACATTCGATATGTTGTTTATTCCTTTAACCGACAATGATATCTGCTATATAATTAAAATTTGATAAGTGCCCAACAAATCTTAACAAGTTGTCTCTTCCCAGAGGACGTGTTTAACAAGCCAAATGCAATTGCCAATTTCTCACTATGGCGATAGAGGAATGTTATAAACAATCGATGTATAAAAATATCTAATATCGATAGTCGATGTTAATAACATATATCTATAAATAAGTCGAATTATTAACAAATAACTATCTATCTATAGTTATTGCTATAGATTTAATATCAACTATCTATCAAATATGTAATATAGTGTTATATCTGTGGGATGTTATTCAGTTACCTATCTGTTATCTCTTGATATATTACATCGTTAGATAAATATTTTTAATCCTGTTAGAATAATTGGGCACACCTGCATAATCTTGTTATTTGTTTATGATATTAAATGAATAAATAAATATTCGCTAAACCTGCATGGAAATATCTTAGTAATGTTAACAAGGAAATAATGTAACATCATGGTGATTTGTTATATAAGTGTATGGGGCTATTTTGCTCATCCTTCCTTTTGAATGGTTCGTAAAGTTAAAGTATGTGGCTATATTTAGTATACTAACATGATACATACCATGATGGTACCTATCGCTTATATAACAGTTTGTAAAGTTTAGATATATATGTGGTGATAAGTAAATTTACCATTACTTATCTAATACCTCATAACAACGAGGAAGGATATGAACTCACTAATCCTCATTATATTTAGAATAATCATGTTTGAATATTTACTAAACCTACATGGTGATATGAAATTAAAACAAAAATTAAGCTACGCGATTAGGGAACTTTTCAGAATGCTTCATTTGTTCAAAGATTTTGAGAGCATCCTTGCCATAGCCATGCATTGTGTACCATGCTTTTTGTACATGTCTATCAAGACATTTATGACTGCAACATTCATTAAACCACTACAGGATTAATTGGCATTTTGATGAGAACTTTTAGAGCCTCAACAAGGTCGCATTGAGTGTTTAAAAGTTATTGTTATGAAAATACATGGCCAAGAAAATATGGCTATCTGATAATTATGACTTTAATCATCAATTTATATGTGGTATTAGATATACATGCCACTAAACAATGATTAATGGACTAAATTATCTCAGGCATTGGGGATCAGTATTTTTGATTATAACATACCCAAAATGTTACATGTTAGAATTATCACAATTCTTATGTTATATAGCTGCTAACCTTGGAATAATGGATGTTATATTATTTTTATGATATAATAATCTTGCGATATATTATTCATAATCTCCTTATTCTAATATAGAAGGGAAAATGATTAAAATGGTACCTATTATCACTATAGACGATGTTCATATTCTTGCGATAAACATTATTCATGAATGCAATTTTTATGATACAAACATGTTAAATATATATTCTAACAAAGAATATATATGCTAAACCCATGGAGAACATTATAATGTGATTAGTAATATAAACAACAAACATATATATATATATATATATATATATATATATATATATATATATATATATATATATATATATATATATATATATATATATATATATATAGCAATCTGAGCTCATTGTTATTTAATATAGCGATTTGAGCACAATGACATTCGTGTATAATGAGCCATAATAGATAATGTACAATGATTTATAAATAATGTTTAGAAAACTATACAAGTATGTGCAACGACTTATATACATTACCTTGGAATTATTATGACTGGACAAAATGTATGTAAAAGTTGTTATATCGTGCGACTAAGTGGAAGTAGACTGTGTATATCACTATTCCAACAATAAGTTGTAGAGAATATTCTTGTTATAAAGGATGGTATTAATGATTAAAAAAAACTATGGTTAGTTGTTCTTATTTAGTCTTTTTAAATGTAGCGAAATATATATTTTGTGTTATATAGATAGCGTGTTATTTATAAATATCTTTGAGAAGGGTTTATATATTGAGTTGTATATACACAATCAAAATATCGAGATGACTTTGATTAATTTTCAGAAATGGAGATCTTTACATGAAGACTGTTATTAAAAAACTGTGTGAGTGACGCATATTATAACTAGTTGGCAATTTGAGAGGGATAATCTAATAACCATAAGACTCTGTTCATTAATATTTCAAAAATATTAATATCTCATTTTCAATCATCACTATACTTTGTTAAATTATTGTTGAAACCTTATTAAATCATTGATTGAAAATTATAAATGACTATTGGCTTTCAAATACAATACTTATATATTATTGAAAACTTGTGTGTGATGCATACTATGAGTATATTAATATGTACAAGTGCTTATACATGTATAGCTTATATTAGTACATTATTAGATGTGCTTACATTTATAGTTTTTGTCTGTGACAAAAAAAAAAGTTATAGATTCATGAGGACTAGACACTATGCATATAGCCTCCTAGAAATATAACAAGTTGCTTAGACAGAAGACTATGTTGCCATGAGCATTATGACCTTTTGTTATAACTGACTGTTTGAAAGTGAGTAGTGTGTACATAAAGTGTTGGACTGTAATATTTGTGCTTGTCATAGAATGTATTATATTTGTATTTAATTTAATAAATTATAAATTTGCAGACTATATATGAATTATATCTGGTTGATATAAACTGTACTTGTTATACCTATTATTTATGTGATAAATAATTAGTAGAGATTCATTCATACATTTGACAGACTAAATATATGTATTTGATTATTCTTGTATTTAACATGATTTATGCTTGCTAGTAGGAAGTAATATGTATGAATCTATTGATTATATTTGTATTAATCAAAACTCGCATTGTTAGTATTGAGTAAATAGTGAGACGGACTTCACTAGCTTACTAGTAACTTCAATGCCAGATGAACGTAATCTGATCAAGTGGTGTATATGAATTTGATTGATCTAAGAGATCAATAACTATTGAAAACTTTGATCAAAGTAATGTTTAGTTAAATATTGTCATTTTATTTATATGATTTACATGTTTGTGTGATATCATGTTAGAATAAATTTATTTATGGTACACTGCATGCTATTAGAAATCATACAGCACAGGGGTACTAGCTCGTCTCTCTAGATTCTCACACCATCACTATCTACTCATTCATGAAAGGAGGGTTTTTCTCTGATGGGGGATTATGTAGGGGATCGATGGTCCATGATTGATGTGAAAAAATGCTCGGATGATGCTCTCCCTCCCTACAACAGTTCTTGTTTAGAGATGATACTTGAAATTACCATAGATAATAGAGTTCAGAGAATTCATGCTCCATGGAGCCTTGTATCTTGTACATTATATTGTATTTATTATATTGAGACATTATTCTGATGAGATGTAATTATTTACTTATTGTACCATGACAATAGTGGTTGGACATTTGTAATTACCTTCTATACTTAGTTATATTTTATTTCATATGATGTTAGTGATCAGTAACAGGTAGTTGTTACATGCTACTTTTATCATTAATATACTTAGTGTGTTTTAGATGGATCACTAATTAGATTCTCATGGTGAATTCTAATGAAATAATACGTTAATTAAATTTATAAAAAAATATATGTTATTCTTAGTTGATCTCAGAGGGGATGTTACATGTGGTATCAGAGTTGTAGCTCAAACTCTAGGACCTAATGAGTCCACTAGCATTTTCGTATCCTTTTGGTTACCAAAAAGGAAAATGATGAAAACTAGAGTATCCGGAGAGAGTCCTTCAAATGTCAATGACAATAACCCTCCATTTGATCTTAACCGATTTGTTGCTAAGCAAGCAGCGAAGTTAGATTAGATTCTCGCACCCATGAATAGAATCAAAGATCAAATTTCAACACTGGAGCAGAAAGTCATGGTCACAAAGAGGAAGAATACCAAAATGAATTTGAAGAGCATTTCACTGAGCAGAAAAACAATCAGGTTGTGAGAGCACAGGTAGTATTATACTGGTTAGGTGAAGTGTATTTTTGGACTTGTAGTTCCTCAATGCAGAATCATGCTACACCATAATTGGAGTAGTGAGATTTAGTAGATCCTCATGTATGGCTTGATGACTATTATGGGTAATATACATTCATGATTCTTGAAATGTTGTGTGGTACATTGAGTCTGTACTCTTAGGAGCACTTGTACCCTTTTAGAGTTGTTAAAAGATTGGTTTATCGAATGTCTCGATGGTGATGGATGTATATGATGTTTGGGTTGGTGAGTGCATAACATAGTTCATGAGTCATGAACAAGATATTCTTACAATATTTTTTATCACTCAAATCGAACACCTCTAGAATGATTACATCCTTACTTGGTAATCAAGTCACCTTCACCACTAGTATTTCATTTTGTGAGTGTTCAAAAAGCATGGGATGTTTCTCACTTAAGAATATGTGCATTTTAGATAGAGTTTTATGTGTCTTATGTACATAAATCCTAGGAGAGGGAATCCTAAAAGATCGCTTATGGATTGGCACCACCTAATGTGGTGGGAATTTTCCTTGTAGTGGAGTGTAGTTGTCTTTGTTGAGGATTCCTATGTGTTAGGAGTTTGCTCATGGATTGGCACCCCATATGTTTATGTGTATTTGAGAAGAAGTGTCATCTCTTATAGCTAGCATAGAGGTGGATTCATATTTTATGATGTTGATTAAGTATTCCCTTAATAAGAAAACTTGTTTCTAAAATATTGTTTTGAAAATATTCCATGTAGTTTGTGGGAATAGTGTCTTCTACTTCTTGTTTATAGATAAGTTATATGATTAGAATGGATTGATGCATCTATGTGGTTAATTTCTTCCTTCTGGTTGTGGAAACAAGTTGTGATATTACACTTTCAAGTTTGGTGTGTAGTGATTTTGGCAACTTGGGTTGTTGAGTTTTCTTCATACCATGTGAAAGTTTTGTTGTGGGGTGTTATTTCACTACTTTCCACTTGTGGCTTTTTGGAGTCGCACTTTCTAGTGCTACTTTATCTAACTTGTGAACTTTGACCACGTAGAGTGGTGAACCTTGAATTTATATTGGTTTTGGATCAAGAATTATAAGTTGATTATAATCATTATGTTATGATTCACCCATGATTTAAATTGATTAAATTCATCTTGTTAATTTGATGAGTCATTTATGTAACTTTCGTCTAGATGTCATTATAGAATGATAATATGATATTTATTGTGATGGATGTTGATACATCTTGAATTATTTAGCGTCTATCATTTCATTATGGGATTTGTTAATATGGATTTGTGGTTCATTGAATCATATGCACATTTTAGAGATCATTAGATCGAGGAGAACTAATGGATGAGTGGTGAATTAGGAACGTGAGTACTAAGAGATGAGAATGGATCCTAGTTAGTCTCACATTGACTCGATAGTTACTAAGTTTGGATCTGACAAGGGAGCTTATCGAATCTAGGATTTGACAAAAGGGACTTGTCAAATTCAGTTGTATGGTCATACACATGTATATTGAGGAATGCTTATTCTTTAATTTAGTAGACATAAAATATATATTATTTGCAATTTCTTGTCATCGTCATACTTGTCAGAAGCTACGTGAAGTAGCGACAATATTGACATGTCATACTTATTAGGAGCTACATGGAGTAGTGATGGTATTAACTTATACACATCATTCTTGTTAGGTTCTCTAAACATTTTTCTCAAGAATGAGAAACACACTCTCTAGATTAGAGAGGTGTGTAGAGGGGTTAGGAGGCTTTATGGAACTCTCTCAGTACATTTTTTTTTGGCTTTTATGATGATTTCATGTGATTTTGGTTGAAGATTAAATTTGAGAAGTCAACAAAATTATCATCAAGATATGTGGAACCCTTCAAGGTGTTAGAAGTGGTCAACCATGTAGCGTATAGACTTGTTTTGTCAGTACTGGACCCCAAGGTGGTCATGATAGAACCAATCAAAGTGACACTCGCAAACTTTGTTTACTTAATAGGGAGATGTCATAATGTAGGGTCTTGTGGGACCATTACTCTGAGGATAGTGCTACTTGGGAGGTCTATGATGAGTTTTACATGTAATTTACATATTTATTTACTTTATTTGATATTTAATGCTATGTTATTTTTTTTGTTGAATAATGTTTTTAATTCAAAATTTATGTTTGAATAAGTGTCATTAGGACGATGACCAACTTTAGGAGAGAAGGATGTTACATCCCAATTTCTCGGTAAACAAACTTATTTGATTATCCTTGGATATTTATAGTTGATGATTTGATTTAATTATTACTAAGCTATACGTCATATATTGTTTTGGGATAGTTGAATATTGTTTTGATTACATGATGATAGTGCTGTGAGTTAGCTACAGTGTATATTCTTTACATTGTGATCATGTTAATTTATTATTTCAACAGTATTTTATAATATACATATCATGATGTTATGGACTAACTACCTACTTGTCATGAGTTAGACACAAGATATATTTATCCATCAAAGCATGACAGAGGGAGAGCATCATCGTAAAGGGTGAAGTAAATGGAGATGTTGAGGGGCGACAGAAGAACGACTAGAACCCTGCACAAACCACATTAAATAGTACATATTAGATGTATGGTTTGAATTGTTAGTTTAGTATGTTTTTTATGATTGATTGCATTTAGATAATTGCATATATATGTGTTAGTTCATATTTATGCTTAAATGCATATATCTTATGTGATTGTGTTTATGTCATGTTAATGTATTCATGACTATTAACGTTTTCTAAAATGCAAATTTGTGTGACTAGTGTTTGGTACTACGGTATGTAGACTAATCAACATATCTTAATAATGTTGAGAACATAAGTTAGTTATCTTTATGATATTCAGAATTATCATTATAGGGATTAATGTCTTAATATGGATAGATAACACTATCAATAAATAATGACTTAATATAAATAGTTATTATTATCAGAAATGTGCTATAATTATTAATTATTATATAATTAAAAAATATAAATGAATAAAATTATATATATAGAAAAATATATGGTTAGAAAAAAAGATAAAATACACAAAAAAAGGGGGGCAAGCTTCAAAAGAACAAAAAGCGTGAAAAATTAGAAGTTTTAGGAAAAACAAAAAAAAGAAAAGAAAGAAAAGACAATCTTTAAATAAATTCATAATTTATGCAAAAGAAAAAGGAAAAAGATAAAAGGGGGCACAATAGGAGATCAGGGAGCAGGGAAAAAAGAAGAGGAAGTAAGAGGAAAAAAGGAAGAACTTTGTTCAAATCGAACCCTTTTGATACCTTGGACAGGTAGGTTGTGTTATTTAAATTTTGTGTACTTGAAATTTAAGTCATAATAGATAACAATTGATATTCGATTCATGAGAATATAAAACTTGAGTATGTACAATAATTATATAACAAGTAGATTACCGTTGCTTTTATGTGTGTGTGTGTGTGTGTGTGTGTGTTTAGGTGAAGTGATTTGTATGTATAAATATAAAAACAAGAATGAAATACTAGCAGACATTACGTCTAATTGAAGCATTCAATCTACTTCTCATTCTTTTAACTAGCAATGATATCTGCTATATAATTAAATTTTGGTAAATACCCAACAAATCTTAACAAGCTGTCTCTTCCCAGAGGACGTGTTTAACAAGCCAAATGCAATTGTCAATTTCTCACTATGGCGATAGAGGAACACTATAAATAATCGATGTATAACTATATCTAATATCGATAGTCGATATTAAATGATCGATGTTAATAACATATATCTATAAATTAGTCAAATTATTAACAGATAACTATATTTATCTATAGTTATCTCTATAGATTTAATATCGACTATCTATCAAATATGTAATATAACATTATATATGTGGGATGCTCTTCAATTATCTATTTGTTATCTCTTGATATATTACATTGCTTGATAAATATTTTTAATCTTGTTAGAATAATCGAGCACACTAGCATAATCTTGTTATATATTTATCATATTAAATGAATATTCACTAAATCTACATGGCGATATCTTAGTAATGTTAACAAGGAAACAACGTATATTGCCATGCATATACTAGCTAAGCAACATAACATCATGGCGATATGTTATATAAGATAAATATATGTGGCTATTTTGCTCATCCTTCTTCTTGAATGGTTCGTAATGTTAAAGTATATGTCGATAAGTATATGTGTCTATATTAAGTATACTAACATGATACATACCACGATGACACTTATCGCTTATATAACAGTTTGTAAAGTTTAGATATATATGTGGTGATAAGCAAATTTACCATTAATTATCTAATACCTCATAACAGTGAGGAAGGATGTGAACTCACTAATCCTCATTATACTTAGAATAATCATGTTTGAATATTCACTAAACTTGTATGGCGATATGAAATTAAAACCGAAATTAAGCTACACAGTCAGGAGACTTTTCAGAATGCTTCATTTGTTCAAAAAGTTTGAGAGCATCCTTGCCATAGCCATGCATTACATAACCTGCTTTTTGTACATGCATATCAAGGCATTTATGATTGCAACATCCATTAAACCACTGCATGATTAATTGGCATTTTGATGAGAACTTTTAGAGCTTCTACATGACTAGATTGAGTGTTTAAAGGTTATTGTTGTGAAAATACATGGCCAAGAAAATATGGCTATCTGAGAATTATGACTTTAATCAACGATTTATATGTGGTATTAGATATACATGCTAGTAAACAATAATAATGGACTAAATTATCTCAAGCATTGGGGATCAATATTTTTGATTATAACATACCCAAAATGGTAAATGTTAGAATTATTGCAATTCTTATGTTATATAGTTGTCAATCTTGGAATAATGGATGTTATATTATTCTTATGATATAATAATCTAGCGATATATTATTCATAATATCTTTGTTCTAATATAGATGGGAAATTTCTTATAACATTGTCAAGAAAATATGGCTATTTGAGAATTATGACTTTAATCAACGATTTATATGTGGTATTAGATATACATGCCAGTAAACAAAAATTAATGGACTAAATTATCTCAGGAATTGGGGATCAGTATTTTTTATTAGAATATACCCACAATGTTACATGTTAGAACTATCGCAATTCTTACGTTATATAGTTGTTAATCTTGGAATAATGGATGTTATATTATTCTTATGATATAATAATCTTACGATATATTATTCATAATCTCCTTGCTTTAATATAGATGGTAAATTTATTATAACAGTACCTACTATCACTATAAATGATGTTCATATTCTTGCGATAAACATTATTCATGAATGCATTCTTTATGATACAAACATGCTAAATATATATTCTAAGAAAGAATATATATGATAATCCCATGGAGAACATTATAATGTGATTAGTAATATAAACAACAAACATATCTATATATATAGCGATCTGAGCTCATTGCTATTTAATATAGCGATTTGAGCACAATGACATTCGTGTATAACAAGCTATAATAGATAATGTACAACGATTCATAAATAATGTTTAGAAAACTATACAAGTATGTGCAACGACTTATATAGCTTACCCTGGAATTATTATGACTGGACAAAATGTATGTAAAAGTTGTTATATCGCATGACTAAGTGGAAGTAGACTATGTATATCACTATTCTAACAGTAAGTTGTAGAGAATATTCTTGTTATAAAGGATGGTATTAATGATTCAAAAGAACTATGGTTAGTTGTTCTTATTTATTCTTTTTAAATGTAGCAAAATAAATATTTTGTGTTATATAGATAGCGTGTTATCTATAAATATCCTTGAGAGGATTTATATATTGAGTTGTATATACACAATTAGAATATCAAGATGACTTTTATTAATCATTATAAATGGGGATCTTTACATGAAGATTGTTATAATAAACTTGTGTGAGTGATGCATATTATAACTAGTTGGTGATTTGAGAGGGATAGTCTAATAACTATAACACTATGTTCATTAATATTTTGAGAATTTTAATATCTCATTTTCGATCATCACTATACTCTGTTAAATGATTGTTGAAACCTTATGAAATCCTTGACTGAGAATTATAAATTACTATTGGCTTTCACATACAGTACCTATATATTATTGAAAACTTATGTGCAGTGCATACTATGAGTATATTAATATGTATAAGTGCTTATACATATATAGATTAATTATTACATTAGGAGGTGTGCTTACATTTATAGTTTTTATCTGTGACAAAAAAATTAATTCATAGATTTGTGAGGATTAGACACTATGCATACAACCTCCTAGCTTTTTGTTATAACTGACAGTTTGAAAGTGAGCAGTGTGTACATAAAGTGATGGACTATAATATTTGTGCTTGTTATTGAATATATTGTATTTGTATCCAATTTCAAAAATTAAAAATTTGCAGACTCTATATAGATTATACCCGGTTGGTATAAATTGTATTTATCATGCTTATCATTTGTGATAAACAATTAGTGGAGATTCATTCATACATTTGACTGACTAAATGTATGCATTTGATTATTCTTGTATTTAGTATGATTTATGTTTGCTAGTAGGAAGTAATATGTATGAATTTATTAGTTATATTTGTATTAATCAAATATCTCATTGTTGGTACTTAAGAAGTAGTGAGACAGATTTCACTAACTTACTAGCATCATCAATGTCAGATAAAAGTAAAATGATCAAGTGGTGTGTATGAATTTGACTGATCTGAGAGATCAATGACTATTAAATACTTTGGCCAAAGTAATATTTATTTAAACATTGTCATTTTATATATATGATTTACATGTTTGTGTGATATCATGTTAGAACAAATTTCTTTATGGTACACTATATGTTATTAAAAATCATACAGTACATGGGTACTAGCTTGTCTCTCTAAATTTTTGTACCGTCACTATCTACTCATCTGTGAAGAGAGTGACATTCCTTGATGGAAAATTATGTGAGGAATCAATAGCTTACTAGCATTATCAATGCCAGATAAAAGTAAACTGATCAAGTGATGTATATAAATTTGACTGATCTGAGAGATCAATGACTATTGAAAACTTTGGTCAAAGTAATGTTTAGTTAATTCATATATATGATTTACATGTTTATGTGATATCATGTTAGAATATTTTTTTTATGGTATACTACATGTTATTAGAAATCATATAGTATATGGGTACTAGCTTGTCTCTCTAGATTCTTATACCATCACTATCTACTCATTTGTGAAAGGAGGGTCATTCTCTTATGGGGGATTGTGCAAGGGATCGATGGCCCATGGTTGGTGTGTAAAAATGCTCAAATAATATTCTCCCTCCCCACAACAGTATTTCTTTAGAGATGACATTTGAGATTGTCATAGATACTGGAGTTTGGGGAATTCATGCTCTATGGAGCCTTATATCTTGTATATTATATTGTATTTAATATTAATGAAACATTATTTTAATGAGATGTAATTATTTACTTATTGTACCATGATAGTAGTGGATGCATATTTGTACCAACCATGACTGGACATCTGTAATTACCTTCTATACTTAGTTATATTTTGTTTCATATGATGCTAGTTATCAGTAATAGGTAGTTGCTACATGTTATTTTTATGGTTAAGATATTTAGTGTGTTTTATCTTGATCACTATTTATATTTTTATGGTGAATTCTAATGAAAGAATATGTTGTTTAAATTTTAAAAAATCACGTTATTCTAAGTTGATCCTAGAGTGGATGTTACAGAGGATGTGCCGTCACAAGAGGTAGAAGAGAATAATTTATCTTATCTTAATCTTATTCTGTTGTGGAAGCCCCGAGGGAGTTCTACTGAAGTGCATATATTCTATCGAGTTTCACTAGGAAGTAAACTAATTGGTTTTACTAAAGTTATGGGAACCTTCAAATCCTCTTAGTGTTATGGTTGTGGGACCCTTAAAACATTCTTGTTGTTTGATCTACCAAGGTTGTGGGAGCCTCCAAAACCTCTTGTTCTACTTGTTATGGTTGTGGGAACCTTAAAACCCTTTTGTTGTGCCTTGTAATGTTTGGTTATGGGACCATCGTATAAAACCCTTTCCTTCGTTGTGGGTCTAGTCATCAAAACCCTCACTTTTCTGGTTCATAGCTCTGGGTTCAAAAGCGTTTACCCCATCAAATAAAAAAATGTTATGGCAACATATTTTCAAAAATAGTTGTTTTTTTAGGTATTGAATGTCTTCTTTAATTCATTTGCATTCAACAATAAATAAAACATAAATACAAATTGAGTTATTCAAAAGAAATAGGAAAGATCAGTAAACATATAAATTCAACCAACACTCCTTTAAGAGACTTTTGTCATGTGCAATGAGTAACAAGGTTTGTTTGAACCCTCTTTTATGTGGCTTTTGATACCCTCATTTTGTTATTTCCTTCCAACCTGCTTTTCATTATCCTCTAGTCTTGAAATCATAGTTTTCCACACCTCTTTTGTATAATGGGTGGTGCTCATATTTTTCCATTGGGATTTGGTTTTGTTTTTGTTTTTTATAGGCCATATCCCTTGACCTTCTTAAATCATCCCTTGTACACAAAGGTATTCTTCTCAATGAGATTCTTACCATATTCATGAAACAAATTAAAGACACACTATATGTCATCTTTTGGGAAGTTGGACCAATGAAGTTAGATTAAGGCTTTCATACTAATAAGATGTTTGATCCTTGTCGAAGACAACTCAAACAATTTTCCATTGTCATTTCTCCAAACCTCCTGTCTTAGTGAACCAAATCAATGTGCCTATCATACCATACAAGAATAGATGGTACTCAAGCAGCATGTGTTGTGTATTTAATAATTAAGCTTATTTGTATGATTATTAAGATGCACTTTGTAAAGTGTAAAAACAATCTCTAAATATTGGGCTCTTGGACGAGTTTTTATTATATTTAGAGTTTTCTATATTCTGAATCCTAGTTGTCTCTTGCATTCTCTATAAAGACACAAGTTTTTAAATTAGTGGATAATGTGGAGAAAGTAATATTTTGTACCATATTGGCAGTTTTCCATGATTGAGTTCAATATTACAGAAAATATAAAAAAGAGGTAACTTTGCTACCTACCTTAAATATTGTGTGTTTATGTATTCACGTGGTTGCGAGTATTATTTTTAGTTCGCAATGATCTTGGTTTCCATTATTCCAAGATTCCAACATGGTCTCAAAGCCAAAGAGGCACTTTTTAATCTGCATGTGGTCATTGTTCTTTCTAACATTTAGATCTGATGCATTTTTTTGGGAGTTTTTCTAAAAATTTCAGGATTGTTTTTAGATATGCATACATGGAAAATAGTTTGGCGCTTCAAAATATCGTGAGGGGTTTTTTCGTGTAATAAGTTTCTGGGAAATTCTTACGATAAATGTTGTTGTGGTCTTGCAAATCAATTTTTTGTTTTAGATCAAGTTTCTTTCTTAAGCTTAGTTTTTATTGTCTTTTTTCTTTCTGGTTACAATTCTATTTAAAAAACACATTTTTTTTTTACCCCTGTTGAGTCAAAATCCGCAAAAAAATCCAAATATGAGCTCTATTCTTCTAGGCTTACCTTCTATAAAATCTTCATCTCATACCTCTAAAAATCATAAAAATCACCCATGAAACTTATTGTTTTCAATTGTTGAAACCCTAATCTAATAGTCTCAGTTTTGTTTTTGGTTTTCAAAAAATTTGGGATTCATTCAACATTTGAAAAGTTGATTTTTTTATGTTTTCTAAGTTTTTTTTGGTCTCTAAAAAAATAGATAAATTCTCCTTGTTTTAGTTGGCTAAAAGATAACACCCAAGAGATACCTCTTAAGGTATCTCTCAAGAGATACTTCGGTCATAAATTACATCCCAAGGTATTGCCCAAGAGATACCTCTCATGGTATCTCTCAAGAGACACCTCAGTCATAAATTCCATCCCAAGGTATTTCCATAGAAATACATCTCAAGGTATCTCTCAAGCAATACCTCGGCCACCAAACACCTCACAAGTTGTCAACTAGGAAATCTTTCTTTGCAAAATTATAAAACTTGAAACATTCATAAATTTCTCATCTAAACTCCATTTTGAGTACCATTTTTTTGGAAGTGTATTATTTTTCAAGAGGAATAAAAAAATGGAATCAAAATTTAGCTTATAGTAGGTCTCACCTAAGCAACACCTGGTTGAAATAGATAGTGTGTTATCACAACAATGATAGCTTGCAAAAGCCATAAGTTGCTCATACAAACTCTGTTTTGTGTTTTTCTTTTCTTTTAAAGTGAATATTGAGCAAAGGCATTGATATAATCCTTTTTAACTCATGAACCATCTCTAAGGTGGCACATATGCGGGTCTGTTGAGAAAGAATTATTCCAATCCCTATCCGTTAAGTGACACCACTTTCAATCCCCTATTTTTTCATTTTTTTGGGTAAAAGAATTTAGACAATTTTTCAAGAGAATTTCAACTTTACAGTTTCATGATTTTTTTGTATTTTCATATAAAAAATGCCTAAATCCCTAGTTACTATCCTAACTCCACATGATTTCCACACATGGAAGAAGTCCATAATAGAGCAATTGAAAAAAAAAAGGTTTGTATAGGGTGACTGTAGGAAATGAAACCAAAGCATTTGAAGAAGCTAATAAATTGAAATCTTTCAAGCATTGTGATGAAGATCTTGGAATAATAAGCATCTTAGTTTCTTTGAATCTCAAATTTCACATCCATGATATTAAGAATCATAGTGAAGCATGGACACAATTTAAGAAGTTGTTTGAGAATACATATCCCATCATGGGACACAATTTGAAGAAATTTATCATTACTATGAATCCTTGAGAATTCAATACCATTGAGCATTTCATATCTCAATTCAAGCTACTCAAGATTCAATTGATGGATTGTAAAATTGAGAATGAAGATGACTAACACATAATGATGATCCTTTCTAAGTTAGGAGAACAATATTTAGTATTTATCTCCAACTTCTACATTTCTATGGAATCTTTGGGTGAAGTACACAATTCCCACTTTTGATGTTTTTTTGCAAGATTTGTCATGTGAACAACAAAAACTCATACATATGGGCACCAATATATTCTCAAAGCTCCAAATCTCATGTACTTGTAGCACAACAACAAAATTCACAGTAGATTAAGGTGCCATCTAAGGATTCAAAATCATTGAAGGATGGGCTACCTAAAGGTGTTCAGTTAAATGCCTCTGCCTTGTAATAGTCAAAGAAGAAGTATCTCATGACATGCACATATTGTAATTATCTAGGTTACATGCAATATGTATGCTTCAAGAAGGACATGGATAAAAAAAGGAAAGAATGAAAGCTTCATAGAAGAAGAAGAACATCAAATGGGATGAAGAAAAAACTCCTTCCTCTCCATCTTATTTGGGTAATAAAAGTCCAATTAATTTTGTTGTAACAAAATATAGATTTGTTTTTGCCCTCTTTGCTTATGCTAAAGTTACTGCATCACATGGATGACTTATTGACTTAGGTGCCACATATCATATGACCAAGTAAAAATACTCCTTTTTTACTCTAAGTTATTATAATACATGCCAAATATCTATTTTGGGGATTTTCAATGTTGAGATAGATAAGGTCCAATTTCATAAAGTACTACATGTTCTTGAATTCATAAAACCTTTTATCCATTTATCAAATTACACATTCATGTCATGGTAAAACTGTTGAGTTTCATCGCATGATGTAGTCAAAATATTTGAAAGACTATTTAGACATAACAACTATCAAGGTTTGTGATTCATCCTAGTTGTACAAGTTTGATAGCTTTAGGCCTTCACCATCTTCGTTAGTTTAGAATGACAAGGTCTACATGCACACTTCTTTTGACTTCTTCACTAAACTTCATTTAGACACATCAAGTGATGAGTTTTAATGGGGATACTGTAATATTCATTTACTAGTTGATACCAAAAACTCTAGTATCTCCAAATATTTGTAGGAAATAATTTCATGGAACTCATGTTGCATTCATTGCTCATGCTGCTCAACACCCACAATCTTAGACACTAAGTGAACCAAAGTGAATTATATATGGGCATGCCTCAATGACACATCATTATAGATTTGTTGATCCATTTATATAGAATTTTGATCAACACAAATGGGCTCACTCAATACCCTAGTTTCTTGTAGCACTCTGTGACCATTCTTCATGACATGTTGTAGGGGTTTTCTCTTTGCCCTTCATTGATGCTGAGTTTCTACAATTAAATTTTTTGTTTGGGTTCAAGGAAATAGATCTCAAGGTGGGATGTTCTAGTGATTCCTCCCCCTTGCCAAAGTTCATATTAAGATGGGATGCTAGTGTATTTAATGATTATACAACTTTGTATGATTATTAAGTTGCATTTTTTTAAGTGTAAATACCTAATTATTTACACATCTCTGAATATAGGGATCTTACATGAGCTTTTAATGCATTTCTAGTTTTTCTATTTTCTCAACCCTAATTTTTTCTTGCCTTCTCTATAAATGCATGCAAGTTTTTTAATTAGTAATGTGGAGAAAGTAATCTTTTATATTGTATTGGAACTCTATTGGGATTGAGTTCAATATTATAGAAAATACCAAAAATAGGTAGCATTAATACCCACCCTAAATACTATTTGTTTTCATGTATGCATGTTGTTGTGAGTATTATGCCTAGTTCACAATGATATTGGTTATCATTATTCCATGATTCTAACATCATGTTTGTAGGTAATTCAAGGATGGATAAAGGAACATAAGAGGTTAAATAGGTATGCCATAATAAATTTACAGATAGTCTATGTATATCTCCCTCATGCTTCATAGAGCACACGCTCTGAGAACCTTGCCCATTTTTTCTTGAGTCTTTTAGTCACCGAGGGCCTTATCTTCAATTTGCAGAAGGGAATTAGGTTTTTCTATAAGTATAACAATATTGCAGCTTCATACTGAAAAACATATATAAATTTAGAAAATAAATATAAAATAGAAAAAAATATTATACATAGTTGTTTAGCATTACCATTTGCATCAATTTTGGGCTGATTTATAACTAAAATTTGACTTTTTTCTTATATTTCTTTGATGCAAAATTTTTGGTGATAAAATGTGTCATTAAGGCTAACACAAACTAAAAAGTTTTTAGGGGTATTTTTGGGTGGTATCTTAGTATAAATTTTCCCTAACGCGTGTTTCATCCACCTATTTTGCATTATAAATGTGTTCTTTATTTCTCCGCTAATATTTTTATTTTTAATTTCCTAGAGAATATTTTTATTTTTTATTGGTGGCAAATGATGAAAGTGCATGCTTGTAAATAGTCAAATTGTGTTTGTTTTTTGTCGTAGGAGGTTTAATAGGTTGTTTGAGGTAAATAAGTATCCTTATCCAGGATTCAATGGCCAATTGTAGATCATTTAGAGGTGTTTTTGGTTTTCTTGTCAAAAACAGGAAATTCAAATTTTTGATCTTGTTTACAAGGTTCTTAATGAGTTTTTCATATTTTAGCTTATGAAAAAGGATATATACTTGTGTAATGTGTATTAAGGGTTTAACCATGTTTCATAAGTGTCTTTTATTCCTTTACATTGTTTAAATGTATCCTAAAACTCCAAAAAAAGTATATGCAATGTAGGAGGTTTGCTAAATCAAGCATGTTCTAAGATAAGTTATAGGTGGTTGAGAGATTTTTGTGAATAGAATTGAATAAGACCAAGTTTAGATATTATTTAAGTAATTACAAACCTTAAACCATAAAATAAATGAGAAATAATACACATGAAAACAAGAGAAGTTCAGTTTGATGGTTGGTTGATGTATGTGGATGTAATTCAAGAAGACTATTTACAGAGAGTTATGAATAAAACAAACTTTTGTTATGATTTATATGTATTAATAGGATTTTTAAGGTGTGAATGATTTTTTATTATTATTTTATAAACTTGTTTCTCAAGTTTATGCTCTTTCTCAAGTTAAAGAGGTCTAAAACAGAGGTTTTGTGTCACAGTCCAGAAAAGAAAGTGATTTATGTGTCTTTATGATATTTAAAGATTATATTTCACTTGAAATAGTTGAGAAATCATATAAAATATCTAATCCAAGTGATATGAGTCTTTGAACGTTCATAAAATAAGATATTTCATCAAATTTTGGCTCTCAGGTGACCTATAACTTGTAAAACCCTAAATCTGGGTTTCATCAACAAAAATCTCAATATCTTGGAATGAACCTTCAGAATTCTATAAAAATTGGTATAAATGTTCATGAGAATGGTTTATAAAGGATTAAAGTGGTTTTAAATCTTGAGAATAACTAGAAGAAAAGATATTAAGGATTGTGTGTTTGTAGACCTTTAAAAGGCCTAAAATAGGGCTAAAAAGGAAATTTTTCTATTTTTTCTTGAGAAACCAGTTTCTAAAGGAGTCTAAACCCTATTAATTATCATTTAAAACATGTGAATAAATGTTTGAAGTTTATTTAATGATATCCAATTTTTGTTTTGTGATTTTTAGTACGAGGAAAGAATAATCAGACCTATAAACAAGAATATAACCCTGTAGTGCAGTCAACCTATTGAAGGATCAACATATTCAAGATCACCTTACACTATAGTGGTATCAAAGCTCAAATTAGGTTATCTCAAGTTTAAAGGATCTCAATATTTGATTGACAATCTATGAAAGAAGATTGTAAAGATGACATCTAGAGAAAGAGCTAGAGGTGGTCAAAAGAGGCAACCTACTCAAGCAGTATTGCTTGAGGAGATGAGGAATATACAAGCTTCTTTGCAGGACATGGAGATTGATTAGATAATGGGAATTGATATTAGATATGTTAGTGATAGAAAATATGAAAAGGCCTCAATAATAAGAGGCAAAATAAGAAGAAGGAGAAGAAAGGATAAAAGAGATATTTATTAGGGCAATCATGGGAGTCAACTCCAAGCCCAAACTAAAAGTACCTATGTATAAAGGTAGATCGAATGTGGAGGAGCTAGTTGACTGGATCAATGTCATGGATAAATCTTTGAGTATGATGGAGTGGATGATGACAAAAAGGTCATATTTGCTAGTACAAGATTGAAAGGCCATGTAGCCCTTTGGTAAGATGGAGTGTAAAATGAGAGGAGAAGGAAACGTAAATCAAATATCAAGAGTTGGGACTAAATGATGGCCGAGTTGAAAGGAAAATTCATGCCAAAATACTACTAAAGTAATCTTTAAAAGAAGTTTAAAACTTAAGGCAAATGTAAATGACAGTCAAGAACTACACAAAGGAGTTCTACAAGTTAACCATCAGGGCAAGTCATATAGAAGAAGATGTTTAAAAGGTGGTTATATACATAAATGGGTTAAGGTTCAATATCCAAGATGAAATCAACCTTATATCACCAAGATCAATTGAGGAGGCATACCAATTTTCCCTTTTAACAGAGAAAAATTCATTTAGGAAACATACTCAACATTCAAGAGGTAGAGGCATAAATTTTAGAGGTAGAAGCATAAATTTTAGAGGTAGAGGACAACATGGTAGAAGGAGTCAACTATAGATCCATAATGAAGAAGCTAGCAGTTCACAAAGCCAAGGTCAAACCAAAATAGGTGGTTACTCATTGAGAGGTAGGAGACCATTCACAAGAGGTAGATGAAAAGGCTTTATAGGTAAGTGCTTCAAATGTAACAAGTATGGGAATATATATTATGAGTTCCCAAAGAATCCTTTTACAAGTCAAGGTAGTGGTCAAATTGTTCAAGTTGGTGAGGAGAGTGTAGGATCACTTTCTTATGAAGATGCACCAGAAGTTGGAGAATCCTTTCCCATGAAGAGAGTGTTACTCGAGCCTAACAAGGAGATCAAGGAACATGCATAAAGGAAGACATTGTTTAGAACCACTTGCATGTCAAAAGGTAAGTGTTTCAAGGTAATTATATTTAGTGGAAGTATTGATAATATAGTATCTTTATAAATTGTTGATAAGTTAGGCTTGAAAAAGGTAACACACCCCACTCTTTATAAGGTGTCATGGTTGCAAAAAAGACATCAAATCTTGGTAAATGAACAATTCAAAGTGGAGTTTAAAATATGTAGTTATAAGGATGAGGTGTTATGTGATGTCATGTATATGGATGTTTGTCATGTCCTATTGGGCAGACCTTGAAATTTGATAGGAAATCCATTCATAATGGATGAAGCAATACCTACACTATTGAGAAAGATGGAAATAAGCACACACTTATACCAATGAAAGAGGAGAATACAACAATAGAAGATAATCCTAAGATGTTGCTAACAAGTGGTAAAGAATTCTTATAGCAAATTAGAAAAGAAGAGGTAAGTTATGCATTAGTTGGCAAGCCTAGAACAATTGTTATAGCCAAAAAATTGACTGATCTACCTCTAGAGATACATAATTTATTGAATGAGTTTATTGATATTGTTGTGGATGACTCTCCTAATGAACTAACTTCAATGAGAAGAATTAGCCACCATATAAATCTCATTTCAAGAGCCAATTTACCAAATAAGACAGCATACAAGATGACACCAAGAGAGAATGAGTAGATTAATAAGCAAGTGGAAGAATTGTTGGATAAAGGCCTAATCAAAGGAGTTTAAGGCCATAAACAAGATTATAATCAGGTATAGATTTCCTTTGCCTAGAATTTATGATCTAATGGATAGTTTAGGTGGTGTAAGGTACTTTTCCAAGATAGACTTGAAAAGTGATTATCATCAAATTATAATCAGAGAAGGAGATGAATGGAAAACAAATTTTAAAACTAATAATGGACTATATGAATGACTTGTAATTCCATGTGTACTAACTAATGCTCCAAGCACCTTCATGAGGATCATGAATGAGGTGATTAAGGCCTTCATAGGTAAATTTTTCATTATATACCTAGATGATGTTCTGATTTACAGCCAATCAAAAAAGATCTTAAACACCTTAAAATGGTCTTAAATAAGCTACAAGAAGAGAAGCTATTAATAAATCTCAAGAAATGTACCTTGATGAAGATAGAGTTGGTCTAATTGAGCTTTTTCATTTCCAAAGAGGGTTTGAAGATGGACAAAGAGAAATTCAAAGCCATAGTAGAATGGCCTACTCCAAGGAGGGTATTTGAGGTAAGAAGTTTTCATGGCTTAGCTAGATTTTACATAAAGTTTATAAGAAATTTTAGTGGCATTTGTACTCCAATAGTAGAAACCATCAAATGAAATAAAATTCAATTTCAAGGGAATGAGGTAGCTAAGATAAGTTTTCAATTCTTAAATAAAATGATTATAGATCAGCTAATATTAGTCTTCCCTAATTTCAACAAGTTGTTTCAAGTAGAAAGTGATGCAAGTGGAACTACTATATGGGTTGTTTTGATCCAAGAGCATAAACCAATTGTCTACTTCAGTGAGAAATTCAATGAGGCAAAGAAGAAATACTCAGCATATGACCAAGAGTTATACACCATTGTCCAAGCATTAAAGAAATGGAGGCACTATTTGATGACTAAAGAGTTTGTGTTAGATACAGATAACCATGACTTACAATTCATTAGTAGTCAAACTAAATTAAGTCAAAGGAATATGAAATGTGTTGAATTTTTGAAAAAAAATTATTTTGTTATCAAACATAAAAGTGGACAATCTAACAAAGTTTCAAATAAATTAAGCAATAGAATCTTGATTATGCAAGAGTTCTAAGTGAATATCTTGATTTTTGATGCATTGAAGAACTTGTATAGAGAAGATACTTATTTCAAGGAGGCCCATGAAGCATGTGAGAATATAGTAAACAAAGATACGATTCTATGGATATACTATATGCTGCTAAGAAGGATTATTATTCAAGGGCAACCAACTATGCATACCAAGAGGATCGATGAGAGAGAATCTACTAAAGGAGAAACATAATGGCAGCTTGACAGGACACTTTGTGAAAACAAAAATACTTGTTCAATTGAATGCACACTATTATTGACTAGGAATGAAATCTAATTTGAATATATTTGTAAAAAGGTGCAAAATATGTCAACATGCTAAAGGTCAAAGTCAAAATTCAAGCCTATATTAGCCATTATCTATTCCTAGTAGGCCATGGGATTCAATGAGCATGGACTTTGTACTTGGTCTGTCAAAGAGTCAAAAAGGTAATGACTCTATATTTTTAATATTTGATATGTTTTCTAATATTGCACACTTTATTCCTTGTACCAAAACAAGTGATGCAACCAATATTGCTAACTTGTTTTTCAAAGTAGTGAGATTGCATGGGCTTCCTAGAAGCATTATGTCTGACATGGATATAAAGTTTGTTAGCCATTTTTGGAGGACTTTTTGGAAGAATTTGGGGACTTATTTAAGTTTCATCTCAATTTACCATTCTCATATTGATGGTCAAACTAAAGTGGTTAATAAGAGTCTTGGAAACATACTCAGGAGCTTGGTAAGTGATCATCCTAAATAATGGAATCAAGCATTAGCTCAAATAGAATTTGCATATAATGATTATCCAAATAGAAGTATAGGTTTAGCCCATTTAAAATTGTGTATGGAATCCATCTAAGAGACATTTATGAGCTGAGGAACTTGTTCAAGCAGGAGAAAAGAAGTGCAAAAGGTGAAGATTTTATACAACTATGCAAGAGTTGCATGAGCAAGTAAAACACCAGCTAGGATTAAATTCAATTAAAAAATAAGTAATGGTATAAGAATTAAGGAAGTGAATTTTGAGATAGGGGATCTAGTACTTTCCCATCTCAAAAAATAAATATTCTCTAGGGGGAATACAAGTTGAAGATGAAGAAAAATAGACCCTTTAAGGTCTTAAGAAAATTTTCTACTAATGCTTATGAATTGGAGCTTCCATTTGACATTGGAATCTCACCCTTATTTAATGTATTAGAAATTTTTAATTCCAGAGGAGAGGATAATTCAGAGAAGGAACCAAAAGACAAAGATAATCAGACCATCAACTAGGAGCAACAACTACCAAAGGCACAACTAGATCAGATTGAAGCTATTCTAGATATGAAGGTGGTGAGGAAGACCAGAGACAAGTACTTTCAATACTTGAACAAGTGAAAAAACCATACACTTGAGGATGCAACATGGATGACACCTTCAAAGATATTCAATCATGGTAGCAGTATTGAAGAACTCATGAGTAGGAGCTCATGAATAATTCTTCTGTTCCTTGGTAGTCTGATGCAAGGGCATGCTTGTAAATAGTCAAAATATGTTTATTTTTGGTCTAATGAAGTTTAAGAGGTTTTTTGAGGTAAATAAGTAGTCTTGTATAGGATTCAATGGTAAGTTCTAGATCATTTA